>OX439385.1:2358666-2841700 GCA_949319315.1 Zelleria hepariella | reverse complement strand
TGTCTGATTTCACGTCGAGACTTGCTTTCCGCTCCTAATCAAGGTTCTGGCTATCTTAAATCTGCGCATTATCTCATATCGTCGCTTAGCAAACAACACCGCACAAGTCATATTTCCTCACTTTACAGGAGAGACAAAAAACTGTTTAATTTCGTAAATTTAAGAGTTATTAGACTAAGTATTATATTTTTGTGTTTTAATAAGTACTATCCATAATATAAATGCAAAAAAAATGGCAAAATCCTTTTTTTTCTTGCTTATACACGACTTAGGCGGTGTTTTACATAAAATAAAAAGACATGGGCTGTGTTGTCAGGGACTTGCGCGGTGCTTTTTCTAAAGAAAAGGTGATTTAGGCTGTGTTTATATTTCGTTAACACAAATTGTAATAAATAAAACAAACTTGGTCGATAAGCTTGGTCTACTATCCGATTGCTGGGAGCAGCTAAACAACCTGCGCAACAAGTCTCACAAACAACACCAAAAAATATAGCCCAATTTTTAAAGAAAAATTGTTCCCCTTTTATTCCCATGAATACAAAATCTAAATAAATCAAATAAACCAGCTCCTGGAAACCTGCAACACGAACTCACGCATCACAGACACCGTGAGCTCCAGTGAAGTAATTGCGGCCATTAAAGCCACCAAAACTAGCAAGGCATCCGGGACTGACAACATCTTGCCGGAATTCTTAAAACCTTAATGGACAGGGGGCCCTGTCCATTAACTGGTTGGCGAACCTGTTCTCCGATGTTGTCCTGAAGTGCAAACTTCCAAAGCTATGGAAGAATGCGAAAGTGATCGCACTACTAAAACCAGGCAAGACAGCAGATGACCCAGCCAGCTACCGATCAATCTCCCTACATTGTACCACGCACAAACTCTTCGAACGAGTACTTCTCGCAAGAATGACGCCTATAGTCGAGCAACATCTACCTATAGAGCAGGCGGGATTCCGACCGAACGGGGGTTGCTGTGACCAAGTGCTTGCACTAACTTCTCACATCGAAGCAGGGTTCCAAAATAAACTCGAAACAGTGGCGGTGTTCTTCGATCTCAGCTCAGCAGTTGACACGGTCCGGAAACAGTGACTACTCTACAAGCTCACAGATATCTTTAAATTCAAACGCACGTATCGTCTTTGTGACACCCTCCTTTCAAATAGATAGTTTCAGGTGATCTCAATGGAAGACTGAGTAGCGCAAAACCCTGAACAATAGTGATCCGCAGGCGTAGAACTTTTCAACATCTACGTCAGCGACATACCAAAAGTCTCCGGATGATCATTTATGTACGCTGACGAAATTGCCATTATAGCCCAAGCTTCATCTCCGGATAAAGCGACAACACTGGTTCAAGAAGCCGTTGCAAAGTTCGAGCGATATTTCTTCGACTGGGGACTTAAACCTAATCCACGTAAAACCGTGGGCTGCTCCTTTCACCTCAACAACAGGCCAGTGAAGGTGTTAAACTCAGTTTCTGCAATGAGCCTATAAGGCACGACCCTAAGAAAGTCTATCTTGGTGTAACTCTGGTCAGAACTCTCACTTTCAAAGCCCACTTCCAGAAAGTAAAGAAGAAGGTATCAAGCATAGTTCATATGGTTCATTCTTATTGGGGTCATACGCCTCGAGGGAAGCCAGTCACCATGCTGGTCTAGAATGGCAACCCATTCAGACGCACCCTTGTGGTGAAACAGGCAAGCAGGTGCTACCTGATACGGAAACTGGCAGCGACAACATGGGGCTGCAAAACGGACCTCAACACTAGCCCTTGTCCATAGTGCGGCCGAGTAGAGTACTGTGCGCCAATGTGGGCTTGCAGCCACCATACTGACCTGGTTGACGTTGAACTACGCTGTAAATAGTAACAAATATACCTTTAACACCGCTCAAGTCTTAAAAATAATCTTCGAAACACCGCCTAAGTAAGAAGCAAAAGTAGTTAGTGGTCCTACAATGTTTAATAACGTTTAATACTGGATATATTTTTGTTCTAATCTATCACTTTATCTATTATCCACCTTTGAAACATTTCAGATGGCAAAACAAAGCCTCATAAAACAATTCAAACCATTTATTTTCACAGCACACGTTGTAGTTCGCAAATCAGTATGGCGGAAATGTGACTTGAGCGGTGTTCCACAGAAAAATTACTTGCGCGGTGTTACAATTTTTTGAATAACGGCCGCTGATTGGTTATAATACTTAAATCTTATAGGTTGATCGATTCGCGCTTAAAATCTGCACCCAATGGCATTCAAATGTCAAAACCGCTAAATTTCGACTTGGGCGGTGTTGTTTGCTAAGCGACGATATACGATCGTTGTAGATTATCGAACCAAGGTACCTACCTAACTCCGTTATGCAATCAAGGTCTTGAAGTGTGTCTCTTGTGGTCAACACTTGATTTCTTCCTTCCTACTATTATTTATTTTGTTGCTAAATCACTTTTGGCCGAAGTGGTTGGCGTAAAAAGGAAAAGGCCTATGCCCAGCGCCTCTATTCTCTAAGAAATCCACTTAACCTTTGAGCGTCAAAACACTCGAAAATAGCCTTTATTGAAATTAACAATCTTTTTTTTTTACATTCAAAAACGGTTATTTTTACGGTGGATATTTTAGAAAATACAGGGGCAGCAGTGGACACGACAGCACGTCAGAGTGTATACTTTAGTTACATAGTCGCCCATAAGATACCGGGTAGAGTGCTAGCATAAGATACCGGGTAGCAGCGAACTTCCGCTCGCTGCCGGGTAGTAAGCGTGGACGTGTTGTCTTGTGTACGCATGTTTTGAATAGATAGTTAGGTAGAACAAGTAAGAGTGTAAAACCTGTCGTCATGAATTTGATGGGTTTATAGGCAACAAAAAGAGGATATTTAGGATATAAACTGATTTTATTTCGAACACACAAGACATAGGCAAAACACCGGAAACAGAGAGAAGACAGAGGGCGCTGCTATCGCATTTTTGAAACGTCACACCTGACGTATTGTTATTTGTTTACGAATAGAGCTTCGCTCTAACACTAGGCCTTAAACAAAGACAATCCAAATTACAATGCAAGCTAGGCCTTAATACAATTTAAAAAAAAAAGTAAGGCCTCGATCAAAACTAAACACAATAAATGTTGTGTAGGCACATATTGAAAAACAACAACAATAAACTTTACTTAACATTAGTTCCTATACTAACATAAGTCTTATGTTTAAACAAGTATGAAATCTTCAACATCTAAACACCAATGTTCAAAAAACTTCTAATACTAACACTAGACTCTATCATCATTATTGTTCAACATGTTTGAAACATATTAAAAAATATTCAACACAAAACTAAGTTTTCATTAATTTACTAACAAACTTAAAATGTTTCTCAAAAGTTAAAGACTTTGTACATACATCAGCTAACATTTCTTCCGTACAAAGATAACTTAAATTAATGAGCTTTCCATTAACTAAATCCCTGATATAATGATGTCTTATATCAATATGTTTTGTTCTTGAATGTGACGCTAAACTATTACACAGTTTATGAGCAGACTGGTTATCATTAAGTATATTAATTTTACAAACAGTATTATTACATTCTTTGATAAATGTTTGCAAAAATAAAGCTTCCTTACAAGAGTCAGAAATAGCCATGTACTCAGCCTCAGTACTAGAGAGCGCTACGGTACGTTGCTTTCGACTTTCCCACGACACCAGAGATGTACCTAAGAAAAACACATACCCTGTGTAGGAACGACGGTCCACCTGATCTCCTGCCCAGTCAGCATCAGTGAAACCTGTAATTTTCAAAATACTCTTTTGAAACGTTAGACAATATGCTAAAGTACCCTTTAAGTACCTCAGTACTCGTTTCGCTGCTTTCCAATGGCTTTCACCATAACAGTTGTTGAATTGACTCAAATAGCTGACACTATGAGCAATGTCTGGCCTGGAACATACTGCTAAGTACATTAAGCACCCTATAAGATTTCTATAATCATAGTTACAATCACTATTTCCCTCCCTTTGTAACTTGATTCCTACTTCCATAGGAGTTCTCGCTTCCTTACAATCAGACATCTTGAATTTTTCTAAAACCCTTTTTACGTAGGCTGATTGGTCCAAAGTATAGCTGTTATCCGGTAATCTAGTAATTTTCATACCTAAGATTTGATGAGCCGGTCCCAAGTCCTTCATCTCAAACTCCTTCATCAATTTTTCCTTGATTATTTTATTCTTCTGAGATCCTTGGGAAGTAAATAACATTATATCATCGACGTACAGTGCTATAAACATAAATTCATGCTCATCATTGTAAATGTAAACACATGGTTCTGAAGATAGTCTCCTAAACTGCAATTTGCTAATTAAAACCTCATTTATCCTTTCATACCATGCTTTTGCAGACTGTTTTAATCCATAAATTGCCTTGTTTAACTTGTAAACCTTCTTTGCATTTTCTTCCACAATAAAGCCCTCCGGCTGTTCCATGTAAACATTCTCTGTTAGAATGCCATTGAGAAATGCAGTTTTTACATCAAGATGCTCAACCACCATGTTTTTCTGTGCTGCCAATGCTAGCAATATTCTTATTGTTGAATATCGTACAACTGGCGAAAATGTTTCATGATAATCAATGCCATGTCTCTGGGTGAATCCCTTCGCTACTAAACGAGCCTTGTATTTTAACAATTCTCCATTTACTCCTCGTTTCCTGCTAAAGACCCATTTACATTTTACAGGCTTACAGCCTACTGGCAGATCTATCATGGTCCAACATTTGTTAGTTAAGAAAGATTTATACTCATCTTCTATGGCTTCTTTCCATTGCTTTGATTCAGGGCCGTTCAGTGCTTCCTCCACTGATCCAGGTAGGTCCTCCTCACCCATGACCTCTGTCAGGCCAGCAAACTCTGGTGGCTGAGCATCCTCGTAGGATGTATTTGAGTCCTCTGAGTCGATGCTCGATCTACCTGGAATGTAAGTACAGTCCGACGAATTACTTGTGTCAACCGAATCCTGCGTCTCATCAAGACTAAACATTGTAAGTCTGCGAGGATTAATTTGTATCGTGTCATCAGATAGTAACTCGTCATCTATTGAGAAATGTGACTGTTGACTTGCAACTGGGGAATCTTCAGATGATTGTACTGAATTAGGTTGTGCAGTACTATCCACACTAGAACAAGATGAATCTATAAGCACCACTGTGTCTTTAGTTTCTGATTCTTCATCATTTGACACATTTTTACTTTTAAACTGACTTTCCATGAAAGTCACATGCCTTGCCTTGATGCATGACCTTGGACAAGAGGGATCTATGAGCCTATAGCCTTTGCTGTTTTCACAGTACCCTACAAAAATGTACTTTTTGCTCCGTGCGTCCAATTTCCTAGCATTTTCATTAATGGCATAAGCAACACAACCAAAAATATGTAGGTTAGCTACATCTACCTTTTTGGAAGTCCATTTTTCTTCTGGTGTAGCTCCCATGACAGCCTTTGTAGGAGAACGGTTCTTCAGGTAGACAGCCGTGTTAGCAGCTTCAGCCCAGTAATGTTTCTCCAACCCGGCGTCCTGGAGCATGCAGCGGGCCTTGTCCATTATTGTTCTGTTTGCCCTCTCCGCCACACCATTCTGTGAACTGCAGTGTGGAATTGTAGTATGGTTCTGGATTCCATTACTCTTCAGAAATTCCTGAAATTGAACAGACATGTACTCTCCTCCATTATCACTCCTCAAAATTTTAATTTTTCTACCTGTCTGGTTTTCAACCAAAGCTTTGAAAGTTTTAAAATTTTCAAAAACTTCACTTTTCTTTTTCATGAAATAAATAAAAGTTTTCCTAGTAAGGTCATCAATGAAAGTCACGAAATAACGTGCACCATTTAGTGACGTTGACTGCATTGGACCACACACATCTGTGTGTACCAGCCCTAATATTTCAGTGGACCTACTACAGCTTTTCTTAGGAAATGGAAGTTTCGTCTGTTTCCCTTCCACACATGCAACACAAGGATTAAAACTAGTATTATTATAATCCATACCTGTTACTAATCCATTCTTCATGAGGTTCATACCCCGGTGATTCAGGTGGCCAAGCCGCTTATGCCACAGCTCCTGTGCAGCCATGCCATGTGTAGATGCTAGCGCCGTCAACTCCTGAGCGTCCGTCGACAACTCATTGACCGCTGGCTCCACATGTACCGCAGGCTCCCTACAGACTGAATTCATGGCTACCCCTAACTCCGCATGGCTTGTACATTTTTTGTGGACATTTTTCAACAAATCTAACTCAAAGACACCATTGCGACAAGTCCCTGTCGCAACAATTTTATTATTATCTGTGATCTCACAGCCTTTAGGACTGAACTTTACACTGTAACCTTTCCTATTTAGTTCACTAACTGATAATAAATTTGCAGAAAGCCTAGGAATACAGTACACATCACTTATTGTCTTTAATCCAGTTACCAAATGTACCTCAACACTGCCATGTCCCTCGGTCATCACCTTATCACCATTTGCAACATTTACTTCGAGCGCTTTCGAGTACTGATAGTCCTTCATGAGTTTCTTGTCATTGCACATGTGATGTGTCGCGCCAGAGTCGATGTACCAAACATCACTCTGCACGTTCACAGATAATGCAGTCAATAATGACTTATCGTTGGGCATCACCTTTCCGTCTGCATTCTTTGGACAGTTTTTCTTGACATGACCTGCCTTTTTACATCTGAAACAAATTACTCTTGACCTTCTTGCAGTTGGGTGGTCCCGTCGACTGACTGCCAATGCATTTATCTCACATTGCTCCTTGCCATCTCGCCTCTGCCGCTCCTGAAGTAACTTTAGCTTGACCATCTCGCTTGTAATCTTTACATTAGAGTTCTCCAGCGCCATGATCATTGGGTCATAGTCGCTAGTCAAGCCACTCAGCATGATGACTGCTAAGAACTCATCATCAAGGGCCGCTCCGATATCCGCTAACTGTTGCCCGAGCTCTGTCAGTTTTGTTACATAGCTCTGCATGTCCTCTGTCTCGCTCAGCTTCACACCAAACAATGACCTGTACAGTCCCAGTTTCCTGCACAATCCTTTGTCTTCATAAGCACGCTGTAGATTAGACCAGGCCTCGTAGGGCGTCTGTGCATTGCGTACATGTTGCAACGCAGATGGGCCTACTGCTAAGCAAATCTTTGCTAAAGCCTTCTGGTTCTTCTTCTCATCTTTGCAGCTTGTTTCGCTCACGATGCAGTCATAGAGATCCTCGTGCATTAGGACCATCTTCAGCATGAACTTCCATTGATTGTAGTCCTCCATACCCTTTAGTCGATCGATGGGTATTCCGATGGATGTAGTCATTATAACGGACAATAATACTAGTTGTTATCCGCGATGTGAAACGCCGGCCGGTGTGATAACCTCGTTCACCTTTGAGGTTAATTTTTCTTGAAAAAATGAATATACGATATTTCTCGAAATAAATATGTTGCAGGGTGCGAAAACGTCCCTGGGCCCAAAACCTGATGGGTTTATAGGCAACAAAAAGAGGATATTTAGGATATAAACTGATTTTATTTCGAACACACAAGACATAGGCAAAACACCGGAAACAGAGAGAAGACAGAGGGCGCTGCTATCGCATTTTTGAAACGTCACACCTGACGTATTGTTATCTGTTTACGAATAGAGCTTCGCTCTAACAGAATTCTCAAACTATATCAATGAAGTGACATCAGTCATTTTGATACAGTAGGCTTGACACTGAACTACTATGAATGTTTGCCGCTTAGTCTACAGCTTAAAATAATGCCAATACAATGTGGCGCCATAAAAATAATGCCAAGTGAGTGGTAATATTTTTTTTTGCCAGCGTTAAAATTATAATCTAAGGCCGATTTTTAGGCGAAATCCGTAATCAATTTTGTTTCAGCGCTGATCACAAAACTGTGAGATTGTCACTAAGTCAAGCGCCTCTCCTCACTAAGTTTTTCTTATTTTTTAGACGCGATTCGGAATCTCAGTTTTTTTTATCGCTGATCACGAAATTGTGAAGCCACAAAGTCACGCCCTTCTCCTCACGAAGTTTTCCTTAATTATCACCAGTTTGTTACGACAATACTACGACATTATGAATGGCCTACTAATGTGAATTATATCTCCCATTGATTTGGAGTTTCAATGTCTTTTGTTTTGCTCATTAGACAGGTGAAATAATACCAGCCCCTCTACCCTTGACGCATGTTTCCAATGCGGCCGCAATATGGCGCAATTTACAAAATTTAATATTTTACAAATTAAGACGCATTTTGTGTTTTTATTGAATAAAACCGCCTTACCTTTGAATAAACATTACAAAATATTTAAAATCAAAGCCTTACTATGCGAATTCAAAGAGAAATTAATTTTTAAACTTTTTCAATTGAATCGCAATAGCGTCAAGGGTAGAGGGGCTGATTGGACGAGGTGCATTGTGCGTGTCAGATAGACAATACTCCGTAATTCACAAACAAAGTCAATACTTAAATCAATCAAGCGTATCAAGTATCAAGCTGCCAACGTGGAACCTATAGGTAAATACAAATTCAGGGTGTTAAAAGACGACAGACTCCACGCCGACAGACCCGAAAGGCACGCATAATAAAGGGTGCAATCGAATTCGATAGCGCAACTTTAAGTAGGCTATCTACTGATCACTACAAAAAACTTGTACTAGGTAGGTGGCAAGAAAAATGGAGCGAAAAAAAATCTTCTGTTCCATACATTTGGTGCAGTACTGAGTCTACTTTGTGTATGGAACAGGTGATATTTTTTTCGAGATTTGGCACTTGGCCTCGTAGTAAATCTTGCTTGTACTGGTGTTTTAAGCGACTTCCTTCAGAATCACAGGGTAATTTCTTTAACACCCTGTATAATGTTCGTAACGGCCATTAGCTACATTTAACTTCTTTTTTCTCTCTCTTTTGCAGGACTGCGGTCACAACGAGACATACCAGGTTATAAAGTCGTACGCGGACGCTGACCCCTCGATAACCGTGGTCAGACAGCCTGACCTTTCGGAGATCAAGGTGCCAAAGGTCAAGGTGAAGTTCCGCGGGTACTACAAGATCGCGCGGCACTTCAAGTTCGCCCTGCACCATGTCTTGGACGACCTGCGGCATGAGGCCGTCATCATTGTTGAAGGTACGTGTTATACAAGGTGTTACAAAAGTATCTAACTCTTTTTACAGGGTGTAAACCTACTGGTCAACAGGATGTCAAATCTGTAAAAAAAAAGTTGTGAAAAACAATTTTTATTTTATAACCTCAAAATTAAAAAAAAAATCATAACTTTTTTGTTCTTGGTATTAGCTCAAATTTTAAAATATGTTTGTGGGTGTAGGTGCATTTGCATAGGTTTGAGTTGTTAAAACATTGTGAAAGTCAATGAAAACAATTAAAAAAAATTACTTTTCTCCCGCCACAGCGTTTACATTTTATTAATTTAAAAATCAACGTAACGTCTTAGAAAACAAAAAAAAATTAAGGTTGTGATCCCTATCACCGGGTGCTCTAACCCTGTGAAAAGAGTTAACATCTTTTGTAACACCTTATATTGTCATCACCATTGTTGAAGGTACCTACGTGTTATAAAGGGCCGACCCAGTTCCACTTCAATTTGGCGGTGGCAGCTCCAACATCCTTGATTTGCGTTTTGGCGCGCACCGTGGTGTTCCGGACTCGCTCAATGCGCTTTACACCTAATAGGCTGCGCTCCATCGCAAGTTGGCAAACCTTGAGTTTGGACTTCTGACTTTCAGTCAAAGACCAGCCCCTCTACCCTTGATGCATTCTTTTCAATAGGGCGGAATTTACAAAATTCTATATTTCACTAATTAAGACTAATTTTATATTGGTATTGTATAAAATAGTATACAGGGTGTTGTTTTGGTCAGTAACACCCGAGTCAGGGACGATAGTTTGAGCAACGCTTGAAACTAAAAACAAGTTATTTTTTTTTTCTAAAAAATTTTTGATGCATAAATCACCCTGTTCAAGTTGTTCTATAATAACCGCGACGTGCGGACACCCCCGCTTTCTCAAAGCGCGCGCGCGATGTTGCGCCCGACTCGCCGCTAGCGTTAGTGTAATAGTACGGGCGGCCACAATTTAATTATTTTTGGGTATTTTTCACTGACATATTTTTATTTTTTTAAATATTTTTTCTGGCTTCAGTGGTCGTGTAAATAATCACCCCTGAGCCGGGTGTAACTTTCCAAAACAACACCCTGTATAACCTTTGGATAAACAATACGAAGTATATAAAATCAAAAAAAGATGACGATGCGATGTAAAAGAGAAATTAATTTTAAAACTTTGTAAATATGAACGCAATGGCGTCAAGAGTAACCCCGCAGGGGCCTTAGCCTGTAACGCAATGGTGCCAAAACGGGCTCCCAGTTGACAGCTTCAATTACGATTTATCAATGCTGTCGGTTCTTTTAATGTTTTTGTAGTAAAGCAAAGAATATGCTGATTCTAATGCGCATTAGTTCTCTGGTTGTAGGAGAAAAACGAGGAAACCCTGGTTTTGTCCTTCTGCTGGGACGCCATCGACACGCCATTGCGTTACAGGCTAAGGCCCCAGGTCTGAGCACCGTTAATGTTTATATATCTGTTTTTCTTTCGCAGATGACCTGGATATATCCCCGGATTTCTTCGAGTACTTCCAAGGCACTTATCCGCTTCTATTGAAGGATCCTAGCTTGTGGTAAGTTCGTTTTCGCGTTTACTGAGTAGGTTCCTCCGGTTATAGAGCGGTACGGAAACCTAAAAAGTGTAAAAATGTAGGTTAAAAAATTCCCTCGGGACAGGATTTGAACCCGTAACCTCGGGTTAGTGCTTTAGAAAATACAAATAAGTGTTTAAATATTGTTGCTCGCAGGTGTATCTCCGCGTGGAACGACAACGGCAAGAAGGACCTCATCGACCCGTCCCGGCCCGAGCTCCTCCACCGCACCGACTTCTTCCCGGGGCTCGGCTGGCTGCTGAGAAGGGAGACCTGGCTGGAACTGGAGCCCATCTGGCCAGAAGCGTGAGTGGATACACACCCTCTCTCACCCCCATACACACCCTCTCTCACACACGTACACACCCTAGAATATTTGGGCCAGTCAAATTATTAAACATGATTTGGCTTGCACTTGTCAGCTAGAATAATAGGTTGATACTGCTGTCTTTCTCTATCTTACTCACACACATACACATTATACACACCCTTTCTCTCTCACACCCTCGCAAACACTCACCTCATCGACTTCTTCTCGGTGGCACAAGTGGCCACTTTTGGCGATAAAAGATTTTATTCGTAGGTTCTAGGATCTGGAATCCTCAGTAAGCCTCGCGTTGAGTACCTGACGTTTCATTTTGAGCAAAAAACCCATTGAAAAAGAAAATATGATTTTTTTCTATTGGCGGCGCTAGTTGTGCCTAGGTTATCACCTTAACTTGTGCTGTAGATTCTGTTAAATAATAAGAATAAAAAATCCTTACCGAAACTATTTTCTGTTTCACAGATTTTTCGATGACTGGCTGCGCAATCCAGAGAACACGAAGGGCCGAGCATGCATCCGCCCGGAGATATCACGGACATACTCTTTTGGAAAGGTTCGTATCTCGAGAGAAGATAATAAGTTAAGATCACTATGGCCCGGTTTCTGAGTTGAGAAATTCACTAAGCAAATGGGTAAGTATCGTCCTGTCTCAGCAGATTTCTCACAAAAGAGCGTGACAGAACGATACTTACCCATTTGCTTAGTGAACTTCTCAACTCAGAAACCGGGCCTATGTATTACATTATGGTGCAATAAGCATTAGGGTATAGTACTTTTTTATGTGGAATCAAGTGTCAAGTGCTGTACCATATTGAAATCATGACTAAATGCGCCAATTTTTCAGATAACTTGCCAAGGGTGTCATATTTTTTTAAAGATGGAGTGTCAAGTTAGCGAAAATATTTTTTGTAATTAAGGCCCAATTATAGGCACAACTAGCGACGCCAATAAAAAAAACAAATCTACTTTTTGGATGCGTTGTTTGCTAAAAACTCTTCAGTAAGTTCTCAACGCGAGGCTATTTTTATGACCTAATGTTTAGATTCCAGATCCGAGAACCTACGAATAAAATCTTGTATCATCAAAAGTGGCCACTTTTGGCGATAAAAGATTACATTCGTAGGTTCTAGGATCTGGAATCTAAACCTTGAGAACTTATAAGGAGCTTTTAGCAAAAATATATGACTTTTTTTCATTGGCGGCACTAGTTGTGCCTATATGACTTTTTTTGGTCAACTGGAGGGTTTTATTGTTTCATTTATCAATGCAATTTAATAGCAGCGCCGAGTGGTCTCTTCACCCATCTAGTGTGAGTGAAGGTACCACTGAACGCTGCATAAATCACCTCATTACGTAAATGCAAATGCCTTTTTTATTGGAATACGTGGAAAAAAAAACAATTACGGCAAAATTAGAAAATATGTGTACAGTACTTCGATCAAGGATAAAACGAGATACAACATAGAACTCTGAAATGTGTCTGGTAAAATAGATGCCCAAATTGCCTTTGGGAGCTTATTTGCTCGTAGTCCCTGCAATTAAAGTAAAACTGTACACTAATGCACTAAAGTTGACATTGGAATATTAGACGTATGGTCGAAATGATGTTTCGTATTGTTTTATTGCTGATATCTTTTGTTTCTGTGGGGACAAGTTTTTATTGTGATTTTATACGTAATGAGGATTCTCTGGGATTTAGTTCGGTGGTACAGTACCTCAAGTTATGGTCACATTGTGGTCAATGGTGACAATTTTCAAAAAGGTAAAAGAAATGCTTATAATTTCTGAACAAAGAGACCAGGATTTTTAAATTATTTTTCTCTGTACCGTTATGACCTGCCTTTCACCCACTTCGCGGTTGATTACGGGAGACCCTTTATATTTTGTATGACAGTGACATGAAACTGGCCTCCGTGCCGTGACTTTGACCCTTGTCTCTTCTGTGTCTGTGTGTCAGGTCCCTAACTCTACTATTCCCTCTGGCAGGTGGGCGTGAGTAAAGGCTTGTTCTTCGACATGCATCTGCGCTACATCCAGCTCAATATGGACTTTGTCGAGTTCACCAAGCTGGACCTCTCCTATCTGCTCAAGGTCAGTGACATATTTTCTGTATTTAAAAAAATATACGTATAACCTCAGTAGTTTGAGGAGCAACAGTAGGGGGGAATGTTAAATTTTCGCCTATTTTCTTAAATAACTTTAAAAAGATTATCCTAAAATTATGAAAAATATATATTTGAGATCCTTATAACGAGCCCGACGTAGTTTTTTTTTCAAATCATAGATAGAACATAAACTTTTTGATCATCTATTTATTTTATTTTTTTCCTTATAGCACTAACCCGTGCTAGGGAACTTTATACTTATAAAAATCTAGGGAAATTTAATGCTAGGGAACTTTATACTACTAAACCTTATAAAAATCTTAATAAATTATAGCTATGTTTGACAAATAAATTCTATTCTGTATTTCGTGAGCGGTTAAACTTAGGGGTACTTGTATTATGCCCCGGTTTCTGAGTTGAGAATTTGATAAGCACATACTTTTCGTATCGCTCTGTCACGCTCTTTTGTGAGAAATCTGCAGAGACAGGACGATACTTACCCATTTGCTTAGCAAAATTCTCAACTCAGAAACCGGGCCTATGTCAAGTAACCACTTTTTGTATTTTCTAAAGCACTAACCCGTGCTAGGGAACTTTTATAAAGATTTTTATAAGGTTAAAAAATTCGCTCGGGACAGGATTTGAACCCGCAACCTTCTTGCATTCCGTGCAGGCCGCTCTACCAATTGAGCTACCGAGTCAAGTACTGTCTTTGCGAATTTTCTAACCCTATTGAAACTCGTCTTACGGACGATGGGGCGCCAAAATCCAAAATTCGTTCAAATCCTGACCCGAGCGAATTTTTTAACCTTATAAAAATCTATGTCAAGTAAGTTTAACCGTTTACGAAATACAAAATGTGCAGTGCTTACGAAAGTTTCATTCATTCATTCATTCTAAAAAAACTATTCTATTCTATTCATGCTTTGTCTTGCATTCAGGACCGATACGACGCCGATCTGAGTCGGCTGGTGGGTACCCTCCCCGTGGTGGCGGCCGGCGCGGTGGGCGCGGCCGCGGGTGACGCCGGGTCTCACGTGCGGGTGCTCTACAGCGACGCGAAGAGCTTCAAGAAGGCCGCCAAGGCCATCGGCCTCATGGACGACTTCAGGGTAAGACTCCATAAGAGACCATACCATACTGAAGGTCCAGCAAGACAAGAGGCCGTCAGCGCAAAAGTGGCCTAACTTTTAAGATCACAATTACTAGTGGCTCGCTGTGTGCTCGCGACCCCATATCTCAACCCCTCGACCGATTTGGCTCATACTCGAACCTAATAATTATTTTAATGTCATTTACACGCCTACCAAATTTCGCGACGATCTGACTATAAAATATTTACCCAAGTTACCGTCGAACTAACACTCATACATACATACAAACATACAAGCGCCGGATTGTTCCAGTAGACTCGGAGAACTTCTCTCGCTTCGCTCGCTTGTTGAATTAAGGTTGGACGATAGCAACGTGGCGGGAAATTAAAAAATTCACAGTTTTTTTAATTTTGTAGCTAAACTGAGCTATTTTTGCTCAGCAAATTTTCGTTCGCGGCAATAACATAGTATTCTTTTGATTATTGTAAACAACAGAACAACAATAAATCAACCGATTATGTGTTCTGGTCTTCAACGAGTTTTTTGGGCAGTGCTTTGTCGACCAGAACACATAATCGGCTGAATTATTGTTGTTCTGTTGTTAACAGTTATTGCCGCGAACGAAAAATCGCTGAACAAAAATAGCTCAGTTTAGCTACAAAATTTAAAAACTGTGAAAATTTTGAATTTCCCGCCACGCTGCTATCTTCCAGCCTTAAGATTGTTTTTCTTCCTCACACAGAGTGGCGTCCCACGCACGGCGTACCGCGGCGTCGTGACGTGTCACACGCACGGACGACGCGTCTATCTCGCGCCCGGCTTTGAGTGGACCAAGTACGATCGGAGCTGGGGCTAGCGACGCGCCAGGATCTACCAAGTTTACAGTGTAAAGTAAATTACCGCCAGGATCGAACGTACTACCACTAGCAGTGGTGGTCCAGGATTTTGGTTTGGGGGGGGGGGGGGCTTGGACTTAGGTTATCAAGATAAAAAAGCATACAAAATTTAGTTTATACAGGGTCTCAGATGCTTTTGGGGGGGCTTGAGCCCCTTAGCCCCCCCCCCCCCCCCCCCCCCCTAAATCCGTCAATGTCCACTAGGTTGGTAGTATGTTCTACTACCACAAGATTGGACCACAAACTTTGTGTGGACCAAGTACGATCGCAGCTGGGGCTAACGACGCGCCAGGATCTACCAAGTTTACAGTGAAAAGTAAATTACCACAAGGATCGAACCTACTACCACTAGGTTGGTATTATGTTCTACTACCACAGGATTGGACCATACACTTTGTGTGGACCAAGTACGATCGCAACGGGGCTAGCGGAAGATCTACCAAGTTTACAGTGTAAAGTAAATTACCACAAGGATCGACCCTACTACCACTAGGTTGGTAGTATGTTCTACTACCACAGGATTGGACCATACACTTTGTGTGGACCAAGTACGATCGCACCTGGGGCTACCGTAAGATCTAACAAGTTTACAGTGTAAAGTAAATTACCACTAGGATCGAACGTACTACCAGGGGCCTTAGCCTGTAACGCAATGGCGTGTCGATGGCGTCCCAGCAGAAGGACAAAACCGGGGTTTCCTCGTTTTTCTCCTACAACCCGTGGACTAATCCTCTAGAATTAGAAGCAGTATATTCTTTGCTGTACTACAAATCATTAAAAGGTCCAACATCATTAACAAATCGTAATTGAAGCCGTCAACTGAGAGCCCATTTGGTGGTGCCATTTAGGTGCCAAACATTGCGTTACAGGCTAAGGTCCCAGTAGGTCGGACTATAAACTACCACGAGATTGGACTATAAACTTAGGTGGTAGTTACTACAAAGTGTTAACTTCCACAGAGTCGAAAGTGTAACCTACCACAAAGTTTAGTGTAAACTGCGACGAAAAAAGGTAAACTGCCACGAAGTTTGGACTAGAAATTACACAGTTTAGACCGTAAATTACTACAACATTTTAATATTGTAAACTACTACACAGTTTGGGCTATAAACATCGTAATGTTTGGACTATAAACTGCCACTGTTACCAAACTTGCCACTGCCAAGTTTGGTACTAAAGTCTACAAAATCACGAGGTCTAAAGTACTAAAAACAATCATAACTTCTACCACGAAAAACTGCTGTACATACATGGGATAATTTATGATACCACACAAAGCGAGGGATAAAAAAAAAATTGGCTGTCCTTATTTTGACCACGTGGATATGGTTTCCATAAAAATGTGCCCATGGACTTTGAAGTGTAGACTACCATGAAGTAGAAATGTAAACTTCCACAATTTTGAACTGACACTATCGTTATTTATAATACGGTAATGTAAAGTAAAACCACAAATAGTTACTCGACTACACTACCGTACGTAACTAAAAGTTCCGTTTAACTAAAATCTACCATAACGTCGACTTGACCTAAAAACTACGACCAAGTGGTGAACTTTTAAAACTAACTATCGCAAAGACGAGTTGTGTAATTATAAAATAAGTTTTATAACATTGAATTTGCATTTAAATTCAGGGTTTAGAAAATATACTAGTGAGTAAAAATAGATTGAAGACATATCTTACGCTTTATGTTACCAATTCGAATCCCTAGATAATGGTTGTTATTCTTTGCCCTTTTTAACCAATACTTTGAAGTTATATTTGACTGGAAGCGTAGCATAAGGCCGGGTTAGAGCGTATCTATGAGTTTAAAACTATATGTACTCCTCTTTTGTTTGATATAGAGCGGGATGGACAGAGTTATGAACTCATAGATACGCTCTGACCCAGCCTTATGCTACGCTTGCTGGAAGTCACCAATATTGAGTAACGTTTCACAGCATATGTATATGTCAAATTGCATGTGCGTAACAGATTAAAAATATACAGGGTATTTTAGAAAGGTCCTGTAATACTGAGAGTGATGATGATGATGAATACTGAAAGGGGTCACTCAACTCATCAATACAAGCAACTTTTACAATAGGGCGAAGTGACAAATATCGAAAAAAAAAATCTCAGCTGTTCCATACTAAAATTCGATACCTACTTTACCAAATGTATGGAGCAGCTGATATTTTTTTAGAGATTTCTAGTAAAAGTAGAGTGTACTTATGTGTATTTAATTGTCACAGGACCTTTCTAAACCACTCTGTAAAATAACTGTAAAAACTTTACTTGGACCTTTTAGAACTGAGACGCGCGCGGTAAGCAAACTCGCGTCGATGCAACCTTGTCAAAGTAAATTTTAAGTATTGCGGGTTCAAGTCCTGTCCCGAGTGAATTTTATTATAAATGTTTAAAATAAAGTATGTTTTCGAATGACTTTGACAAGGTACCATCCCATTCTCATCGCGCGCGGATTATAGTTTCAACTATTATAGGGCATTGGTCTTCTTATTTAATTTAGTATGACCTACAACACTAATGTGTTTCTTCTGTGGCTGCGTGCTTGATTTCTTTTTATTTCATAGCTCCAATTTAATTTAATAGTTTAATAGTTGTGTACTTTGAATTTATAAGTTGATTGGAAATTTAAATGTTTGCCAAACGAATGTACACACGACAACACGTCAGAGTTTACAGTTTTGTTGTAAAGTCGCCCGTAACGTAACCGAGTATAGTGCTAGCGTGTAAGGGTCGATGTGCTGTCGTGTGTACAAGTTAATATTCGTAAGAGATTGGGCGGATGCGCTTTACGCGAATCTCATGATACTGTTACCAAAAAGTCAACGTGTCAGATGTTTCTGGAAGATAAAATGACATTTATTACCATAGAATAGAATAGAATAATAATTTATTTAAACACCACAATGTATGTTTCGTGTTTTGGACAATTTTGAGCTTTTGGAGTAGCGAAAACGGACTACATGTCAGAATTAAAATTCCCTTAGCCTCCCCTGACGCTATTGCGTTCATAGTGACAAAGTTTTTTAATATTTTTATATTCTCTTTGTATTCGCATAGTCATGCTTTGATTTTATATACTTCGTAATGTTTCTTCGAAAAGGCTATCATGTTCAATAAAAATATAAAATGCGTCTTATACTTGAATATTTTATAATTAAAAAAAAATGCCATATAAAAAAATGCGTCAAGGGTAGAGGGACTTTTTTTGCATTTATTTATTGACAGTTAATTTATTGTTATTGTGACATACATTTGTTAGCTTGATGAATACAGTGGTACTGGCTAATGGTACACACGACAGCACGTCGACCCTTACATGCTACGCTAGCACTCTACTCGGTTACGTTACGGGCGACTTTACAACAAAAGTGTACACTCTGACGTGCTGTCGTGTCTAGGTACGGTCGGCCACAGTCACAGATACCTCATGGCAGCTCTTACCGCGCGCGACATAAGGACGTCTATCGAACACAAAGGGGTATCCTAGCGTGTGGCCAACTGAACAAGTAGTCCATCCCGCTCTAAGGACTGACAGAAAGAGAGAGCGCACTGCATCGAGCGTTATTGAGTTCGATATGATCTTTCATACTAGCCGTGCATTGATAAGCATACCATTGCATCCTTCAGAGAAAAAAAAAAATCTTCCCCCATAATTTAACGTTTCCTAAATAAAAGTTCTTTTGTAAATAAAAGTGGCAAAATGCCATTGAATGAGACTGTGATCTTTGATGTATATTCCATATATTTAATATATTATTGACTATTAAAATATGTAGATGTAAATTTAATACAATGATTTTGTAAAATATAATATTTGCGTCTAATAAAGTGATGTGTGTCGTTGCGTTAGAAGGTTTTGTTTTAGTTTTATCATCTCCATAAATCTCCATAAAACTAAATAGGTATCAGTATAGCCCTATCAAAATTTAGAGAACTATCTGAAATACAAGGTATGAGTGAGAGTCATACTCCATACTCCATCTTTAGATTCTTTAGTGAGGCGTCTACCTATTATCTTTTTGCATTTTATCTTTTTGAAAATATTATCGTTTTGTTTTAGTAATCAGATTTAATAATCTGCGTTACCCCAGCAAAATCTTTATAATGTATTTTTTTCTGTTATTACTTTACAGGACACACAAATCTCATCTCTTGCTAACATTTACAGGGGACGATGCACTAATTTTCTATGTGACTCAAATCTCTGTTTGTTAAGATTGGCGACCAAATTTTGCTAAGAGTAGGTGACCCCACCAATGCTTATATAACTCAACTCAAAACATAAAACGAAGCAAGCAACTCGTTGAAAAGCAAGCTAGCATGATAAGGAGAAACGAAAGTTATCGTCATTTTATCTTTATTATTGTTGTAACAGCTGGTTTAGTGTGTCAAGTGAATAGAGACAGCCGTCTAACTCAACAGTGATAAATATTTTGGCAAATTAAGAAATATTATGGAGAATTCCTCTGAGTTCATTTACGAGGATGAACAGGTAGGTAATTAACTCAAGGATTAACTTTATCGTGGAATACAATTTTATTAAATGTTAGCCATCAACGGCAAACGGAAGTTATTGAATTTCTCAATTTTTTTTTTTCAGTGTTTCGCTTTTGATGAGAAAAATCCTCAGGCGTCCGTGCATTTTTTAGTGGTCCCTAAGAAACTTCTACCGGCCCTTTCGCTTGTCAAGGAAGATGATGAGAAACTTTTGGGTAAGGTAATTCTATTTATTTGCCAAATAAAAACAGTTAAAACAGACTAAAAATAATAGCAAAAGAAAACCCGGAACCGGAAATGAATTAAGTTGAAGTAAAGCAGCTACACACAAGATTAAAAACTTTCTAAGCATAAACGTATCGTGAATCGTGATTCGTAAACTTTATTTATCCTTGATCGAAGACTTTACCGCAAAACACCGTGTCAAGAAATGTTTTGTTTTATTTCAGGGCACTTGATGATAGTAGCAAAAAATATTGCACTACAGAAAGGATTAGACCGGATTGGATATCATGTGAGGGTAGACGAACAATACGAAAAAAAAAACTCTAGATTTGTTTCCTTGCATGTATTTGGAAGAGCCCTGCACCACATGCTATGGCCTATTGGACCTGGGTGTAGACTTTAGTTTGTAAGTAAGTTTGAATAAGGGATTTTCTGACGGCTCATAAGTTGTAGTTCCAAATTTGTAACTAGATGTCGCTGACGAGACATGTTATTTTTTTATTCCAGTTCGCGCTCGTTGGCCTTCGTATATACGTCCAAACACATTTAGGTATTAGTTGTGGAGCAAAATAAAGTGTTTCCGGATTTACCATTCACTCATACAAGAACATTAACAAAGTCGTGCACTTTTTCATGTACTGTAAAATGGAATGACAGCTACGACGATGAAAGATGAAGACACAGAGCAATGAAGTGAAGAAATATTTCCGCTGTAGTAAGCACTAATTTACTTTGTGATAGAAAACATGTCGTATCAACGCCATCTGTCACAGCTTATAGAACTATTTTTTTATTTTTTTTAGCTGTCAGAAAATCCCTAATTAATTGTAGAAATCCAATAAAAACTTCTACAATGATCATACCGTGTGTTAATGCTTTACCACAGCGTTTATTTAAACATCTTGAACGCAACCATGTAAACGTCAAAAAAGACAACTGTAGTCTGTGAAAAAAAATATGCCAAAAAGCAAAAAAATGCCGGGCGGTGAGGTCGAACTTTCGCAATCAGCTGCTCCCGGCGGCGATACTATCTTCGGGAAGATATTGAGGAAGGAAATACCTGCGAAGTTCGTTTACGAGGATGACCAGGTACTCCCTGAAACCAAAAACTTCAACACTTTGACAAGGGAAACAAAAGAAATCTTCGGCCAAAAGTTGACCGATCACCTGACAGCTAGGCAGGTTTCTATATTTTGATCAATATTTACTCGAGAATCGATTTTTCTGTTCAGGTGTCTTTAAAAACGTACGCTAAATCAACTAATCTTCATCCGGAACCTCTTATATTAGCACAAAACTGTGACCTATGGGTCTTTGGTTTAGATATTATAAAACTTCCTCTTGTCTGCTGTCTTGTCTTGTCCTAAGTACTGTGAGTTTAACCTAACCATTAATATTCTACTATAGCGAGAGTTAAGGAGTTGACTAATAGTAAATATTGCACTAAATATTGTAGTCCAATAGTCAAAGATTCAAATGATGGCTACCTAAATGCCGTGCTAATCTCTATTATTGTCTGTACCAACAGTGTGTGGCGTTCAACGACGTCAACCCGCAGGCCCCCACACATATCCTGGTGATCCCAAGGAAGCCCATTACCCAATTGTCGAAGGCTGATGACAGTGATGAACAGCTTCTTGGTAAGATATAATGGAAGAATGGATGAATAACGCTCATATTTTAAGATATAAATCCCTTGACTCCACTAATGCTCGACTAAGGAAAACCGTATTACAAAACTTCATAGTTTTCTTCTATTCGAGTATTTTTTTTGTTGGCGTTCTGAAAGCTTCTGTTTATTAGAACAAATAAAGAAATAAGAAACTTTGTGTATTTGAATTTATACTTTTGCACTGCATATTTTGTAATAAGTAAACAGTAAAAAAAAAATTAAAGAACCAAAGTGAAACGGTTTACAAAATATTGAGAGTGGTGTGAAAACATACAGCTAACAAACAACTAATTCTCTTACAGGCCACCTGCTAGTTGTAGCACGCAAGGTAGCTCAGCAAGAGGGCTTGGACAAGTCCGGCTTCCGTCTGGTTGTCAACGACGGCAGGGACGGGGCTCAGAGCGTCTACCACCTGCACATTCACATCCTGGGCGGCCGCCAGCTGAAATGGCCTCCCGGCTAAGATGAATATGGAAATGTTTGCGAATAAAGTTTTGGCCTTTTTTGTTACGTTATGTTTTTTTTTTAAGCTACGCCTATGCCTGATAGTTAGGATACATACAAGTAGATTGATCCCTCTAGCTCAGGAGTCCCAATGAGTTTTCCTATGGACTGCTGACGAGCTTGATCATAAGTAAAAAAATCCACAGTCATGAACCAGAAAGTAATTGAAATAAACCATCTTTTTTGACCGGTGCTGATCCTGATGCTTGCTGCCTTTTAGATTTTGTGTGCAACAGAGCGCTGTTTGTCAAACTGAAACTATTTTGCGTACAATGGAACATAGTGTGATCTGTGGACTGTCAGTTGAACTCAGTTGCACGAAAAAAAAAGTGACTAAAGCCTCGCGTCCATTAGGCGGATCGGGGCGGATTTTTGCCGGCGGCAAAAATCCGCCTGCCTATATTTTGTATGGAAGTGCGTCCACTAGAGCGCATCGGGGCGGGGCGGGCCGCGACGCAATATTTTTGCCGGCGGATTTTTGCCGGCGGCATTACCCGCCCCGATGCGCCTAGTGGACGCAGGGGCAACAGCATGCTCGCGCATGCGAATGCGCGCGAGTGTTGCCATTTGTCGACCAGAATACATAATCGGCTGAATTATTGTTGTTCTTGTTTATAATAATGTAAAGAATTCTATGCTATTGGCGTGAACGAAAAATCGCTGAACAAACGCTTAGTACGAATAGCTCAGTAAAGTTAAGCTTCAAAAAAATAAAACTGTAAAAAAATTGAATTACCCTCCACGCTGCTATCGTCCAACCTTAAGGGTGGACGATAGCAACGTGGCGGGAGATTAAAAATTTTCACAGTTTTTTACATTTTGTAGCTAAACTGAGCTATTTTTGTTCAGCGATTTTACGTTAGACAAAAATAGCTCAGTTTAGCTACAAAATGTAAAAATCTTTGAAAATTTTGAATTTTCCGCCACGTTGCTATCGTCCACCCTTAACCGATCATGATGATGAAGAAATACCAGCAGAAGTATTAGAAGTTGATTTTTGGTTTTGTTAAGTTTATGGTTTTCACAAACGCCGTATTGTTCCAGTAGACTCGGAGAACTTCGCTCGCTTCTCTCGCTCGTTCAATTATTCCGTTTCGGATCCAGATTGAACGCAGGTTGGACGTAACTCAACGCGGGATTTTTTTGTAACTAAATATTGAAATGAAAAAATATTACGTATACTGCGTGTTATTCACTAGGTAAGTAAAAAAAAAAATGTCATCGAGTATTTATCATCAATTTTATTAGTTTAAAGTGCATGAAATCCCTAATATAAAATAGTCTGTAATTTTGGCATGAATGAATAGGGCTTGGCAATTTTTTTTGCAGCCAAGGGCCACATAGAGCCAAAATGGCATAAAAGCGGACCGTACCTGAAACTATAGGTAGGTACTTACCATACCCTATAATTATTTTACCCATAGTATATTCAGAGTGAGATGAGCGCGCGTCAGAAAATTTCAGTCTCAATCATACAAAATAATTTCAATCTGTTCAAAATTTCTCAATCGACTAGGCATCAAAAAGTTACAATTTAGGCAATGTCACAAAAAGTCACAACGAGGGCTCAAAAGTTACAATATTTGTGATTAGACAAAGTGGCAACACCAAAAAATCCGCCGAGCCGATGCGCCGATCCGCCCCGATGCGCTTAGATGGACGCACCCCAACGTTGCGTTGCGTTGCGGCCCGGCCCGGCCCGCCCCGATCCGCCTCATATGGACGCTAGGCTAAACATTTGTGTGACAAAACTGACAAACAGAAAAAATTCGCCGCCTTTCCGAATCCGAATCCTTGTTTGTTGTTTGCGAATTCAATAAATACAAAAATGGCTCAGAGTCAAGAGATAACGGCCGTGTTTAGCGATTTCCAAGCGGTTATGGATAAGGAGCAGGATCTGCGAGAGGTAAACTTTTGTAATTCTGCCAACTTTCGGTCATTCCAATCGGAAACTTATTTTGGACCGTATTTCGGTCCAAACACTTTGTGTTTTGCGCTAATTCAGTTGTAAAAAGCTTCTATCTACTCCTTTTCATTTCATTCTTTTGATTTACAAGCCTGCACCATATAAAAGTCTCCCAGACAGTAAAGATACAGCTTTTTTGTGAGAGCTCTCTTCAACCAGCCAATTTGGGAAATCGGTGTAAATGGGTGCCATTAAACTATCTGCATTAGATTTAACAACAAAGCTTTTAGATTTTATAAGAATCCAAGCATATAATAGGCAAAATTCTCAATTTTTCTCATTGTTTTATTTTGCAGGTTATCCGCAATACGGTCAAGGAAGTGGAGCAGATTTCACGCGAAGTGACCACGGTTCTACAAGTCATACACCACAATGAGGCTGGAAGTAAGTAAATTACGCCTCTAACCTTTGGGACAACCCACATTATGGCTAATATTACTGATGATATCATGAGGAACCCTGCGGCTTAGTTGGCTCCACACGTTTTGACTTGTCTTTCCTGTGGGCTGTGCTGACTAAGCTGTCAGGATGGTATAGGTGCTGGGCAAGCCTACTCCATCTAAAACAATGTCCCAGGTACTGCAGCGCCGAGTGGTCTCTTCACCCATCTAGTGTGAGTGATGGTACCACTGGACGCTGCATAAATCATCTCATTATGATAAAGCAAAGGCCTTAGTTTTATCGTCATTATATTACCTTTTTTGTCAGATTGCCTTATACGGGTCTCTATGTCAATATACTAGACTCCACAATGTGAAAGATCATTGCTTTGAAATTGAAGTTGAGCTTGTATCCACTCCAATTTACCTAGTTAATTTAAGCAGGTACACATGACAGCATGTTGACACTTCCGCGGTAGCACTCCACTCAGTTATGTTAAGGGCGACTTTAAAACAAAAGTGTACAGTCTGACGTGCTGTGGTGTGTTCATTCCTATTGAGAGACAATATTTTTTTTGTCTTCGTAGTCAGTGCGGCGTGTCAGAAGGCTCGTGAACTGTTCGCTAAAGCCCATATCGGTTACAAGAAGCTGCAGGAGACTGTCCCACAGAATGAATATTTCAAGTGAGTTTTCATTTCTTTTAGTTCCCATATTATGTCCTGTGATCACCAAACTAGTACCCATAGAATCCACATCACATATAAAATCACAATAAAAACTTGTCCCCACAGAAACAAATGGTAGCAGAAATAGAAAAATACGAAACATAATTTCGGCCATACGTCTAATATTCGAGTGTCAACCTTATTGAATTTGTGTACAGTTTTACTTAAATTGCATAGACTACGAGCAAATAAGTACATACCCATAGAGAATTTGGACACCTAATTTTCCAGGCACATTTCAGAGTTATTACATTATCTAGTTTTATCCTTGATCGAAGCCTGTGATTTGTAATTGTGTGCAACAAAATGTAATCATTTGACTGTTCAAACCGTCAGATACCAAGATCACTGGCGGTTCATGACGCAGCGCTACTGCTTCCTCATTGCGCTGACCATATGGCTGGAGAAGGGATTTCTCGTGGCCCACACCACCGTTGCTGAGATTCTGGGCAGTAAGTAGAATACAGACACAGTGGAAATTTTCGACAGGGCAGTACCATAAACGCCAAAAATGTTTACCTTAGACTGGGTCTTAAGAGGGAACGCGGGTAACCTCAACTCTAGTAAATATAGATTTTTTCTAAAACAATTATCCAGGGAGGAAACAGGTCTCCCTTTTTGTATTTTTTGTATGGAGCAGCCGGCTACCCGCGTTCCGTCTTAAATCTGTACCTAACACAAAGGCGTTTTGATAGGTTCCCAGTAGAAGGACAAAACTGGGATTTCCTCGTTTTTCTCCTGCAACCAGCGAACTAATCGTCTAGAATTAGTATCAGAATATTCTTTGCTGCTACTACATTAAAAAAATGGTTTCTTTTATAAGGGCATTTTTTAAAGCAAATAAACCAGTTTTGAATAAATTGGTTGACGCGTGTGCATGTAGCAAATAGACAATTATTTCACTTTACAGTCGGCCACACGGTAGGATAACCCTTTTTGTTCGATTCGCGCCCTTATGCCGCGCGCGGTAAGAGCTACCATGGGGTATCCTAGACTGGCCGACCGTACAATAAAAAGATGTCTCCAATACGAGTCCGGAGCGTACAAGTTATATTTTTGTTTTCAGTAAGTCCATTGGAAGGGCAGAGCAGTTTCCATCTCGACATTGAAGATTACCTCGTTGGTATGTTGATGCTGTGCACAGAACTGGTGAGTGAAGCTTCATTTACCAGAATTTCGCCCCGATCTGTGAACTAGCGATGTGTAACTAATTGGTAACACCATTCGCGCGCGCGCTCATTGCATATAAACTTTACAATCCCATATCTCGACAATCCATCGACCGATTTGGCTCATGTTCGAACTGAATTGTTTTAATTTCATTTGCAAGAGGAGATCCGAAACTCTGCTGCAAAATATAGGGACCACTTGATGCGCCATCCAAATATGCTCGCCCAACAACTGATCTCAATGGATTATCAAAAACGGCTAAAAAGACATAGCATACAGGATCTGAAAAATAGATGCTAGTATCAAGTGCAATATGAGGAGAAGGATGAAGGAAAAATCTCATTTTGCGGCCACATCTCCTATTCTCCCGAAGTCATATAAGGCACGAGATTTCTGCGAGATGTTTGCCTTTTTCGCTCGACATGACTGAGTGGTCGGGAGCAGTCGAGATCGAACATGACGTGAGATTTTTCGTTCGAGATGTGTCGAATGCGAGATTCCCGAGAAATAGCCCCCTGGCCCGCTCCATAGCTCTCAAGAACTGAAGAACAGATGCCAATCGTAAAGATTGCCGACTCTGTAATAGAAGTGGTCGACGAATACGTCTATCTTAGGCCTATTGGAGATAAAAATGAGGGCCTAAACCAAGGCCTTTGCATCTACGTGGCAACTTCACTCACACTGGATGGGTGAAGAGACCACTCGGCGCTGCAGTGCCTGGGACATTGTTACTGTGCTTGCTAAGTTTACTGGTTGGTCATTATTGCAGTCGCGGCTGGCTGTGAACTCAGTGACGCGCGGTGACTTCTCAAAACCGGTGCAGATATCCAAGTTCGTCATGGAGCTCAACGCTGGTTTCAGGTGAATAGATCCTCTATAAAGATTTTTATAAAGTTAAAAAATTCGCTCGGGACAGGACTTGAACCCGCAACCTCTCGCATACCGTGCAGGCGCTCTACCAATTCGGAAGGCAAAGTTTTTTGTTCGAAAGTCCGTTATTGGCTTAATCTTATCTTTAGACAATATTGAGAAACTAATTTAAATATTTTTTATGCGCTAAAATGTTTTGTTCCTATGACCGCCAACAGTATGCAGACCGTCGCGTGACGTCATAAAACCGTATATTTGAAACGTTGTAAAATCCAAACTACTAAACCAACATAAAAAATATTGAAATTAGTTTCTCAATATTGTCTAAAGATAAGATTAAGCCAATAACGGACTTTCGAACAAAAAACTTTGCCTTCCGAATTGAGCCACCGAGTCAAGTAACTGTCGATGCGAAATTGATACTCGTCTTACAGACGATGGGGCGCCATCTAGTGTGATAGTTTGCACTTATCTACACCACCCAATCGATACCAAAAGAGTACTTTTTCCAAGAATTATTGCTGGGAAATGATTTTGGTTTTTTGGGTAAGAATTTTGTAAAATATTTTAATACGCAATGTACTCCATAATCCATAACGCAAAAAAGTCATATTAGGCAAATTGGCATAAACACAAGATACCATTGCGGGTTGCAATTTTGACGTCGTTTTTTTGTAAGAAATATTCAAAATTATGTTATGGCTTCCTAGGAAGAAATGTCAAGGTACTGAACACATAACTGCAAAAAAAAATAATGAAATGTCCGACTTAGAACCTTATTATCTCGGAAACCGTTGATTTCCCACTTCCTAGGCACTTCCTTGGGCAAAAATGATTTTTATGATGAGGACAATACGTGGGTTTGTTGGCGGTCTTTTAACACCCTGTATATCTCTCAACAGATTACTGAACCTGAAGAACGACCACCTGCGCAAGCGCTTCGACGCTCTCAAGTACGACGTTAAGAAAATCGAGGAGGTGGTCTACGACCTCAGCATCCGCGGGCTGCTGCCGAAAGCCGAGGACGAGGCCCAGGCCGAAGTGGCCGCTTAGGACGGAATAAAAACTACTTATACGATTAGAAAGGCCTTAGGTATGTCTGATTTTAGCGACTCTTTATTTGGATTTAAATTCGGCTTCCCGAAGGCCGAGGCCGAGACCAGGGTTAAAGCCAAATTCGATTATCGGAGTCGAGTTGTTTCAGATGTATGTAAATTACACTTCTTTGGTGGTCTTAGGTCTGATTTTGCCGAAACTTCCTTTTATTCAACCTCAGCATCCGAGGGCTCCTGCCGAAGGCCGAGGACGAGTCACAGGCCGAAGTGGCCGCTTAGGACGGAATAACAAAGTATAAGTATTAGAAAGGCCTTAGGTATGTCTGATTTTACCGACTCTTTATTTAGATTTAAATTCGGCTTCCCGAAGGCCGAGGCCGACACCAGGGTTTTAAAGCCGAATTCGACTATCGGAGTCGAGCTTTTTTTCAAATCTATGTAAATTACACTTCTCTGCTGGTCTTATGTCTGATTTTGCCGAAACTTCCTATTTTTTATTCAACCTCAGCATTCGAGGGCTCCTGCCGAATGCCGAGGACGAGACACAGGTCGAAGTGGCCGCTTAGGGGTTTGGTTCTTAATAGCGAGGCCTTTTATGTCCCATTTTGACGAAACTCTTTTTTCAATCCGAGATTTAAATTCGGCCTGCCCAAAGCCGAAGCCGGGGACTAGGCCGTAGTGGCCGCTCAAGACTGGTACATAGTATATTATGGTGAACATATCATGGTCGTTAAAAGTTAGGGAGTGTTGGTACAACCAGGCATAAGAGGACCTCTTAAAATTCTAGATTATTTAATTTTCTCCTAGAACCAAGACTAATTCTTATTTGTCACGCCCGATTTGTTTGACGAGCCGGGTGTATTGAATAATGTTGACAAATACTCAAGATTGCTTCTGTATAAAAGAAAAAACAAAGTTATTTCTGTGAATGCTAATACTGCAGTATACAATGTACGTAGGACAAACACTGCCCTGCTAGTACTGTTAAATACGGTTTAATTTTAAGTACATTATAGTTGTTATTTATAATTTCATACGTATAAGTCCATAAGTGATTAAAAAACTCTTTCTCTTTTTTTGTACGATGCGTTTAATTGAAAAATTTCGGCTGTTTAGATAGAGATAGATAGAGAACTCTTTATTGCACAACAGAAAGAATATTACAGAGAACTTTTTTGTTTTCCACTTTTAAGAGGAAAAGTAAAACAAAGAACGTACAGGATTCTATTTTAAACAGCTCGCTTTGCTCGTGGTTCAATCTTAGAATCTAGCTCGTAGCTCCCAAAAGGGTAAAACGATTTTGCGTAACCTTCTTATTTGATCAAAATCGGTTCAGCCGTTTATGAGATATTTGTAAAACATTTAAGCAAATTCTAGTTAATGTCCATCAGCATTATGTTGATATGATTGCGCCCATCACATATGCTTCAAAAATAGTTAGTATCCCAAGAACCAAGATTGCCGTCGTGTGTACCGACACTATCTACGCGAACGGACTTTACGCGCCAGCCCTCTGGTCTCCCGATGCGTCGATTAGGCGTGCCGCTAATTAAACAGGGGCCTTAGCCTGTAACTAGAGATGGGCGGCGCGGAAAGTTTCCGCTGGAAACTTTCCGGAAACTTTCCAAAATGGGAAGATATCCGGGAAGATTCCCAAAATGGGTATTTATGTGGGTAGAAACGTTTTTCATTGCAGTTATTGAACAAAATTAATCCTTTTACAGTTGTGTGCACTTATAAACAATACACTGCCAATAATTTTCACAATTCTTGTGTAAAACAGGCGTACTTTCGATTTTATGTGATGATTTCTTTAACTTCGCCGAAAATCGGAAATAAAATACGAATTCTTCACGAATTCTTCATGAATTCTTCAATAATTCATAATCACAAGACTTATCACATCAAAATTATTTGAATTGCACCTAGCTAGAACATAAATTTTACAAGGTGGCAACATGGAACTCTTTTTTTTGGGCTGATTCTCAAAGTGCCGTCCAAAGAAAAACATTTTGTCATTCCGTTGGAGTACATAACCGTTGCTGGCCAGTAATCTATCGGAAATTGTTGCATAAACTGGTAAAATCGCGTCTTTAACTTAACTTCTCAAAACAAAATACGGAGTAGGTAGGTATAGGAGCTTGAAAAAATCCGGACGAGTGCAAGTTAAACTTGGAGAGGGTTCCGTACATTCGAAGTTCATTTACGCACAAATATTGAGAAACCATACCAAACCATAGATGTAGGACTGTAGAACGCCAGAGTTGAGGAACTAATGCTACAAAAATAATATTAATATTGTCCTTTGTTATTTTCTACACCATGGACTTTTTATAGGTTTTCCTGTAAAACCTATCCCTACCTACCTTTCGGTTTTCGGTTATAGTGTTTTTTGTGTGTGATGTTTTGGTTTTGGCAATAAATTAGGTTTTATCTTTTTCTTATCTATAATCTGGTTAGGTTAGATATTATTGATTCTACAGAAAATTAATAGCCAAACCTCAAGCCAACCGTGATTTGTTTGTAGAAATAGAGATTTTAATGTAATATTAATATTTAAGACGTTGCGTTTTAGTTTGATTATGTTGAGGATGTGTTAATTTTTCTGATTATTTAATACAATTCATGTTTAAGATTTAATTAATATTTAGCCTGTGGCCAAACAGGAAGAAACCTTTTACAGTTGTGTGCACTTATAAACAATAGACTGCTAATATTTTTTACAATTGTAAATTTTGTAAAACATCTTACATGCGATGGATAGTGTTTGTATGGACTAAATTGTCGCGGTTATTTAATAGTATATTCATTCTAAATTTTTTAGCGGCAAAATTTATAATTTAAATTTATTGCTGCTATGTTATGCCTATATACGAGTACATTAAAATACACAACTCTCCCACCCCCTCCGCAAGCCGCTTACCCCCTCCCCCCCTTGAAAAGTGTCCCGTTTTACAGATTTTCCCAATTTTCAGGAAAAATATTCAAGTTAGGACAAAATGTTCAAAGACTGAATTATTTATCAATAAATTACCAAAAAATAAGTACTAACATTCATTTTGATACGATTTATAGTTTCCAAGCTATGGTGCATCAAAGATTACAAAAATGTGCGCTTAGCAGAAATAAAACATTTAATACACAAGAAATAATAAATATTTATTATTTTTACAAGACATGCGTTTAAAAACTAAGGCCTTTGCATCTACGTAATGAGATGATTTATACAGCGTCCAGTGGCACCTTCACTCACACTAGATGGGTGAAGAGACCACTCGGCGCTGCAGTGCCTGGGACATTGTTTTAGATGGAGTAGGCTTGCCCAGCACATATACCATCCTGACAGCTTAGTCGACCTAGCCCACAGGAAAGACAGGTCAATACGTGAGGAGCCAACTGAGCCGCGGGTTTCCTCACGATGTTTTCCTTCACGGTTCCGCGGGTTTCCTCACGATGTTTTCCTTCACCGTTCCTCACGATGTTTTCCTTGTTGTTGCAAGACATGCGTTTATGTAGTTATTAATATCTAAAAGAATCAGTATCGTCATCATTATCTTGGCAATAGATGCACATGATGGAACAACGCGATCCAGCATTGACACATCGACATCTTTTTCCGCAGGCTTTTTTGAAGCTGCATGATACCTACTATTTTCAGTATCAACTGTGGAGCTGGTGACTTTGTGGCCAACGTATTTGTTGAAGTAGACGTATCGTAAATTCGTAACTCGTTTATACTTTTTTCGGTTTGCCCCATACAAGGCGAGAATATACGAGAGGTCCAAAATTTCGCGGAATCAAGTTCGCGGTTCGCGGTTGTAAGTGGGATAAAAAAAATATTTTATTTTTCCTTTTCAACATAGTCCTTCTGAAGCTCACTTTTTGAATCTTAGAATAAGCTTTTCTATACGATGAAAAAAAAATTTCTTGGATGCCCTGAAAATGGGTCAAAATGGCATCTTTGACTTCTTTTTTCTATTGTCGGAAAATTTTCTTCCTCGAAGGTATTTTTTTAATTTTCAGAAATAAATCAAAATTGCTGGGGGTCAGGTCTAGGCTGTAGAGAGAGTAAACTAGTGTCTCAAACCCACATCTGTGTAAGGCAGCCATCGCAGTGTAACACTTGTAAACGGGCTAATTGTCTTGCAAAAAAACAACACCTTGAGACCATTTTTCTCTTCTAGTTTCTTTGATGGCTTCCTTTATTTTTTCCAATAGTGAAACGTAATATTCTCCGGTTATATTGACACCTTTTATTTGTAGTCTATTAACAACATTTCGCCAGTGACCCGAAAAATCGTCGCCATCATCTTGCCAGTTGATTTTGACACCTTAAACTTGTAAGGGGGGGTTGTACCCTTTTTATGCCAGCATATCGACTCTTGTTTGGACTCGGATTCATAATGATGAACCAAATTTTCACTTTCAGTCACCATTAGTGCCAAAACGCCTTTTGGTTCTCCACCATAGACCTCCAAAAAGTGTTGAAGTGGGGCTTGAGCATTCTCGGCGCCAATGTTACAGTGACTTTTTTTATACTAAGATGTTCATTAAGTATCCTCAACATTATGGTTTCTGATACTCCAATTAATGCAGATAGAGGTTTGTTGGACAACCGGGCGTCTTCCAATACAACTTTATCGATTTTTTCGATGTATTCAATGTGGTGGAGTCAAAAAGGTGTCTCGGGCAGGGGACATCTTCAATCGACCCTCTCCCTTATTTTAAAAGTTCATGCCTCTAATAAATCTATGTTTTGGAAGGGCAATGATCCCCATAAATGGCTCCCACCTTTTAAATTTAGATTTTCGGAGCTTATTCCTCATTGATAAGGAACTTTGTAACGGCAAAATCGTCAATTTGCTCCACAATTGCAGGTAACTTCCGGATTTACCTATTTTCAGGACGATAACTTATTAATTAATTAAACTAGGGCGCTGAAATTTGGCTTATATTCTCGTAATGAGTTGCTTATTACAATGACACCACGCAAGAAAATCTTCGGACAGGATTTCTTGTAAAAATAATAAATATTTATGGTTTCTTGTGTACTAAATGTTTTATTTCTGCCAAGCGCACATTTTTGTAATCTTTGATGCACCATAACTTGGAAACTATAAATCGTATCAAAATGAATGTTAGTACTTATTTGTTGGTAATTTATTGACAAATAATTCAGTCTTTGACCATTTTGTCCTAGCTTGTATAGTTTTCCTGAAAATTGAGAAAATCTGTAAAACGGGACACTTTTCAAGGGGGGGAGGGGTTAAGCGGCGTGCGGGGGGGGTGGGAGAGTTGTGTATTATAATGTACTCGTATGTAGGTATAACATAGCAGCAATAAATTTTAATTATAAATTTTGCCGTTTTGCCCATACATTGAAATCTAGAATGAATACACTATAAGCTATTAGGCAAAAAAAAAGAGATCTATGGTGCCACCTTGTATAATTATTTATAATTCATGTTCTACAGGGTGCACTCTAAGTCGATAGCGGAACTTAAAGTGGAGTTGTATCCACCGATCCCGGGATCAGATGGATGTCTCCACGGATCCCGGCGAGTTGTCTCCACCGATACCGGGATCTTGTGGGCTATCTACTGATCAATACAAACAACTTGTACTAGGTGGCGACAAAAATGGAGCGAAAAAAATATCAGCTGTTTCATACATTTGGCGCAGTACTAAGTCGACCTTTTGTATGGAACAGCTGATATTTTTTTCACTCCATTTTTTTGCCACCTAGTACAAGTTGTTTGTATTGATCAGTAGATAGCCCACTTTAAGTTCCGCTATTGACTTAGAGTGCACCCTGTAGTTAGTAGCGAGCCAAATAATTTTAACATTGTAAGTAAATTTTTCAATGTTTTGGCGATTTTAAAGAAATCGTCACAAAGAAATCAAAAGTCCGCATGTTTTACAAAAGAATTGTAAAAAATATTGGCAGTCTATTGTTTATAAGTGCACACAACTTTACTGTACAAGGATTCATTTTGTTCAATGAAAACATTGAAAAATGTTTCTTCCTTTCCGTGTTTCTTCCCAAAATTGGTTGATTGACGGGTTGATTACAGTTGTGTGCACTTTTAATTAATCGACTACCAATATTTTTTACAATTCTTTTGTAAAAGAGGTGAAATAAGTAAATTAACATCTTAAATGAGATGGATATTGTTTGTATGGACTAAATTGTCGCAGTTATTTGAGCTATTAGCCCAAAAAAAAGAGATCTATGGTGCCACCTTGTATAATTATTTATAATTAATGTTCTAGTTAGAAGTGAGTCAAATAATTTTCACATTGTAAGTTAATTTTCCCATCATTTGGCGATTTTAAAGAAATCGTCACAAAGAAATCAAAAGTCCGCCTGTTTTACAAAATAATTGTAAAAAATATTGGCAGTCTATTGCACACAATTGTAAGAGGATTCATTTTGTTCAATAAAAACATTGAAAAACGTTTCTGCATTTCCGTGTTTCTTTCCAAAATTGGTTGATTGATGGGTTGATAACAGTTATGTGAACTTATAAACAATAGAAAGCAAATAATTTTCACAATTATTTTGTAAAACAGGTGAAATTTCGATTTCTTTGTGATGATTTCTTTAACTTCGCCGAAAATTGGAAATAACATACGAATTCTTCATGAATTCTTCAAAAATTAATAATCACAAGACTTATTACCTCCTACTTGCTACTAACTAGAACTTAATTAAAAAAAAAACCCTTTTTCAGAACAGCACATTTTGCATTTTATACATAACATACGAACAATTTTCAACGCTCACCCGTGTTCCAGTTAAATCAGTGCGTTAACTCAATGGCTCGGTGACATTATTTCGTCACACACAACTCACATTGTATATAATTATACAAGGTGGCACCATGGATCTCTTCTTTTTGGGCTGCTTTTCAAAGTGCTACCGAACAAAAACTTTTTTACATTCCGTTAGAGTGTAATTATAATCGTTAGAACACTATTTCATTCAGACTCGGAGAACTTCGCTCGCTCGTTCAAACGAGCGAGCGAAGTTCTCCGAGTCTACTGGAACAATCCGGCGTTTGTATGTATGTTTGTATGTGAATCGGTTATTTACTAAAGGTAACAAGTCAAGCTCTTCTAATTTTCAAGTCAAGAGCTTATTATGTGCCATATAAAATAAAATCTATTCATTTAAAGTTGATTGACTTATTCCCTTTGGTAATTAACCGATTCATGTATGAGTGTCTGTTTGACGATAACTGGAGTAAATTTGGTCGGATCGTTATGAAATTTGGTAGGCGGGTAAACAAAATTAAAAGAATTTTTAAGTTCAAACATGAGCCAAATCGCTTGAGGGGTTGCCGAGATATGGGGTTGTATAGTTTATATGAAAAGAGCGCGCGCGCCTGCGCTAATGGCGTAAGGCAAGTTACAAATCTGTTACTGGGGTCGCGCGTTCATAGTTCGGAGCGAACCACTAGTTTAACATATTAAATTATGTATGACATTGTGTAGAACAACTATGAGAACTATCTACCTACATTTATGATTCAGCTTCTGGTAAAATCAAGATATTACAAAATGTAAGGTCAGCAAACTCAATTGAACTGGTGTGAGGTGTGAATGTGAACTTTGAATGTGAACATGAATTATAACAAAGTAAAATATTAATATTATTTTTGTAGCATTAGTTCCTCAACTCTGGCGTTCTACAGTCCAATATCTCTGGTTTGGTATGGTTTCTCAACATTTGTGCGTAAATGAACTTCGAATGTACGAAACCCTCTCCAAGTTTAACTTGCACTTCTCCGGATTTTTTAAAGCTCCTATACCTACCTACTCAGTATTTTGTTTTGAGAAGTTAAGTTAAAGACGTGATTTTACCAGTTTATGCAAAAATTTCCGATAGATTACTATCCAGCAACGGTTATGTATTCCAACGGAATGCAAAAATGTTTTTGTTTGGACGGCACTTTGAGAATCAGCCCAAAAAAAAAAGAGTTCCATGTTGCCACCTTGTATAATTTATGTTCTAGTTAGTAGCAATTCAAATAATTTTGATGTGATAAGTCTTGTGATTATGAATTATTGAAGAATTCATGAAGAATTCGTATTTTATTTCCGATTTTCGGCGAAGTTAAAGAAATCATCACATAAAATCGAAAGTACGCCTGTTTTACACAAGAATTGTGAAAATTATTGGCAGTGTATTGTTTATAAGTGCACACAACTGTAAAAGGATTCATTTTGTTCAATAACTGCAATGAAAAACGTTTCTACCCACATAAATACCCATTTTGGGAATCTTCCCGGAAACTTTCCGCGTTTCTTCCCAAAATGGGTTGATTCCCGGGAAGAATCCCATCTCTACCTGTAACACAATGGCGTCCCAGGCAGAAGGACAAACCCGAGATTTTTTCGTTGTTCTCCTACAACCAGTGAACTAATCCCCTAGAATTAGACTCATAATATTCTTGGCTGTACTACAAAAGATAGGATAAAGATAAATTTATTTCTCATTCCACAAATTTTCAATAGTAAAGTTATAAATAGGGTAAAGCACACAGATGATACAAATTTGTGGAAGGACTGGAGCCTAAACTAGATCAAAGATCTGTATTTTAGGTTTCCAGGCCTCCCAATTACAGGCAAAAACATTAAAAGGACCTACACTGGACCGACAGCATTAATAAATCGTAATTCGGAAGGCAAAGTTTTTTGTCCGTTATTGGCTTAATCTTATCATTAGACAATATTGAGAAAATAATTTCATTTTTTTTTATTTTGGTTCAGTAGTTTGGATTTTACAACGTTTCAAAGATACGGTTTTATGACGTTACGCGACGGTCTGCATACTGTTGGCGGTCATAGGAACAAAACATTTTAGCGCATAAAAACAAAACTACTGGACCAAAATAAAAAATATTGAAATTAGTTTCTCAATATTGTCTAAAGATAAGATTAAGCCAATAACGGACTTTCGAACAAAAAACTTTGCCTTCCGAATTGAAGCTGTCAACCGGGAGCCCATTTTGGCACCATTGCGTTACAGGCTGAGGGCCCAGTTTATTTAAACTTTTAATGTTGTTCTGGGCACGAGGGCGAGGGGTAGGCCTCCCCTGATGGACTGTACGATGGTGGACGTGGGGTCGCTGACAGGGTGCCGCAGTGTGCTCTTGCAGGGCTCCACGGAGCACGTCTGGAGCACAGCAGCCAGCCCCGCCAGCGACTGCATCAGGCCCAGGCGCTCCCCTGGAAACAACAACGGTGTAAGTACACAAGTTTTAAAACTAAAACTTTCGTTTGTTATGATGATGAGGATTTTTTTATCGAGTCGAAACATGTCGGCTATTCCGACAAAATAAAAGTAAGTGAAACCGTTAAATCGATGCCATCAAAAACATAACTTGTAAAAAAAAACAAGCCTCGCTGCTCAGTTCTTCTACCGTTAAAAGTTTTGAGATCCATGTAATACCAAGTCGGTTAATTTATACAGTCCCTAATTAAGGGTCCTGTCTTAAGTTATTTATTACTTAATTAGCTAACCTAACAACATCTTATAGTGACGCATATCAATATTAAAAATCTTTTATGTTTCAAATAAATGTATTGACTTGGCAATCGCACTAAATAATCTAATTTATAATATGTATTACTTTTGAGATACTTAGTGTTTTAATGCGATTGCCAAGTCAATCTATTTATTTAAAACATAAAAGATATTTAATATTGATATGCGTCACTATAAGATGTTGTTAGGTTAGCTAATTACGTACAATAGTATTACGTACAGTAATACAGCCGTATTCCGGTTCTTCTATGGCCACGCCTGTAGGCGCCATCTATAAAATGCTTTGTGAATTTGTGCTGAAAACTGCCCATTCTTGGATGATATTTTGTCCTTTGATAATCTAGATAAATCTAATAGAATAACTCGTACGGTCAACGACACGCTAAAATACTCCTTTTTGTTCGATCGACGCTCCTATGCCTCGCGTGGTAAGAGCTACCCATAGGGTGTTATAAGTTTAACCGCTGTGTGTGTGTCTGTTTTTTTCTGACTGTCGAGGGAAGCGTTTTTTTGAACAAAATGAAAGCGGGTTATGTAGCGAGTGTTCTTAGATATGTTTTATCAAAATCGGTTCAGCCGTTTATGAGATATGCGAAGCCAAAATATCGAAAGTATTTTTGTAATTTAGTAGTTATTTATGGAAGGTTTATAGGTAGCGCACTTATTTCTAAATTGCACCGTGCGAAGGCGGGGGAGCTCGTTAGTTCTATAAAAAACTCACCTATACACGCCCTTGGTCCTTCGCCGAAGGGCAAGTAAACATGTCTCTCGATGTCATTCGCCACCTCCGGAAGAAACCGCTCCGGTCGGAAAAGTTCAGGTCTTTCGAAGTATCTCTCGTCATTATGCAACGCCTGGAGAGGTACTATGATCATCACACCTTCGTCTATGCTGATCTCAGTCCCAGGGAACGTATACGGGACCGCACACCGTCTAATGAGAGTCCCTAGTGACGGAAACATCCTTAGTCCCTCCCTGAGAGCCATTTCCAAATACCTCATCTCTTTGACAGCTTCGTAGCAGAGCTTATTGTTGTATCTCGCTAAGACAGTGTCGATTTCCAACTGACATTTGGCCTGGATCTCCGGGTGGTATGCCAACTGGTGCAGCGTAAAGCTAGTGGCTGAAGAAGAGGTCTCAAAACCGGCTGCGAAGAAGACGAACACCTGAGCTGCCATCAGCAAGTCATCCAATTCTAGTTCCGCAATTTTTGGCGTGCCGTCCTCCTTTCGCTTCTCTATCGATTCGCCAACGATCTTTCCCTTCTCTTTCAACTCCAAAAGTAAATCTATAAAGTCGTTTCTTCCTGAAGGTTTATAGTTCCTCTGGGACATTATACTCTTGACTAGCGAAACCGTATTCGTCTCTATACTGGGCTTTAAAAGCGTTAAGTGTTTGAAAGTTTCAGGCATCAAACGTTTTAAGGTCACTACGAAGGCGTCGCGTTTCGTTATCGTGAATATGTCTTTGCCCAGCTTTCTGAATGGAGAGTCTTCGATGTTTAAGGAGTCGGCATCGATGCCGAAGCCGCAGGCTCCGATAAAGTCGGTCGTGTACCTCGCCATAAGGTCTCGGACGTCGACGTCTCGTCTTTCACTTGCAGCGTTCTTCGCTATCGAACTCAGTCGGTCGGCTCTCTCCACAATCAACGGAAACATGGCCTTTAGCTTTCCCGTTGAGAACGCCGGCGTCGTCCGTTGTCTCAGTAGCTTCCACAAATCCCCATCGGCGAAGAATAGATTTTTCAACATCGGCTCTATGGCATCCTTATGAGGGTTCAATCCTCTGGGGTAGAAGTGGTTGAAATCTGTCACCAGCACATGCTTTATGAGCTCCGGGTCGCGTAGAATCAAGGCGGCTTCGTTCGCCAGGTAACAACCGACGACTTTTTCGTCTGGGTACCTCCAGTATTGCTCGCAAAACATATCGGTCGCGCTGATCTTCTGAATGCATCGCCAGAAGATGTTGCCGAAAAACGGTATCGGCGGTGGGGTTTTCACGCCCCTTTTCTCCCAGTACTTATGGTTTCTAGTCCCGTAGAAGTACAAAGCTAGTACGAGAAGAGTAATGACAAGATACAAAAACATGATAAGCAACGGTGAAAAACAAAACAAGAACTAAGTTGTTAGACGCGATTACGCGAGCGTCCACTCGCGTCGCTTCGGAATCGGACACTAAAGAATGATATGATAGCATTACCATAAAATTTGCATCACAATTTTATGAATAATAACAGTGATTCAAAGTGAACGCCCAGCCGAAAACAATAAGGATAAGTTGATAAAAAAATACGATGTTTGGGAATTTTGGAATGTCATTTTGATATTAATTTATGATACGAGTATAACCCAAGCGGAATAATAATGGGATGCGACTTCATGCGACTTTTTGGAACTGAGACGCGCGCGGTAAGCAAACTCGCGTCGATGCAACCTTGTCAAAGTAAAATACAGTATGTTTTCGATTGGCTTTGACAAGGTTCCATCCCATTCTCATCCCGCGCGCATTATACCTATTATATCGTGAGGAAACTCAACTCAAATTATTGAGCCACGAGCGTAGCGAGTGGGTCAAAAAAAAAAAACTTCTATCGCATCTAGTTAAACGGCCAGTGTTTTTTCTTTTTCTACATTATACGGCGTGTATAGGCACGATTTCATTCTAGAATTTCGTTCCCTCACATTTTGCTACATTCTTAAATACAGTGCCCTATTAGGTACGGTCGGCCACAGACAAGGAAAGGTACCCCATTTCAGCTCTGATTTTTTTAGGTTTCTTACCGCGCGCGGCATTAGGGCGCCAATCGAACAAAAAGGGGTATCCTAGCGTGTGGCCGACTGTACCACTAGCAAACTTCAAAACTGTAGGTAAATAATGGAAGCACTGAAATAGGTACTAACTCTCCGCAACAGGAAAAAAATATGTGATTTGTGGATTCACCGGGATTTCCGAGAAATTATGAAACTCCCGCATTCTCTTGCAGCACCCTCTTTTTCAGCACCACGTCGTGTTGTACCAACGACTTCCCTTCTACTACCAAATCTATTTGAGTAACCGGATCTGACCCACCGATTTTTGTCCTGCATTTTCCGTCAGCTCTTCCACCAGCTGCACGGTTGGGCCATCTCCCTCCACGGACACATGCCCCTCTACCCTTGTCGCATTTTTCCAATACGGCCGCAATATGGAGCAATTTACAAAATTTTATATTTTAAAAATTAAGTCTTATTTTGTGTTTTTATTGAATAAAACAGCCTTACCTTTGAATAAACATTACAAAGTATTTAAAATCAAAGCATTACTATGCGAATCCAAAGAGATTTAGTTTATGTAGTTTATATTATTATTGTATATAGCAATTTTATTATGAGTAGGTATTTGTTTAATATATTGTTTAAGTAGTATATTTGTGCACATCATGCACGCCCGTTTTTCACACCAGTTTCGATCCCCCAAGGTTTGCTGGAAGAAATCTCTTACAGAGATAAGCTTTCCTTTGTACATGTGTTTTCTTATGTATTGTCCTCTATTTTTGTTTGTGTGTGCAATAAAGTATAATAATAATAAAGAAATTAATTTTAAAGTTTTTTCAATTTGATCGCAATAGCGTCAAGGGTAACCCCCCTGCTTGTCCTCATCGCGCGCGTCTGCGTCTGATTCAATGGCAAGATCATTTAATCAACCACTTCTTTATATTTTTATTACGCAAGTTCATGTATACAGGGTGTTAAAAGACCGCCAACAAAGCGGGAAACCACGTATTGTCCTCATTATAAGGAACATTTTTGCCCAAGGAACTATGCCTGGGAAATCAACGGTTTCTGAGATAATGAGGTTCAAAGTCGGACTTTACAAAACTTTTTTTTTGCATAAATTTATTCAGTATCTAGTTCTTAACATAACTTCTCAAGAAGCCATATCAAAATTATGAATATTTCGTACAAAAAACGACGTTAAAATTGCAACCCGCAATGTAGTTTGAACATCGGCACTTCAGGCTTATGTCACATAATCTGATACTTACGCTTGCGCAATATGACTTCTGTGCGTTACACGTCCATTGCGTGATAAAATATTTTTCAAAATTATAACCTAAAAAACCAAAATCTTTTCCCAGCAATATTTTATCGAAAAAGTACTTTGTTTTGGTGCCTAGTATGCGTGGCTTTCGGGTCTGTTGGCGGTCTTTTAACACCCTGTATGTTATAATGTATTTATGTAGTTCTTATTGTATATATAATATTAGATATATATTTTAGTCAATTATATAAGTAAACCTATTCGGATTTATCTATTAACTAGCTGTGCCCGCGACTTCGTATGCGTTTTTACACATGTGACATTTAATTTAAATTCGACTGTGGAGGAAAACTCAAAAGGAAGGTTTTTTTTAACCCCCGACCAACAAAGAGGGGTGTCATAAGTTTGATAGCTTTGTGTGTGTGTCTGTTTATGTGTTTATGAGGGTGTGCCTGCCTGTGGGTCTGGCTGTGTGTGTGTGTGCCCTAATCTAAACAATAAATTTATGATAAAATATGTTTTGTTTAGATTAGGTATCGCCCGTGTAAGATACCAGGAAGCTTAGCATAAGAATTGCCTGGGAAGTATGGGGGTTTATTATGTATCTCCCTCGACGTAGAGTGGGATAGATAAAGTTATAAGCCCATAGATAAGGTCTTACCCATTCTCATGCTAAGCCAGCAAGTAAAGTATAAGGTTGGGTTAGAGCGTATCTACCGCAAATAACCTGTCTATCCCGCTCTACGGCAAACAAAATATATTTTTTTAATATCAAGTTGGGCTCAGTAGAGTAAATATTTTAAAAGAGGCACATCAAAAATTTCAACCTCGCGTGGGTTAAAATCCAGAACATTTCGACCGCGACGCAACAGTACTACATTTCTAACATCGATAAACTTTGTCCGACCTCCACCGAAAACCACTCACAATTCCCTCCAGCAAGCATCATAAGGCTGGGTTAGAGCGTATCTATGGCTCTGTCCATCCCGCTCTACGTCAAACAAAAGAGTGAGATACCTATTATTTTAAACCCATAGATACGCTCTAACCCGGCCTTATGCTACGCTTGTAGAACTAACATTTTCCGCCAAAATAAAATAAAAACAAATGCCGATTTTTCATTTACAATATGCGCCCCAAATGCCAAAAGTCGTAGCGTGCTATTATACAGAGTGTTAAAATAAATAAATAAATAAATAAAAGACCGCCAACAAAGCGGGAGACCACGTATACGTACGTATACGTATAGTCCTCATCATAACGAACATTTTTACCCAAGGAACTATGCCTGGGAAATCAACGGTTTCCGAGATAATTAAGTCGGACTTAAATTTTTTTTTTCAGAAATATGTTCAGTATCACGTTCTTAACATACCTTCTCAAGAAGCCATATCAAAATTATGGATATTTCTTACAAAAAATCAAGTTAAAATTGCAACCCGCAATGTAGGTTTTCGAGAGAATGTGGTTCAAAGTCGGACATTAAATTTTTTTTTTGCAGAAATATGTTCAATATCACGTTCTTAACATACCTTCTCAAGAAGCCATATCCAAATTATGAATATTTCTTACAAAAAACGAAGTTAAAATTGCAACCCGCAATGTATTCTAAACATCGGATAGATCACGTTCTTAACATACCTTCTCAAGAAGCCATATCAAAATTATGGATATTTCTTACAAAAAATCAAGTTAAAATTGCAACCCGCAATGTAGGTTTTCGAGAGAATGTGGTTCAAAGTCGGACTTTTAATTTTTTTTTTTTGCAGAAATATGTTTAGTATCACCTTCTTAACATACCTTCTCAAGAAGCCATATCCAAATTATGAATATTTCTTACAAAAAACGAAGTTAAAATTGCAACCCGCAATGTATTCTAAACATCGGATAGCCTAAGTTACTCCCAGAAACGTGAGTTACGACCATGTTAAGTTTGGTTGAAAACTATTCAGCGGTGTTCGCGTTTATCGTGTTCATACAGACAGACAGACAGACAGACAGACAGACAGACAGACAGACAGACATAAACCGTTTTTTTTGCATTTTTGGATTCAGTATAGTTTATTTAGTAACCCCTGCTAGTTTTTTTCTAAAAATATTCAATGTACAGAATTGACTTCGCTAGAGTTTTATTTTAGGTATAGATAAATTATGTATTACTCGTAAGTACTTTATCTACGTAAATATACGTAATTGAAATTAAATTGTTTTCTTATCCTATCATATATTTCTTATGTGCATCTGCTGCTACTGTGTTTTCGCTCTCAGTCCTGTCCATCCAAAGGTTGTCTGGAAGAAATCGCTTTTAGCGATAAGACCGCCATTTGTACTGTTATTTTTAAATGTTTATTTGTAAAATGTTTTCGTTTGTGCAATAAAGAGTTACTTACTTACTTACTTACTTACTTACTTCTTTAGTTCCGGAGATATAGATACGCGGTGCGCTCACTTACCCACTGCGCTCAGTTACCCCGAATGACTCTATATTTACAGATTTTGGACACCCGACCTGGGGCCTTAGCCTGTAACACAATGGTGCCAAAATGGGCTTCCGGTTGACGGTTTTAATTACGATTTATTAATGCTGTCGGTCCAGTGTCGGTCCTTTTAATGTTTTTGTAGTACAGGAAAGAATATGATGAGTCTAATTTTAGAGGATTAGTTCGCTGGTTGTAGGAGAACAACGAAAAAATCCAGGTTTTGTCCTTCCACCTGGGACGCCATTGATACGCCATTGTGTTACAGGCTAAGGCCCCTGTACCCGATGTGCCAATGAAGGCCTTTGAATGCGCCAGTTCTGGCACACTTATTAAGGGATCAAAAGTGGCTCCAAATGGTTCCTGTAACACACGGGTGAGGTGTTGCCAGTTCCTTTTTCTCGAACTTGACTTGTCACGCTACCGCGTATCTAGATCTCTAGTCCAAATCTGTCCAGTCGTTTCAGCGTAAAGAGTTAACAAACATCCATCCATAGGTACAAACTTTCGCCTTTATTTGGTATTTGTTTGTTTGGTATCGCTTCATGATCATCATCAGCCTGTTAACACCCACTGCTGAGTGAAGGCTTCTTCATGCTCACGCCACCTCTCACGATCCTGTGCCAGACGCAACCACTGTTTTCCGGCTACTACTTGGCGAAAAACCAATCTATTTAATTTATGTCGTAGGTAATACGACATTTTGACCAAGTAAAAAAAATATATTTTTCAATAAAAATGTTGTTGGGGTATGTGAACCATCGCTTGGCTTGGTACAGTTGGCCACACGCTAGGATATCCCTTGTTATCCGATTGGCGCCTTATGCCCCGCGCGGTAAGAGCTGCCATCTGCGACTGAGGCCGACCGTACTTGGCTTTGTATCGCTTGTCCGTAGTTAATTTGTAGTTGTGACGATAATAATATATGCGAACTGCATAATTATAATTCAAATCGCGTACAAAAGAGCAACACAATGAGGTGAGTAAGTAAGTAGGTACCTACCTAATAGGTAAGTAGACATCCATCACCGATCGCTGATGGATCAATTACCCTCCAGGACCGTGGGAACTCGGCGATGGACAAGCGCGTGAAACACTGTTTTCTATAGCTGTATATGAGTCTACGTGTGTTCGTGGCCTTTCGCGAGTATGTAGTTGTAGTTATAACGTAATCTCTTTTCCCAATTTTTTTCGTAGTTCCGCTGCCATTTCTACATTTTATTAGCTATTTCGAAAAAAAAATTTTTCTGATAAGTACCCAAGGTAGTTCGACTCCAATAATTATAGACAGTGTAATAATGTAAGTAAAAAACAGCTGAAAGTAACACCTTTTTCGGCGCGAAAAACGCATCGCTCTAATTTCTTTCAGGCTATTTTTTTTTGTATAAAAACTATTTGCAAACCTCCGTATTGGTCATCTACTGATATAAACCAAGTTTCAGTAAAATCCAGCCTGTAGTTTAGAAATTAAACAGGAACTACGGTTGTATGGGAAATCCACACATACGCGTTATGGCGTTAGTACATTTTGTATTAGGATCGCCATGGAGTTACACACTGTTGCTGTAATAACGCCGCAACGTTCATAATACAAAATGTACTAATAAACTCGACCGGTAAAATGCGCCCGTGTGGTAGCCTCTAACGTATGTTTGTACTGATGGTTGAAAAAGCGACATTGTTGTACGAAGCTACACATATCTCCTGAAAGAATAGGTACCTACTCGTAAAACTTAAACTTTCGTAAGCACTGCACATTTCTTACTTTTATTTTGTCGGAATTCAAGTTAAGTAGTTTATACCTACTCGTAAGTTGTTCAGGCAAAGAGGTGCTAGGTAATTTGTATATTCAAATGACAAAAAAACCGGGCTAAAACGTACAAAAAATTTCGGCTAGAGAAGTAGCCATTAACTTTGAGAAAAGAAAATTATACCTACTTAAAGACAATTCGTCTCTTATTTAATTTTAATGGAACTGATTTTGACAGTTATTCGTACTATTTTTGATGCTTAGAAAAATCCCCATAGTAAGGGAGGCCGCACAATGTTGAATGATTTTTGGATATTTTTCACTGTCATTTTTTTTTTGCTTCAATTTCGTGTAAATAATCTCCCCTGAGTCGGGTGTCACTTTTCAAAACAACACCCTGTAAAAACTGAGAGAGAACACTTTATAACTAGTGGTTCGCCCCGAACTTTGAACTCGCGACCCTCTATCTCAGTAACCCCTCGACCGATTTGGCTCATGTTCGAAGTTAAAAATGAAGAATGTCCGTGGGTATGCTAAATCACTTGAAACTTTATGACCGTGTAGCCTAAAAGTTAAGAAATATGTCTGTTTTTGTTTCTTTCAAATCGAGCGAGTAGTTTTAAAGTTATGACGGTTTTAGTTTCCGACCTTTTGGAGTTTTTCGCGCGAGCGCGGCAACCTCGCGTGACGTCACTAAACAGCTGGCACCCGACACATACAACGTAACACTCATTCAAAGGGCTGTATCTTTGGAACCGTACTAGGTAGCCAGTTGAAATTTTCAGAGATTATGTTTTATTATAGTGAATTTCCCAAGAAATAATAAAAATAAAAAAATATTAATAAATAAGGGGGGTCCCCATACAAAAAACGTTGTTTTATACTTTTTGCTCTATAGAAAAAACGGTAAGGCATACAAGCATCAAACTTGGTATGATAATAGGGCTTACTCCATAGTATAACAAAAAAATATAAAAAATGGTCAAGCGCGACTCGGACTCACGCGCCGAGGGTCCGTATAAACAGTTTTTTTATTGTTTGGCGGTACGGAACTCTCAGTGCGCGAGCTCTACTCGCACTTGGCCAGTTTTTTTGTGTGTTCAGTCAGTGTTACAGTAGTGTTTTAATATAATATTAATTATTTATAACGTTAAAAATTCACTAGGAACAGTTTTAAATCCGCAAGCTATTCTCTAGCACGGGTTAGTTAGTGCTTTAAAAATAACAAAAAATATATTATTACTTAGCTATGGATGTGGATGACGGCTTTGAAAAATGACAATCCAATATAGTTTTATGATATAAGTAAATTAATATTAATAAGTAATAAAACTAGTATAACTAGGCATAGGTACATTTTTACTCATAAAAAAAATTGTGGGCAACCATTAACTCGTCTTTTTTAGGTAAGTTATCGGATTGTCATTTTTCAAAGCCGTCATCCACATCCATAGCTAAGAAATAATATATGTTTTGTTATTTTTAAAGCACTAACTAACCCGTGATAGGGAATAGCTTGCGGCTTTAAAACCTGTCCCTAGCGAATAAATAAGTAATATTATATTAAAACACTACTGTTTATACGGACCCTCAGCGCGTGAGTCCAAGTCGCGCTTGACCATTTTTTATATTTTTTTGTTATACTATGGAGTAAGCCCTAAAATCATACCAAATTTGATGCTTGTATGCCTTACCGTTTTTTCTATAGAGCAAAAAGTATAAAACAACGTTTTTTGTATGGGGACCCCTCTTATTTTTTTATATTTTTTTATTTTCATAATTTCTTAGGTAATCTACTATAATAAAACATAATCTCTGAAAATTTCAACTGGCTACCTATTACGGTTCCAAAGATACAGCCCTTTGAATGAGTGTTTCGGTGTATGTATCGGGTGCCAGCTGTTTAGTGACGTCACAGCAGCTGACGACCGCGCGCCCGTCGCACAGCTAGTTTAAAGTTAAATATCTCGAGAACTATAAGTCGTATCAAAAAAATTTTTTCACCCAATGTTTCCATTTTTAATAGAGTGTATGGTAAGATAAAAATCAAAAGTTGATGGTATTCTTCATTCTCTTTGCCTCATTTACCCGCCTACCAAATTTCATGACGATCCGACTACATTTACTCAAGTTATCGTCGAACGAACATTTATACATACATACATACAAACGCCGGATTGTTCCAGTAGACTCGGAGAACTTCGCTTGCTTCGCTCGCTCGTTCAAAAACAATAACAAAATATATATTTTTTGTATTTTCTAAACCACTAACCCGTGCTAGGGAACTTTATTTTATAAAGATTTTTATAAGGTTAAAAAATTCGCTCGGGACACTCGCATTGGGTAGTGTAGATAAGAGCAAACTATTACACTAGATGGCGCCCCATCGTCCGTAAGACGAGTTTCAATGAGGTTGGAAATCGCGATTCGACCCGTTTCGAATACAATAATGGAAAATTCTTGTACTTGACTCGGTAGCTCAATATTAGTAGAGCGCCTGCACGGAATGCAAGAGGTTGGGGGTTCAAATCCTGTCCCGAGCCAATTTTTTAACTTTATAAAAATCTTTACAAAACAATTTGTCTTTGAATAGACAGGGTGGTCCAAAAATAAGAGAGTAAATTTTTTTTTTAGATTCCTTGCCCTATTTAACCTTAGGGCTATCCAATGTGGGAGAATTTTTAGCTAGGTCAATACGGTTTGGTGTCAGGGTCCGAGGGGGCCCCCTGAGTTTGGGGGCCCTGGGAAATGGTCCCGCCTTTATGTAGCTACGTACGCCTCTGCCACGAAGGCTGGAAATACGAGCGTAGAGGCATGTATGCACAGCTGGGTATGTTTTGGTTCAATATGACGAAATTGGTATGTATGCCGACGAAAAACATATTGTTTTGGTGGTACGGTCGGCCACAGTCACAGATACCCCATGGCAGCTCTTACCGCACGCGGTTTAAGGGTGCCAATCGAAAAAAAAGGGGTATAGTAGCGTGTGGCCGACTGTACCAAATGTCGAACTCGATCAGACCATCGGTCCAGTAGTTTCGGAGTAAATTGGTTGGGGCAGACGGACAGACAGATAGAAGCACGAGTGATCCTAGGTCAGTGGTTCTTAACCTTTTTTGGACCACGGACCACTTTGATAATTTTTTTCTTAGTGCGGACCACCAGATCCAAGGTACATCCTGTTTCACATGAAATTGTTTCACCTGTGACCTAAAGTATAATGTATGTAAGTAAGTTGAATACAGGAAATTAATATGAGTCGGTTTTGGAACAATGGAACATACACGCGAAAATTCCCCAATTTTACTAAAATTATTATGGAGATTTAATTGGTAGGCGATAGATGCGCAGCGCCCCAAAAAAATCACCGATTTTACCCTTTTTAAGCCGCAAGATGGCCAGATAATCTTCCGTCAATATCATCAAGATTTAATTTGTTTGTAAAAGTGCGCGCAGCGCGCCCGTAAATGTTACGATTTAACTCTTAAAAATCAAGTTTACCTTAGCACGTGTAGTAGGTGCGTGAAAAATGCGCGCGCAGCGCGCCCGAAAATTCACAGTTTTTTCCCTTTTTAATTATGTGATGAAGATTTATTTAGCTATTTGAACAAACGCACCCAGCGCGGCTGAAAATTTACTTATTTAAGTCTTACATTTCATAATGGAGAATTCCTTTGTTTTGAATAGAAGACACGCGCGTGGCGCATTTGAAAATTGACCGATTTTAACCTAAATATAGTCTACGTGCGGTTTGACATGGGCTAACGACATACTATGAGTGAGCACTGATTACTCGATTTTTAAGGGTATGGATACTAATACAATTTATTATTTTTTGCGTATTGAACTGAAGACCGCAACTTTACATCGGAGCCTGCTGCAGGTTACGTATAGGCTATTTATTGTATTATCCTGTCAAAATCTGGCGCATTCGGTAATTCCTTGGCGCAATCTGCAGTCAGGCGGATCTTTGGAGGTTAAAAATATTTTTCAATAGGGAGTAAGAGCGCGTGCCAGCGCGCACGAAAATTTCAGTTATTTTATTCATTGGGAACTTATTCAAACATGACTTTTAAAATCAACATTATTTATTGACAACTATCGCTATGTGCGCTGGACTGCAGGACCCTCCCGCGGACCACTAGAGAGGCCCTCGCGGACCACCAGTGGTCCGCGGACCATAGGTTAAGAACCACTGTCCTAGGTATAATGGTTCCGTTTTACCATTTGAGGTACGGAACCCTAAAAACGCTGTATTACGAAGTGTACTCTACTCTAAGATTCTGAACACTATTGTCACTAGAGTCGCGGGCGGATGTAAGAAGAACTGTTGTTATCATCATAGATACTTATCCTATAAACTGCGATTAAAGAACTAAGAATTACAGACACTAGCAGTTTGCCCGCGACATCACTCGCGCTCACTTACATACAAACAGAGAAAACAGACAAAACATTTTGCTAACCCTAAAATTAAATATTATCTGATTTCATTTATATTTTTGTGTCAATCCAATCTGCCATGGATGGACACGTCCGGACGCCGAGCAAGGGCAATTTCGGTCATTGACATGACATTGATAGGTACGCGTCAATCTCGCTCAGCCATTGAATCTGTACGAGCGAGATGGTATAAGTGCGTCAATCGAACAAAAAGGGTATCCAGGGGTGTTGCTGGCTGTACGGTCAGCCAGACTGAAGGCAGACGGCAGTCCTTGCCGCGCGCGACATACCGGCGTGAATCGAACAAAAAGGGATATCCTAGCGTGTGGCCGACTGTACCTAGATCCTCTTCTCAGCGTGACAAACAAACTCACATTCTGTATCTCAGTATTAATAACACAAATTAGTAAGTTAGTCATACAATTGCGATGCAAATTGTCATGCTATCATTCCTTAGTCTCCGATACCGAAGCGACGCGAGTGGACGCTCGCGTAATCGCGTTTATAAACTTAGTTATTGTTTTGTTTTTCATCGTTGCTTATCATGTTTATATATCTTGTCATTGCTCTTCTCGTACTAGCATTGTACTTCTACGGGACTAGAAAGTACAAGTACTGGGAGAAAAGGGGCGTGAAAACCCCACCGCCGATACCGTTTTTCGGCAACAGCTTCTGGCAATGCATTCAGAAGATCAGCTTGACCGATACCTTTTGCGAGCAATACTGGAGGTATCCAAACGAAAAAGTCATTGGTTTCTACCTGGCGAACGAAGCTGCCTTGATTCTACGCGACCCGGAGCTCATAAAGCATGTGCTGGTGACAGATTTCAACCACTTCTACCCCAGAGGATTGAACCCTCATAAAGATGTCATAGAACCTATGTTGAAGAATCTATTCTTCGCTGATGGGGATCTCTGGAAGCTCTTGAGGCAGCGGATGACGCCAGCTTTCACAACGGGAAAGCTAAAGGCCATGTTTCCGCTAATTGTGGAGAGAGCCGACCGACTGAGTTCGGTAGCGAAGAACGCTGCAAGTGAAAGACGAGACGTGGACGTCCGAGACCTTATGGCGAGGTACACGACCGACTTTATCGGAGCCTGCGGCTTCGGCATCGACGCCGACTCCTTAAACATCGAAGACTCCCCATTCAGAAAGCTGGGCAAAGACATATTCACGATAACGAAACGCGACGCCTTCGTAGCGACCTTAAAACTGGTGATGCCTGACACTTTTAAACACTTGGAGTTTTTAAAGCCCAGTATAGAGACGAATACGGTTTCGTTAGTCAAGAGTATAATGTCCCAGAGGAACTATAAACCTTCAGGAAGAAACGACTTCATAGATTTACTTTTGGAGTTGAAAGAGAAGGGAAAGATCGTTGGAGAATCGATAGAGAAGCGAAAGGAGGATGGCACACCAGAAATAGCTGAGTTAGAACTGGATGATTTACTCATGGCAGCTCAGGTGTTCGTCTTCTTCGCAGCCGGTTTTGAGACCTCTTCTTCAGCCACTAGTTTTACGCTGCACCAGTTGGCATACCACCCGGAGATCCAGGCCAAATGTCAGCTGGAAATCGACTCTGTCTTAGCGAGATACAACAATAAGCTCTGCTACGAAGCTGTCAAAGAGATGAGGTATTTGGAAATGGCTCTCAGGGAGGGACTAAGAATGTTCCCGTCACTAGGGATTCTCATAAGACAGTGTGCGGTCCCGTATACGTTCCCTGGGACTGAGATCAGCATAGACGAAGGTGTGATGATCATAGTACCTCTCCAGGCGTTGCATAACGACGAGAGATACTTCGAAAGGCCTGAACTTTTCCGACCGGAGCGGTTTCTTCCGGAGGTGGCGAATGACATCGAGAGACACGTTTACTTGCCCTTCGGCGAAGGACCCAGGGCTTGTATAGGTGAGTTTTGGGTAAAAAACTAATTTAGAAGAAAAAAGAGGTGCGCTACATGTAGATCTTTAGATTATCTAACGCCAAGATTTCATCCAAGACTACTAAGGCTTTTGCATCTACGTAATGAGATGATTTATGCAGCGTCCAGTGGCACCTTCACTCACACTACAGGGTGCACTCTAAGTCGATAGCGAAACTTTAAGTAGACTGTCTACTGATCAATACAAACAACTTGTACCAGGTGGCGAAAGAAATGGAGCGAAAAAAATATCAGCTGCTTCATACATTTGGCGCAGTACTGAGTCGACCTTTTGTATGGAACAGCAGATATTTTTTTCGCTCCATTTTCTTCGCCACCTAGTACAGGTTGTTTGTATGGATCAGTAGACAGCCTACTTAAAGTTTCGCTATCGACTTAGAGTGCACCCTGTAGATGGGTGAAGAGACCACTCGGCGCTGCAGTGCCTGGGACATTGTTTTAGATGGAGTAGGCTTGCCCAGCACCGATACCATCCTGACAGCTTAGCCGGCCTAGCCCACAGGAAAGACAAAGTCAATACGTGTGGAGCCAACTTAACCGCGGGTTTCCTCACGATGTTTTCCTTCACCGTTAGCAAGTGGTATTGCTACTACAAATTTACAAATGTACGTAACTTTGAAATTAAACAAAGTTATAGATACATGCTCGCACGGGGAATCGAACCGGGAAAACGGTGGTGGTCTAGTGGGTAGAACAGTGGACTCTGAAGCATCCAAGAATTGCTTGTAATAAAACATATTGTGTACTTACACCGTTGTTGTTTCCAGGGGAGCGCCTGGGCCTGATGCAGTCTCTGGCGGGGCTGGCGGCTGTGCTCCAGACGTGCTCCGTGGAGCCCTGCAAGAGCACCCTGCGGCATCCCGTCAGCGACCCCACGTCCACCATCGTACAGTCCATCAGGGGAGGCCTACCCCTCGCCCTCGTGCCCAGAACAACATGAATGTCCATACTAACCGACCAAGTCAACTAGCCCCCTGGCTCGTCACGTAGAGCACCATGTGCCTACCTTTCGTTCGGCTCTCTCGGAATACTCCGTGCAATTTTAGTGGTTTTAAAGCCGAAGGTATTTTGTTGCACTGGTGATTCTGAGCCAAATTACAAAATTTCATTCCAAAACGCGCAAAAAATTCACTTCACCATACAAATGGTGTCGATTAGCGTCAGCGATAGCCGCACAGACTAGCCGTTTGTATTGGGAAGTGTTTTTTTTTCGCTCGGTTTAAAGTAAAATTTTGGAATTTGGCTCAGTATCCCGAGTGCAACTAAATACCTTCGGCTTTAAAACCACTAAAATTCCACGGTGTAGAGACACATGTGTCCTTAGCGTGATACCAATAGGTGGCTCTAATTTTGTGAGTAATAAATAACTAATAAGCGATTGCAACCGATCCGAACTAATTTTCCTAATTTTCCGAAAATAAAGGGGGGGGGGGACTATACAAGGTGTTACAAAAGTACCTAACTCTTTTTACAGGGTAATAGCACCCGGTGATAGGGATCAAGACCTAATTTTTTTTTTTGCTCTATGAAGTTTCGTTCATTTCTAAATTAATAAAATGTGAACGATGTGGCGGGAGAAAAGTATTTTTTAAATATTGTTTTCATTGACTTTCACAATGTTTTAACAACTCAAAGCTATGTAAATGCACATACACGCACAAACATTGAGCTAATAACAAAAACAAAAAGGTTATGATTTATTTTCTATTTTAAGTTTATAAAATAAAAATTGTTTTTTTCAACTTTTTTTCACAGATTTGACATCTTGTTGACCAGTAGGTTACACCCTGTAAAAAGAGTTAGATCCTTTTGTAACACCTAGTCCCGATTCCGAACGAGCAGGCTAGGCACCTGGAGCCTTAGGCCCGGTTTCTGAATTGAGAATTTTACTAAGTAAATACTTAACTATCGTTCTATCACGCTCTTTTGTGAGAAATCTGCAGAGACGGAAGGATATTTACACATTTGCTTAGCGAATTTCTCAATTCAGAAATCGGCAGTTAGTCTGTAACGCAATGGTGCCAAAATGGGCTCCCGGTTGACGGCTTCAATACGAATTAATAATGCTGTCGGTCCTTTAGGGCTCGGTATAAGTCTAACTAGCGCCACCAATGTTAAAAAAATCATATCTTCCTTTAGAAGAAGTTTCTGAAAAAATCCTAAGATGAGCCTATGCGCCATGCTTTTCTAGATTTTTAAGTGTAGATACCCTCTTCGAAATTTACTTTTAAGCTAAAAAATTTTCGATAACCGCCAAAAGCGGCCGTTTTTGGCGGTTATCGAATTTTTTTTAGTTAAGACTAGAAATTGAGTTGGGTACCTACACTTAAAAATCTAGAAAAGCATGGCGCATAGGCTCATCTTAGGATTTTGTCAGAAACTTCTTCTGTAGGGACATATGATTTTTTCAACATTGGTGGCGCTAGTTAGCCTTATACCGAGCCTTAAGTGTTTTTGTAGTGCAGCAAATAATATTCTTATTCTAATTCTAGAGGATTAGTTCGCTATTTGAAGGAGCTCAAGTTCGAACTTAAAAATTATTTTAATTTAATTTACCCGCCCACCAAATTTCATAACGACTCAAGTTATCGTCGAACGAACATTCATACAAACCAATACAAACGCCGGACTCGTTCATCGCGCATCGCTCGCTCGTTCAATAAACCCACGAGATTTTAATTTCAAATTAGAATATAATCCGTGCGGAATCAGAATGGGATTATACCTTTTGGAACTGAATCGAAAATGACAGTTCTCGAGTAGAGTCAGAAAAAAAAAATTAGTTCTACGTTCTATCATCATGGAAATACACAAAAATGTTTAATGGTTGTAATCTAAAAGGGTTCAAAGTTATTGCATTAATTAATTGAATAAAACGTGATAAAACTCGAGCAGACACCCAGCGCACAGAAAACACAAGCAAGTTTCGACGCGAGTTTGCCATAGACAACTAGAGTTTGCCGAAATGCTGACGCTACAGGACCGCGAGCTTCTCAGTTTCAAAAGGTATTATCCCATTCTGATCCCGCACGGATTATACCTACAGACCTATTTAATAAACGGCTGAAAGGGTTTTGATAAGATAAGAAGCTAAGAACACTTTCAATCAAATAACTTTTCAATCAAAAAAAAAAAAAAACTTCGCCTCGCTTGTTCGTTCAAAAATATTTTGTCATAGATTCTATTGTCTTACAATAGCTACTTACAAATTGGTTTGTTATTGCCCTGATTTGATAATAGTGGCCTACTTATCTAGTTTTTACTGATAGCTTAGACTGGTTACATCTCCATTGCTTATTTTAATCAAAACATTGATGAATCAGTAGGTAGATAGGTACAAACTTCAAGATTAAAACAGGTTTGTTAGAAACAAGAGTATTTATTCATTATTATTATTACTAAGGTGCAAGTACATGCAACGCACGCTAACTGTAACAATTTACTGTAAAAGCTATGCTTTGTCATCTTATTAACTAAGTTTTTTTATTTTTTATTATGGCTGTTACATTATAACATAATAATATACTTACTCTTTGCTTGCACGCACGTGAAAAACATTAAGTACAGTCGACAGCACGTCAAATAGTAGTTTTGTTGTAAAGTCGCCCGTAACGTAATGGAGTAGGGTGCTGGCGTGTAAGGTCGACGTGATGTCGACTGCACTGGGTCTTTTTCCCTATACAGGGTGTTTCAGAGCACTTTGCTTATCTAGGGTAATAAAGGGTGTCCCATTATGAACGCACATTATAATAGTGTTTTTATTAAATTTTATTTGATTCTGCTTGGCAGGATTTTTTATGCCATTTGTTATCTCTTGTTGTGCCGATGGCGTTGGTAGGTAAAGTACACCATATCAAACGAAAAAAATTATAATAGTGGTCTATACGTACAAAAATCAATTGACATAGTAACGCAACCACAATTTGGTCATCACAGAATGACATTTTCAAAAGTTAATTTCAACAATATTAATATTATCAAATAGTTCACAAATAAGTACCACAATTTGGTCTATTCACTTTTAATGATTCGCGATATTTAAACATTATTGTATTCGAAACGTCGGGATAAATAAGGTAATTAATTTGCCTAAAAACCAATCGCGATTCGACCCGTTTCGTATACCACAATTTGGTCATCACAGAATGACATTTTCAAAAGTTACTTTCAACAATATTAACGCGTTGTTCCGACGTTTATCGATCAATAATAAAAATACTTCACAACTATTAAAATGTGCGTTCTTTGCACATTTACAAGGAGACCCTTTACAAGATGTTATTACTTATATCAACGCAATAACTCGTCCATCACGAACATCACGATATTGTTGCACTTTGTACTAATTCGATATCTGAAGACTATTTTTAAAACACTATGGCCCGGTTTCTGAATTGAGAATTTGACTAACCAAATGCTTAAGTATCGCTCTGTCACATTCTCTTGTGTGACATCTGCAGAGACAGGACGATACATAAGAATTTGGTTAGTGAAATTCTCAATTCAGAAACCGGGCCTAAGGACCGGTTTCTGAATTGAGAATTTTGCTAAGCAAATACTTTACTATCGTTCTGTCACGCTCTTTTGTGAGAAATCTGCAGTGTCAGGACGATACTTACTTACCCATTTGTTTAGCGAATTTCTCAGTTCAGAAACCGGCAGTAAGTATTATATACATCGAAAACACTGACTGCCGGTTTCTGATTTGAGAAATTCGCTAAGCAAGCACTTAAATATCGTTCTGCCTCTGCGGAATTCTCAGAAAAGAACGTGACAGAACGATAGTTAAGTATTTACTTAGTAAAATTCTCAATTCAGAAACTATTTGTGAGTGTAATAACTAAGGCCCGGTTTCTGAATTGAGAATTTTGCTAAGCAAACACTTTGCTATTGTTCTGTCACGCTCTTTTGTGACAAATCTGCAGAGACAGGACGATACTTACCCACTTGCTTAGCGAATTTCTCAATTCAGAAACCGGCAGTAAGTTTTGAACACGAAATCGAATTACAAATAAAAATTTCGAGATTCTTTAATTACGTTTTATTGCATTACTTACCTACTGATTGGGAATATTAATTTGGCTTTTAGCATCTCTAGGCAATTTATTTCACTAACAATAAAATTCGAAACATTGACCGGGTGTTACCCTTGACGCTATTGCTTTCATATTGACTAAAGCCGCGTTTTCACAGTCAAAGTAAATAAAACCAATTGAGGCATCTAAGAACATAGACGCTTCTGATTGGTCGATTCCATCCGAGCCAAAGACAAATTTCCATTTTAGCGAGCTTGTCTCTGGCTCTGATGGTATCTATTTTCTTGGATGGCTCATTTGGTTTTATTTACTTTGACTGTAAAAACGCAGCATTAGTTTTTAAAATAAATTTCTCTTTGAATTCGTATATGCTTTGATTTTATTTACTTATGTTTATTAAAAGGTAACACTATTTTGTAGAAAAAACATACGTCTAAATTCGTGAAAAATTTAAAACTCTAAATTGCACCATTTTGAAAAAAATATATACTTCATTGTGCAGTCTTTTATCATTTAAATTTAAATGTACAGTCAGCGACACTCTAGGATATCCCTTTTTGTTCGATTGTCGCACTTATGCCGGGTGCAGTAAGAGCTACCATGGGGTATCGTAGCTTGACGCTGAACCAATGCATGGAGAAGAGTTTAAGATATCCGTGTAACGTCTTATTGAAATTTTAAATATAAATGGAATGTATTTTTAGAAAACACCTAAAAAAACTAAGGCCTTTGCATCTACGTAATGAGATATTTATACAGCGTCCAGTGGCACCTTCACTCACACCAGATGGGTGAAGAGACCACTCGGCGCTGCAGTGCCTGGGACATTGTTTTAGATGGAGTAAGCTTGCCTAGCACCTATACTATCCTGACAGCTTAGTCGGCCTAGCCCATAGGAAAGACAAATCAATTGGAGCCAACTAACCCGCGGGTTTCCTCACGACGTTTTTCCGGCGATTTAAAGCTTCTTATAAACCCTGAAGAAGTAGCTAATATCTCCTTCCGTCTGCTTCTCTCCGGGTATGTCTTCGTCGTTCACCTGATAAGATAAAAAAAGTAATTGTCATACATCAAAACGAATAGGCCCGGTTTCTGAATTGAGAATTTTGCTAAGCAAATAGTTAACTGTCGTTCTGTCACGCTCTTTTGTAAGAAATCTGCAGAGACAGGACGTTACGTACCCATTTGCTTAGCGAATTTCTCAATTCAGAAACCGGCAGATAGAATACTAGCAAAAGTTGGCAGCTGAGTAAGCACACATTGAGCCGTTTTCAGCACAAATTCACAAGACATTTCATAGATGGCGTCTTCAGGCGTGGCCATAGAAGAACCGGGATACGGCTGTCAAAATTAATCTGTGCCAAGCGAAATTTGACAGCCGTATTCCGGTTCGTCTATGGCCACGACTGTAAACGCCATCTTAGAAATGCTTTGTGAATTTGTGCTAAAAACGTCTCATTGTACGGTAAATAGCTTTTGCCCTCGACTTCACAGATTTGAGTAAAAAGTTTTAAACATCGACAAACTGTTTAGATTTTTTTTCTTTGAAAACGGCTCATTAAAAAGAAACGCACCTGTTTGAAGTCCTGTTTCAAATCCGGGAAGAATGTATCGCAGTCGAAGGACTTCTGGATCTCTGTGAGGTAGATCTTGCCGCAGTTGGGGTGTTCCATCGCCGCCTGAGAAGACAGTAAGTAAACAGAGTTATTTAAGGCCCAGATATAGGCACAAGTAGCGCCGCCAATGAATAAAAACATTTTCTTTTTGGATGCGTTTTTTGCTAAAAACGCTTCATTAAGACGGAACGCGGGTAGCCGGCTGCTCCATACAAAAAATACAAAAAGGGAGAACGGTTTCCTCCCTGGATAATGGTTTTAGAAAAAATATGTTTATGCCATTTAATCTATATTTACGTCTGCCATGTCCCTATGTTTTCCTTTTTTTATTATTTTAATTATTTAAATCAATTTATATGTATCAGAGGTAAGTACAATATATAAAATTGAATAGCATAAACATATTTTTTCTAAAATAATTATCCAGGGAGGTAACATGTCTCCCCTTTTGTATGGAGTTGAGGTTACCCGCGTTCCCTCTTAAGTTCTCAACTCAAAATTTTTAGGACCTAAAAATCTCGCTCGAGACAGGGGGGTTACCCTTGACGCTATTGCGGTCATATTGACAAAGTTTTAAAATTAATTTATCTTTGAATTCGCATAGTTGATTTTATTTACTTCGTAAAATTCAAAGGTAGCTTTTTTCTACAAAAAATATAAAATGCGTCATAATTAGTGAAATATTGAATTTTTTTAATTGTACCATATTAAAAAAAATGCCTCCAGGTTAGAGAAGCCCGCAGTGATCAACGAGCCCGCAGTGAGCGGATGAACGCCGCGACGAACGCGTCGTCCGTCCCTCCTCCATGACTAAGACTTCCGGACGAGGTCGAAACATGTCGGCTATTCCGACAAATAATACAAGTAAGTGAAACTGTTAAATTAATATGAAAATGTACAGTAAGTCACCTTATAAATGGAAGACCCTCCAATAACCCATGTGCTCTCGATGTCTTGGCGCGAGTCGATGTACTTGATTCCCTCATCCAGACCAGAGACAACTATTACACCTTCGGGAACCTGTAAATAACAAATGAATAATACAGTAATAATACAGTTAGTGATAAAACCAGAAATTCCGAAATACGAAAGAAAACTAAAGTAGCAGACGTAATTACCCGTATAGAACATTTAAAGTGGGGTTGGACAGGACATATGCTACGTTGCAAGATGAATAAATGGAGCAAACAAGTGACTTTATGGTACCCAAGAGAGGACACTAGAAGGAAGGGGCGTCCGAAAACAATATGGAAGGACGATATCCGCCTAACCTTGGGACCTTACTGGACCAGAGTAGCAGAGGATAGAGCTCAGTGGAGAGAGCTGGAGGAGGCCTATGCCAAGAGGCACGCCAATTTGCGAGACATACTATAAATAGAAATAACTTGAAACATGTACTTATTACCAAAATTGTAGCAAATTCGGAATAAAAGGGCTTTATTATTATTATTAATACAGTAAGACGCAAAGATACAACATCATCGCAGATAAGGTGGAGAGCTCCAATTAAAATTCTAATTAGTTATATGTGGTAGCCTTAAATTACATGTGGTAGCCTTAAATTACATGTGGTAGGTAGGTACTATAACCCGTGTCATTAAAGAAAACATTTAGGATGAACACCAAAACACTTGCCCTCTCGCTCTAATTAATACAGTCAAAGAGAGACAACGCTAGGTTTTTAACTCCATCCTAAATGTTTTCTTTAATGACACGGGTTATACCAAGGCATTTTCTGCCGATTTCTGAATTGAGACATTCACTAAGCAAATAGGTAAGTATCGTTCTGTCTCTGTAGATTTCTCACAAAAGAGCGTGACAGAGCGATAGTTAAGTATTTACTTAGTAAAATTCTCAATTCTGAAACCAGGCCTGGTCCACTTGCGTCAGAAAGGTTAGACAGTTAACTCTGAGTTAACTTCAATAATTGTATGTAAATTAACTCTGAGTTGGCTGGCTAACCTGGACTGACGCAAGTCTGCCTAAGAAACACAGAAACCTATGAGATCCAGCAGGTAAGTAAGACACTATGATTTGATCAAGATCTACCAAATGAACATGCACTCTTTTTAGAGAGCTAATTCAAATCATGGAATAAAGAACTCCTCCCTTTAATTTATTTATCCCTATTAAAAACTGATTATGAAGTTCTTCATAGCTTTTATTAAAAACTGATTGTGAAGTGCATATACCTAGCTTTCATTAAAATTGATTATGAACCTACTGCGGTCTCTATTGGTGTTGGATGGGAATTGAGTCTTGATTGGTGTCCGATGGCAATTTCTGGTTGGAGAGTCCAAAAATCTCCATGGTATAAAAGAAATATTTAGCAGTGGGGATTTTTTCCGGAAATTCTTACAAGACATTTTCGTGGGTCCTACTATTGGTTGGCAACCTCTGGAGAAGAATTTACCTTGTCTTGAACATCCTCAACGTTACGCGTGAGGACCACGTTGACCCTGCCCGCCAGAGGTCGGTACTTCGGCGGGATGCAGTCCCAGGTCACGCGACCCATCACCACGGCGTTGACCTTTGCTGGGTCCTTCACTCTGGAGGTCATCGAGGTGAAGTAGGCCATTTCTTTTCTGAAGAGATGCAGAGATTGTATTTAAAGTATTATAATATACTTTTGCAAACTTACCGGTCATTTGGTTGTTCGACATTAGGGTAATAGTAAGATGTAGCCTGTACAATTGTACATGTCCCACTAGCTGAGCAAAGGCCTTCTCTCAGAGAGAGAGTTCGAGCTTAATCACCACGCATGCTCAATGCGGGTTGGCGATTTTTGCGTTGAGGGTATAATGCCTCATACGCTCAGGTTTCCTCACGATGTTTTCCTTCACGGTCAACGAGTTGTATTGCTACTACAAATTCACAAATGTACGTAACTTTGAAATTAAACAAAGTCATTAGGGTAATGCTTAACTAATATGTTATAATATGTGTAAGTTTTGATTAAGGGCCTTGAATGAGGGCTGAAACTAGTTGGATTTCTGTACTGCTGATGCCATAGTTTTTCTCTACTTTGTTCTTATTATCGTTTTTTTTCGGGAGAATTTTGAATGGATGAAAAATAAGCGGGAAAACATAACCTCAAAGCGTGTTTGAAAAATGCCTACAACTTTTTCGTTCAAAGGCGAAATTAAGATTTTTCGGTTGGAGTAAAATTTTTTTGTTACTTTACTTACTTGAGCCGCCAAGGTAGAGCCCCATTGGCGCCGATCCCCATGTTCTCACATGCCGCGGCAATCAGATTCAATTTTGTCTTCGACATGGTCTTTCTCTAGAAACAGATCTTTTGGGACGCCTTTAGGCTTTGTGTGACTAATTATTTTATTGGTTTAATGACGATTTAAATCGTATTTTACTTTAAAATCGCTGAAAACGAACTTGCGCGATGTTGTTTGACCTTTCGTTGTAACTCGACTAGAAATATTTAATTACGGAGAAAAAAAGAAACTCACACGTGGAAAGTTCTTGCTTTGCGTAGATAGTAGCGCCATAGCAAAATTGGTCGGTAAGACTATAGCAAAGTGACAGAAGCGTTCCTTTGTACGCAAAATGTTACGTTCCAAACCCAGAAAAATAAGAGGTGTGAAAACTTTTTTAATAGTCTGTAAAATATAGCTTGAGCTCTGTGACAGCTGTCATCGAAATCATAACCATGAAGTTCCGAATTTTTTAACGGTAAATTTACCCTACGATAATCTCATACTTCATTGGTGCAGAATTATTGTCGTACGATAAGTTACCACTTTGACATCTGTCACAGAGCTCAAGCTATATTTTATAGACTATAGACTCTATGTAGGTAGTATAGACTCTACGTTGTCGCCGTAGTGATACAGTCTGGCACAAAAAGAAAAAAATAAATACCTAGCCACTTACTTTTTTCGCGCGTTCCTTTGCAGCCAGCTACTTAAAAAAAAGGTCAAATATTTCTTTTCTATCTGAGATTGTGGCCGACCGTACATACTTACCCTACCTTACTTCCATTTGGACTAAACACGACAGAAAAAATCTCCAGACAATAAATAACTTACTAGTTGCTACCAAAGAGGTATTAGCCACAAAATGAAGCACATCCATCCACCTACGCCTCGAACCAGAAATATCCTACACCCCGAGGGGATCCATGCGGACGTGCCTCCATTTAAAGAATTGTCACAAAATATAAAGCTACAGAATGGTTCAATCAATCAAGCCACTAGTGGGAACTTTCAAAGACTGGCTGTTTTAATTTAAGTTTTTTTTTACGCTACTAATGTGTTTTTATACGTTTTAGAGGTATACTAGTGGTTCGCCCCGAACTACGAACTCGCGACCCCATATCTCAGCAATCCCTCGACCGATTTGGCTCATGTTCGAACTTAAAAATTATTTGCTTCATTTACCCCCCTACCAAATTTAATAACGATCCGAAAAAAAATACTCAAGTTATCATCGAACGAACATTCATACATACAAACATACATACAAATATACATACATATATAGGAGGAGCGGGTGATCATGCTCCTCACTATAAAGGGAAATTTCCCGCCAAGCAGATCTTATGCTTGGGGACCGGCCGGGTCCAACTGAACATAGTTGGACGTTCTATATATACTCAGCTACGAAAGATATTTTGCTGGCGCGATGCAGGATTGTAGCGAGTAGCGATTATAGCTCGAGTATGTAGTAGTTTCCTGAGCGCCCGACAGGGGTCGCTACAGTACTCCCCCCCAAGACCTTTGAGCCTAAAGGTCTTGACCTCGAAGTCTGTGCATGGAACTTGCACGTGCCAGAAACGCTGAGTCAGTGAGTCGACTAGCGGTTGATGCGTCGGCGGCTAGCAGAATCGCATCGCCGGCGACATTACCTCGGTGAGTCGGGTAGGAACCGGGGATGGCTGCTGTACCACTTGGAGAAGGCAGATGCTGTGCTGGCGACAATACCACGGTGAGTCGGGTAGGAACCAGTGCACCTGCTTTGTGGCTGCCTTTTTCCGAATATTGCTGAGAAGTGATCACCATCAGAACCAGTAGCACGTTGCGTCGGCTGTAGTGGAACTGATAGGGTGAGAATGAAGCTGGCGTGCTTGAGACTGTTGAGGTCTGAGGGTGCTCGAGAGCGAAAGAAGGTTGACAAGCTCTGTCAGGGGTCACCACTATAGGAGGAGCGGGTGATCATGCTCCTCACTATAAAGGGAAATTTCCCGCCAAGCAGATCTTATGCTTGGGGACCGGCCGGGTCCAACTGAACATAGTTGGACGTTCTATATATACTCAGCTACGAAAGATATTTTGCTGGCGCGATGCAGGATTGTAGCGAGTAGCGATTATAGCTCGAGTATGTAGTAGTTTCCTGAGCGCCCGACAGGGGTCGCTACACATACATACAAACGCCGGATTGTTCAAGTAGACTCGGAGAACTTCGCTCGCTTCGCTCGCTCGTTCAATCAATGTTTTATTGACTAGGGCCCGGTTTCTGAGTTGAGAATTTTACTAAGCACATACTTACGTATCGCTCTGTCACGCTCTTTAGTGAGAAATCTGCAGAGACAGGACGATACTTTCCCATTTGCTTAGCAAAATTCTCAACTCAGAAACTAGTTCTCCTAAATATTAAATAAATATAGGTTTTTAAACTTAAACTTTCGTAAGCACTGAATTTGGTTGTTTATACGACTTTGTTCCTTCAAGAGGGTGAATTAAGTAAATACCTATAAGAGGGTGGTATAAAAGACCACGAATTTCAACTAGTGTGTAGGTACTGCCCACTCTTAGGTACGGTCGGCCACAATCTCAGATACCCCATGGCAGCTCTTACCGCGCGCGGCATAACGGCGCCAATCGAACAAAAAGGGGTATCTGAGACTGTGGCCGACTGTACTTATGGTTCTCTGAGACATGGACACTTACCAAAGACGCTATGAACAAAGACAACGTTGCCCAAAGAGCCATGAGCGAGCGATCGTTGAAGCCGTCAACTGGGAGCCCATTTTGGCACCATCGCGTCACAGACGGCCCCAGGGGCGCAATGGCGTGTCGATGGCGTCCCAGCATAAGGAGTAAACAAGGGTTCCCTCGTTTTTCCCCTACAACCTGATAACTATCCTCTAGAATTAGAATCAGAATATTCTTTGCAGTTCTACAAAAACATTAAAAGGACCGACAGCATTAATAAATCGTAATTGAAGCCGTCAACTGGAAGCACATTTTAGCGCCATTTCGTCACAGACAGGCCAGGCCCCTGGAGTTGAATTTCTGTGGGTTACTGTAGTGTTTTTTCTTGAGGTCTCGAGCCATTTCTCAACTTATCCGCCCGAGAGACTGCTGTATCTTTTACGTCTACGCCCCGTTAGTATTCAACTAGTGTCCGGATCCAAACAGAGCCTTTTCCGGGTATTTTCCGCCTCTTCGTTCTCTATTTAGTTTTTATTACCTATCAAATCTCTTAAGGCCGCCGCTGAAACCAAAACATAGTGAGTTCGAACTGGAAGCAATTACTTTTGGTATCGGAGAAAATCTGGGGCGTCAGTCCACACAACAAAATAAATAGATTGATCGTAGATTGTAGAAATTTTCGAGTACCTAGTATGCGAACTAAGTCCCGCGACATACAGACGGAATTCCTGACGAAAAAAAAACTAATCGGGATTCCGAACGCAGTGACTGCATAGGTATTAGGTACATACAAGTCTATGGACCTCCCACCACACACATTCACACATACGGTTTTTTTCCGTCCCGATTTTTCATAGATTTCTATGTATACTTAAATCCACAAATCCGGAGTATCGTTTGACAGACATAAGTGTCAAATTCTAGAATAATGTTGCGTTCGGAATCCCCATTCGTTTTTTCCGTCTGTGTGTGGCGGGCCTAAAACTCGTGCAGCGAAATGATGACCCCGCTCTACGCCGTTTTTCGGCAACCTCGTAGCACTCGCGTAGCGTAGCACGGCGTTCGGCACGCTACGCCGTAGCAGGGGCTACGAAACTATTTTTTCTATCAATTTAGGCCGGCTACATACAGATGGATTTTTTCTGTAACGGAAAAACGAATGGAAATTCCGAACGCAGCAACTGCATATAAATTTATGAAAATTCCGGACTGAATAAACCGTATGTGTGTGTGTGTGGTAGGTCCATAGATTAGTATGCAATCACTGCGTTCGGAATCCCGATTCCTTTTTTTTTCGTAGTATTTCCGTCTGTATGTGGCCGGCCTTATACTCAATTTATCATCTGAGTACGAAAGCCAACAATAGAGTTTTGTAACATAAAACCCCGTTCCGTCTGTAGTAAAACACATCAACTCCTAAATGTGATTTCTAACAACTTTTGTTCTACGACTTCGGTGAAAGCGATATTTAATTTTTTGTTATACATTTAAAAATGCGCAGTGTAACAAATAGGAGCAGTATGCTAAGCATGGTCGTTTTGACACTCTCTCGAACTCGAGTGACAGACGTGCCATGTCTTTTGTGCGAGCATGGCAGGCGGGACTCGAGATGGCAATAGATTAGGGTCATGTCGAGCAGAAAGTAGTATTGCCATTTTTTATAAAAATGTTGTATTTTTGTCTCCATCGCCATGTTGGCGTAGAGCCAACTCGAGCCCGACCGACAAGATGACAGTTTTGCATAGAGAAGGGCCTATCTCGGGCTTACCATGCTGCACGTACAGGAGAGGCTGGAAAAGTGGTAGAGAGTGGAGGGGCACGAAGTCGTGTCTACCACGATAGCACGCTAGACTGTACAGTTTTGTTGTAAAGTCGCCCGTAACGTAGTCGAGTAGAGCAACGTGCTGGCGTGTACCTAAGCGTCGACGTGCTGTCTTGTTTACATTCGCCTTGGAAGCGAATGTTCGGGTCGCTCACCTACAGTTCGTCCCGAACGTTCGACGCTACAATTAAACAGCGTACGTTTGCTTTAATGCGTTTGTTTTGATAAGCAATCCACTGTGATATTGGCCGGTTTATTATTACGCCCGGACACTAGATTAAATGCCACAGAAGACTCAGTTAAAGGTTTTGGGAGATCAGTTAAGGATCTTATGATTTATACCAGTGGCACCTTCACTCATTCACACCACTAGATGGGTGAAGAGACAACTCGGCGCTGCAGTGCATGGGAAATTGCTTTTAAGGTAGAAAGGCTTGCCCAGCCCAGCAGACCACTCACCAGATGGTCCGATGACATAGCCCAAGTAGCCGGAAAACAGGGTTACGTCTGGCACAGTGGCACGCATTACAGAGCTATTTCTCTGTGTCCATTCTGCTCTGTGCCGGGCCATATGGCGGGCTGCTTTCTTTATAGGTTAATGACGTACTAAAGATGGTCAGCGTAGGTTCGCTGCTCGCCATTATTGCAATTTATAGCTCGCATTGTGTTGGGCACTTTTAGTACATACAGTCGGCGGGAGAAGATGTTATGGGGTAACCCGCGGCAGATTCATGGCTATAGCAGGATACCTAGTTTATATCCACAGAAATCTAAGAACCTCGAATCTTAACGCTACGAATCTTGGTAGGTAGGTACTTATGTCTCGGTATGCATGTAGATAACGTGGTCGCAGGTCGTCGCCTCAGTTCTTTTTCTTTCAACGGACAAAATTAGGCGAAAATTACCTTTGAATGTAGCTTGCATAAGAATTAAATTCTACGAAGTAACGTTTTCTGAGCGAGCACGAGCGAGTGTACGACAATGGGGATTTTTACAAGCATCAAAAATAGCACGAATAACAGTCAAAATCAGTCTATTAAGTAATCTGTGGTTTCCATACAAACCACAGATTTAGTTGCGCGATCAATCGCGAATCGCTGTCAAATTTGACACTTGGAAAAATACCTATCCGCGCAGCGCATACAAGCAATGGCATTTTTGACCTCGTGCCACACTAGCGCCCCTGGCGGAAAATCTGAGCGTGGTAGCCCTCACAGTGGCGCCGACTGTACAGCAGCTCCATAAAAATCCCCTTATCTCTTTGGGGGTCTTTGTTTAGCGAGTTTGGTGATAAGGGGGACTAAATACAATGCAAGCAGAAGTAGGCAATAGTCCTTTGTGGGCGGCATAAATATAAACGCTGGCTTTCGCCCGCAGCTTCTTGGTTTATGATTTTTCCCGGGGGAAAAGTTTACTTTCTCCGGAAAAAGTAAGGTGAACTACACAGAACAGAAAAAAACTTTGAAGTCTAATAGTCGTTGAATAACTTTTAATCTGTGGTAGGGTGAATTTCTTTACAGAATATTTTTTTAAATAGGTTTTTATCCTGAAACGCGTCAATATCTAAATGTGATGATTTCCATCAACTTTTGTTCTACGACTTTTGTACAAGCTCGATACTTTTTATTTATTGAACGTTTTTTATTGTTTAAAAGTGTGCGTTTTTGCCATTCCAGCGCAGTTGTTGAAAATGACATTAAATTTATAAGTTGGGGTGTTTGAGGGAAAAAGCTATTTAAAAATTGCCCTGTATTTATTCTACAGATTTAAAACAGAAAATTACTTTAATAACTGTCAAACAATCATTAGGTACTCAATAAAGGGAAGATTAGAAAATAAGAAAAAAAGCTAAGACGAACGTTTGAGCAGGGGCCTTAGCCTGTAACACAATGGTGCCAAAATGGGCTCCCAGTTGACGGCTTAAATTACGATTTATTAATGCGGTCGGTCCTTTTAATGTTTTTGTAGTACAACAAAGAAAATTATGATTCTAATTCTAGAGGATTAGTTCGCTGGTTGTAGGAGAAAAACGAGGAAACCCCGGTTTGGTCCTTCTACTGGGACGTCGATACGCCATTGCGTTACAGGCTAAGGCCCCTGTACTGAAAGTTCGTGCTCGTAATTTAAAACATGTACTCGAGTTGAAGTGTTGCCACTGAAGATGTTGATCACAACAAAAAGCCAACAACCCGTGACCTTGAAGAGGAAAATTGCTACTTCACTTTTTCTGGTTCAAATTGCCGCCATTAGGTACCGCACTGTCAATTAATTATTATTAAAGAGCAAAATAAAAGTTCGTATTTAAATTTAATGACGTATTTTTCTTCTATTAATTTGGCTCCAATGTTTAAGTGGCCAGTATTAAACAGAGTGCAGAGAATCAGATGGCCTTTTCCCGTAAAAAATAAGGTTATTACCGTGCTGCCAAATAAAAAAAAAGCGGAATAAAAGTTCACGTTCCAATTTCAATTTAATTGCGTATTTTTTTATTATTATTTCAGCTCTTTCTTGATTGTTCGAGCCAGGATAATTATTATGAAGAAGGGGACAGAGAGCTTAAAGCTGCGCGAGGGAAAGAGAGATCTGTGTTTGTACTTTTGCTTATAGATTTGCTGAAAACGGTGCCATCCTTTTCAGTGTCGGGATGCCGGCTGGCGAGTGCGGACGTGTTTCCCCTCTCTCGGTATTTTTTTCCGCTGTCAACCTTTCGCATGTGTTTTCCACATACAAGAATGGCTGCCGTGCGCTCTTGTGCTGATTCGGACACCGAAATATACCAGTATCTAAACAGTTGTGAAAATGGAGTTTTCGCTGATTTTCGTGGAGAAATCTGAAGGAAAAACGTTCGGAACCAGTGTGCGGTCGATCGAAAGCGATTGATAGAGGCGTGTTTTGTATACGCGTTGTTTGTTAACAGTTTTCGTTGTTGTTGTCGCTAGTTTCCTTTGCCTTGTGTTGTGTTGAGAAAAAAAAATGTTTCGTGATGACAGCTGGCAAGACTTCGTTTGAAGTTTGAATTTTAGAACGCTGTGAATATTACAAAGGTGAGTCATTTAGATTAAATTGGTAGATAGTTTTTTTTTAAATGTTTTGATAGCTGAATAGCCTCGCTAAATTTTTCAGGTAAGTTTAGTTTAATACAATTTCTGTGAACTGTCACTAAATAAGAACATGAAAAGAGGCATTTCTCTTCTATTCTAAGAGATGTGCACTGTTCCCCATCACAATGTGGAATATTGAATCCCGTGACGTCATCACATCACAGTCATCATGTTTGAAAATATTTTTAACCTCCGACCAAAAAAGAGGGGATTTTAAGTTTGACCTCAATGAGGGTGTGTCTGTCTGTGCGTGTATGTCTGTCTGTGGCATCGTAGCTCTAAAACGGGTGAACCGATTTTAATACGGTATTTTTTTTGAAAGCAGGTTTTTTAGCGAGTGTTCTTAGATATGTTTCATCAAAATCGGTTCAGCCGTTAATGAGATACGCTTATTTGAAGCTAAAATGTCGGAAGTACTTTTAATTTTAAATTAAGTACTTATTACTTTATGTACCTACTTATTATATTCAAAGTAGTAAGTTACAGGTAATTCAAAGTTACTTTGATGTTTTTTAAGGAGTTGGTGTATTTCGAATTTATTTTCACCATTGTTTTTCACAGCCGTCCACAACTCCATACAATATCTTCTTGAGAGAGCAATAAAATATTATGCTATCATTAGTTTTGTTTATATAAGGTTACATTACCGATAACGCGTAGCAAACATGCACAGAGCAGCTATACACAGAAGCCCTTTTACTCTTAACGCTATTTTCAATATGGCGCAATATGACATCTTCGATTTCACATAGTCGTTGTTGTGTTTAGGGCATGTAGAGTTAGATGCTTGGCTCTACAAGAGATCTGATAGCTTTTTGACATGTCTCGTCTTGGCAACATTTTTTACATGAAAATGTTTTTGGTGGGATATAATTTACTCGCCTACCAAACATGACGATCCGACCAAATGTACTCAAGTTATCGTCGAATGAACATTCACACACACATAGGTACAAACGTCGGACTGTTCCAGTAGACTCGGAGAACTTTACTTCTCTCGCTTCGGTCGCTCGTCCAACTATCCGTTCACGAAGACCTTCATAGCAGGCCTTCTCTGCTTTCTAATCTGTGAACCTAGAAGAACACATGCTGCTCTGTGATGAAAATTCCTGGGCCGCGTGGCCGGCGGCGTATATTTATTTTCGTTATACAATTAGACTGCAGTTTCCTTCGGCTATTTGCGAAATACGCGGTGCCGTAGGCGGTGTTTTCTTCATGTTTTCTTTGAATTATTGGATTGCTTTGCGTATGTTTTGTTTTCGCCGAGTCTTGTAAGCGCAACCTCAATCAAACAGCTTTTTCGTATCGTCAGAAACTTTCGTTTAATTCATGTCCGTCCGGTTTGAAACTAAACATTTGTACATAATTTAGATCACCTACTTGAGTTCGATCTTTAGTCGACGACTATTAATGTCACCCTAAGATATCAATAGAAGGGTGGCAAATTAACTGGAAAAAGCGAAGGAGAAAAATCGAATGCAGAAGAGTTGGGCAACTTGCTACGTCATGCACGACACTATCTGTGTGTTTATTCTGTAAAAAAAAAACCGCACAGTTCTCTTAAACGGGTGAACCGATTTAATATGCGGTTTTTTAAATTTGAAAGCTTGTTTTATAGCAAGTGTTCTTACATACAGGGTGTTAATAGACTGCCAACAGACCCGAAAGCCACGCATAATAGACACCAAAACAAAGTACCTACTTTTTCGACAAATTCTTGCTGGGTTTGGTTTTTTAGCTTATAATTTTGAAAAATATTTTATTACGCAATGAACGTGTGACGCACAGAAGTCATATTGCGCAAGCGTAGGTATAAGTTTAAGTGCCGATGTTTAGAATACATTGCGGGTAGATTTTAACGTCGTTTTTTATACGAAATATTCATAATTTTGATATGACTAAGAACTAGATACTGAATACATTTATGCAAAAAAAAAGTTTTGACAAGTTCGACTTTGAACCCCATTATCTCGGAAACTGTTGATTTCCCAGGCATAGTTCCTTGAGCAAAAATGTTCATTATGATGAGGACAATACGTGGCTTTCCGCTTTGTTGGCGGTCTTTCAACACCCTGTATAGCCACTTTAAAAAGTGCGCCAATAGACACGCAGCCGCAGTTAATCGTCCGTAATGAACGTTAAGTAAAGGCAAATGATGTATTTTGTGTGATGATGATGATGTATTAACACCCTGTATTTTAACAAAATCGGTTCAGCCGTTTATGAGATATGCCTATGTGAAGCTAAGTTGTCAGAGGTATTTAAAATTTTGTTAGTTATCCGCGTTAGCCTGTAACCCAATGGCGATTGGCGTGTCGATCAGGCCCGGGGAGTTACCCTTGACGCCATTGCGTTCATATTGACAAAGTTTTAAAATTAATTTCTCTTTTACATCGCATAGTCATCCTTTGATTTTATATACTTCGTAATGTTTATTCAAAGATAATACTATTTTGTACAATACCAATATAAAATGAGTCTTAATTGAAAAAATGCGTCAAGGGTAGAAGCTACGGGGGCAAAGGGGGCAACCGCCCAGGGCCTCCACAAGAGAGGGACATAAATTGAACATATTAAAAAAACAGTAAAACAACAAAAATGCAGGCCTTGTTAAACACTCATTCTAGCACACAAATAGTCGGCATTCCATTAGCAGTGAAGCTCGTCATACATCAGCATCAAATTTTTCTGATTGGAAAATTGAAGGGTTCTCGCAAAGACAATGGGGCCTCCACACCTTTGTTGCCCCAGGGCCTCCACACTTCTAAATCCGGCCCTGGTGTCGATGGCGTCCCAGGGGGCTAATTCTCGGCAATCTCGAATGTGACTTGTTACTAAGGTTTTCTTCGTAGAATCTCGAATGTGACTTGTTACTAAGGTTTTCTTCGTAGAATCTTGAATGTCACACCCGAGAATTTGCCCCAGTAGAAGGACAAAACCGGGATTTCCTCATTTTTCTCCTACAACCAGCGAACTAAACCTCTAGAATTAGAATTAGAATATTCTTTGCTGTACTACAAAACCAGTAAAAGGACCGACAGCATTAAGGCTCGGTATAAGGCTAACTAGCGCCACCAATGTTACAAAAATCATATCTTCCTTTAGAAGAAGTTTCTGAAAAAATCCTAACATGAGCCTATGCGCCATGCTTTTCTAGATTTTTAAGGTAGATACCCTCATCGAAATTTTTTAGCTTAAGACTAGAAATTGAGTTGGGTACCTACACTTAAAAATCTAGAAAAGCATGGCGCATGAGCTCATCTTAGGATTTTGTCAGAAACTTCTTCTGAAGGCACATATGATTTTTTCAACATTGGTGGCGCTAGTTAGCCTTATACCGAGCCTTAATAAGTCGTGATTGAAGCCGTCAACTGGGAGCCCATTTTGGCACCGTTGCGTTACAGGCTAAGGCCCCTTATTTCGTAACTTTTCAAGTGCGTAACAAACTGAAAAAATAGAATGGACCGCCTCACTTTCGAAGGGCCTTCCCTTTAATGTCGAGGGAAACGGGGCTTTTGAAGTTGTTTTATTGCCTAGACGTCGTTTGAAATGAAAAAAATAAAGAATACCTACACAAACATCGCGAACGAAATGATAATTCTGCAGCATTTTCCGTCAGCAATTGATGTTTTTTTTAGGGTTCCGTATCTCGAAAGGACAAAAAACGAAACCGTTTGGCCCCGTAAGCCGTTTGGTACCCGAAGTACGGAACCCTAAAAAAAATAACAATCTGTGAAAATATTCTTTTCGACACGTAGGTATTTTGTGTCGGAAAAAAAGATTGTTTAATTCGATAAGAGCTATTTTTGATGTGATTTGATGTGCCGAAAAAACCGATAGGCGAGCTAGTTACTAATTCCGACATAGTGCGTTTAAGGCCCAGTAGGACGCACAACTAGTGCCGCCAATGAAAAAAAATCAATACATATATTCTTTTTGGATGCGTTTTTTGCTAAAAACACTCCTGCAAAATCTTAACGCAAGGCTTAACTATTTTAAGGACCTAAGGTTTAGATTCCAGATCCTAGAACCTACGAATGCATCGATTCTCGCCAAAAGGGTGACGCTCTATAACGCAAGTGTAGCAAGAGCACAGACTTTATAAATTAACTTTGTATGCGCCGCCCGCCTCGTCGTGCGTAGTTTTGTTTTACTTTTTTATTTGCATGTGCTAATTTTGAGTTGCAATTTGTTTGCTTTGCGCAACAGTGTACTTATTCTGTAAAAACAGCAAAGTTGTTAGTCCTCAAAACCGGTTTATTTCCGGAAAAATACAGGGTGGATTTTTGGGGGCAGGACCTAAACCGTTATAGTTACAGGAAAACTTTCCTAAGAAACTTTTTGGAATATTAGGAACTGCATTCATAGATTTTGGAAAAAAAATACAGTCAGCAAGAAAAATGCTAAAATACCATTTTTTTTTAATACTCATCGATCCTGTTTCATGTAGGGATAAAAATACTTCAAAGAGCCAACTGAGGTTTGAGTACCTACTAGAAAATGACAGAAATCGCGAAAAACTTTCCCCATACATTTTGTTCGGGAAAAGATTATTTAGGTATGCCAATCGATCCTATTTCATGTAGGGATCGAAAGACTCAATGAAGCTAACTGTGGTTTGAGTACATACCTATTACTAGAAATGTTAGAAATCGCAAAAAACTTCTCACGTACATTTTGAATGGGGGAAAGTTTTTTCCGATTTCGGTCCTTTCTAACACTTAAACCTCAGTTGGCTCCTAAGAATCTTTTGATTGATTTTGATTGAGTGGCGGTCACGGTTATACGAAGTCACTGCCCAAACACATACTTCCCTCCTCACATCACTTCATCGACAATCTCATCATCATCATCATCATCATCAGCCTGTTAGCACCCACTGCTGAGTAAAGGCCTCTTCATGCTCACGCCACCTCTCACGATCCTGCACCAGGCGCAACCAAAGAACAATATAAAGTTGTATAAGCCCTTATCTCAAGTCAGCAGTTTTAAAAATTTAAACGAAGAAAGAAAATGCAGCCACATAAAGTTCTTATAAAGTTAAATCCTTGGGGTGTCATGAAAATAAATTGAAATAGGGTATTGTTAAGTGTCGGATTGAAACGAAGTTGGCGGCGGTGGTTGAACGTAGATTGGTTTGAATATTTTACTGGAATAGCAAGCTGATGAATTTGCGAGTGTTTTGTTCTTTACGTGTAAATCACAAATATGGCTAAACCAACTCCTCTCTGACAGTTTTAAAAACCAAGTGCGAGTCGGGCTTGCGCAATGAGGGTTCCGCAACGGAATAGAATTAAATTTAATTTATTGGGGATCCTGATTTCTATTTAATATTTTATTTTTATTATTTGTTGGGCAGTCCGGGATATTTTTCAATTCCACAAAAAATCTGTAAATCAAATCAACTGGCTACGTATTAAAGTTTTAACTTTTTTAACAAGTCCTTAGCGTAATTTTTGTTTCCAAAATTAAGCTAAGGACTTCTTAAAAAAGTTAAAGAAGTTCTTAAAAATTAAGTATAGTTGGTGAAATCGGGCATCAGTCCTTTAAACATAGGACAGACGGAGCCTTTTTGGCACCGTACGGGTACGGAACCCTAAAAATTAAGGATCAACACCAAACTGAGTTTGTTTTAATGGTTGGGTACAACGTGGTTATAATTTTGAATCACATCGTTATGCTCCAATTAAAATGTTTGTTTACGCCAGCGTATCGTCAAACATGTCAGTCCAAACACCCAGCGCACTGCCAGAGGATTTAATAATGATATTTACCCACAAACACTCACTCTGTTTGTCCTGCAAGCGTTAACGTGCTGAATCCCATTTACATGTGTGTTTTACAACGTTCAAGGGCCTGATTCTGTAATGCAGTTGTAGGAGAAAAACGAGGAAACCCCGAGTTTGTCCTTCTACTCAGACGCCATAGCGCTGATTTATTCTGCAGTCTATACTCCTGCAACTTAAAATGGGCATGATCAGTGAGGCATCGATTGTCGTAAATTGAAAACCATTTCGAGGAATAGGGATACTGATTACTATTAGGGGTTTAAATAAGTAAAATTAAAACGGATTAATATTTAATATTTATCGCCAGAAATGTTTACTTCATTTTTCTTTCGATGACGTCATCATAGCCTCTAATGCGGCAGTTCCATTGCCTACAAATATTTAAAAAAATACAACAACATTCAAAAGTGTCAAATAACTGAGAAAATAACCTTCTTGTGTATCGAAATATCTTATATTTCCAATACATTATTAAGTACATGCAATATTAAATTCTAAAATACACACAAAGCTTCGTCAAAAAGTTGGGTAACAAAATACATAATAAAAACGGGTACACTAAAAACGGGTACCTTCTTGTTGACTTGACACTGACATTTGTCAAACGTCAACATATTTTTATTTTTTAAAAGCATGAATGAATGCAATGAACTTTGTACAATGCCAGTGGTGACGTCATACACAAAACTTTTAGAAATTTTAAATAATTAATAATTATATTTACATAAAAAATTAAGAAAATATTTAAATTAGTTTCTTATATTTGTCTATATTTTCGATTTATAGAATAAAAAATAGGATTTGACGATGCCCATTACGGGAAAAGTCGCTGGCAAGAGACGCCTCGGCCGAAGTAGAAAATCCTGGCCGAGAAACAAAGAGAGATAGGTAATAATGCAGAGCTGACCGCAAACCTTTGCTGAGTCGGAGAGGCACCCTAAGAAGAAGAAGAATGCTGTCTGTCGCTAGAGGATTAGTTCGCTGGTTGTAGGAGAAACACGAGGAAAACACGGTTTTGTCCTTCTACTGGCACGCACTAGCTGGTTTATTCTACAGCAGAGCTATACAGGGCATTTTTTAAATAGCTTTTAACCTCAGACACGTCAACTTCTAAATGCGATTTCCAACAACTTTTGTTTTACGATTTTTCGAAAAGCTCGATACTTTTTATTTTATTAAAGTTTCTTATCCTTTAAAAGTATGCATTTCTACCATTCCAGCGCTGCCTGCGCTTTCAACCACCTTTATAGCCTCTCGCTCTCTTTTGATTTTTTTTTATGGAGAAAAAATTGTAGAACAAAAGTTGTTGGAAATCATATTTAGAAGTTGGGGTGTCTGAGGTTAAAAGCTATTTAAAAATTGCCCTGTATATTCCTAGGCACGTCACACGCCGCCGCGGCTGATAAAGCATGCACGGAGCGCACACTCATTACGCTGAGAGGTCGGCCTTATCTCTGACGCTAAGTAAGTAAGTAGTTTACCTAGCCTTAGGAGGAGGTAGCACATTCCATAAGTAGAGATTGTCACATAATTTTGTTGTAAATAGCGCTGGATAGTTTTTGCACCTAATTGACTATACAAAGCCTTTTAATTTTGGTGTCAATTGTTTTTATCAGCTAGCTTTTTGCTTGTATCTAGTAATATTTAAAAATGTTACACATCACGCGAGTTAACAGTTCGGGGCGAACCACTAGATTTAGTCCAGTCATTTTATGTTTTTCACCTAAACTAATTAATAAAGTTTTCAAACTTGTGTTACATTATACCTTTGGGTGTAGTGATGAAAACCCACAACTCTCCCCCCCTCTCCACCTGACGCTTCACCCCCTCTCACCATGAAATAGGTCCCATTTTTTTGTTTTTTCAATTTTGTGGGAAAACTATAGAAGATACGGCAAAAGTGTCAAAAGCAAACATAATCCTTATAAAATTTTACACAAAAATGATTGTGCACATTTTTTGATAGGCTTGATGGTATTCGAGCTATAGCTAGTTCTATTATCCAAAAACTTGGCTATGAGCAAAAAAATATCGTTACCAGCCTTTTTGTTTCAAAATATTAAAAGTTAGGTACGGAATTGTGTCAGGGAGCTTATGTTAATTAGTTGTCAGTACTTTAGCCTACAAAATGAGCTTTCATTCATTTCATTACGCATAATACTTATGGAGTTATAACTATCAGAGGTCTGGCGGTCACCAGTTACGCACGGCTCCCCGTTAATGGGTTTTTCCTTTTTTTGGGAAAACCATAAGAGATACGAAAAAGGTGTTACAGGCAAACATTATCCTTATTAAATTTCACATAAAACAGTACAGCATATTTTTTGATAAACTTAACGGTATTCAAGCTATAGCCAGATACACCGAAAAATATGTCAAAAAATTACATAAGTCGCATTTCTTTTAAAATCTTAATAATTACGTACAAAGTAGTGCTCAGGGAGACTATGCCAATAATTGTAAGTAATTTACACTACCGAACAAGCTTTCATCCATATCATTACGTACATTAGTTCTGGAGTTATACGTTCTGGAATTATTAGACAGTTAAAAATATTGCTTATTAATTATTTAAGGTTCGATACCTTATATACGAATCTATCGCCAAAAGGACGTCAAAGGGAGTTAGTTTATTGAAACGGTATTAATAATGAGCCATAACATCAGTTACAACTTTTTAATAACAGGAAATATGAAATAAAAACTCTAGTCACAAAGACTCTACAACTCCCTCAATATCATGATTTTTGTTAAAACTGCTTTTGCCTCGGCAACCGTTGCATTGCATCATTTTCCGCAGATGATGAATGAGGAGAACATTTGCGTCATCATTAGCAAGTACTTATTAGAGTTATTCCTTCGTCTTTCAGTCTGTTGGCCAGTGGAGCAATGAGTCTTTTCTTATTGCTCAAATTACTCAACAGAATGTTTCAGTTAGGAAAGTTGTGTTATTTCATTGAATTGAATCTCAGGACATTTTCTGTTGATAATACGTCTCAGTCTTCTTCCAGCTAGGCTGCGGAAAAATGCAATGCAGCGGTTGCCGAGGCAAAAGCTATTTTAACAAAAATCATCATATTGAGGGAGTCTTTGTGATTAGTGTTTTTATTTTATTTTTCCTGTTATTAAATGGTTGTAAATGATGTTATGGCTCACTATTAATAACGTTTCAATAAATTACCTCCCTTTGACGTCCTTCTGGCGATAGATTCGTACATTACTCGTTACCTTTAATAATTAATAAACAATTTTTTTAACTGTCCTATAGTTCCAGAACTAATAACTCGAGAACTATTGTACATAATTATACAGATGAAAGCTTGTTCGGTAGTCTAAATTACTTACAATTTATAAACGTAGTCACCTTGAGCACTATTTCGTACGTAATTATTAAGATAAAAAAATGCTACTTATGTAATTTTTGGCATATTTTTTCCCCTATATCTGGCTATAGCTTGAATACCGTCATGTTTATCAAAAAAAGATGTAGAACTATTTTATGTGAAATTTAATAAGGATAATGTTTGCCTTTGACATCTTTTTCTTATCTCTTATAGTTTTCCCAAAAAAAATAAAAAACTATTAACGGGGAGCCGTAAGCTACTTGTGCCCGCCAGACCTCTGATAGGTATAACTCCAAAAGTATTATGCGTAATGAAATAAATGAAAGCTCATTTAGTAGGCTAAAGTACTGACAACTAATTAACATAGGCTTCCTGAGCAAAATTCCGTACCTAACTTATAATATTTTGAAACAAATATGCTGGTTACGATATTTTTTTGCTCATACTCACATTTTTGCATAATGGAACTAGCTATAGCTCGAATACCATCAAGCCTATCAAAAAAAGGTATAGAATTTTATTTGTGTGAAATTTAATAAGGATTATGTCTGCCTTTGACACTTTTGCCGTATCTTCTTTAGTTTTCCCACAAAATTGAAAAAACTAAAAAATGGGACCCATTTTATGGTGAGGGGGGGTGAAGCGTCAGGTGGAGAGGGGGGGAGAGTTGTGGGTTTTCATCACTACACCCAAAGGTATCAGGTCACACAAGTTTGAAAACTTTATTAATTTGTTTAACCGCCCCATACATTGAAAACATAGAATGACTGGGCTAATTGGGACTGTAGACTTTTTACCATTTTGGTTGGTTTAAGGTGCTTGTAAATGTTGAGCTGAAAAAAGGGTTGGACTTGGTGGCTTTGTTTACGTCCTTTGGGACAAATAAGAATAAGAATAAGAACAGATTAAGACAAATGCGACAAGACCTAATGTTGTACACACGACAGCACGTCGACCCTTACACGCTAGCACTCTACTCGGTTACGTTACGGAAGACTTTACAACATAAGTGTACACTCTGACGTGCTGTCGTGTGTACTCGTATGAAGTAGGTATCCTTAGTACATTGCTGTCAAACGCGGAGCCCACCACAATCCCGTATCGAGTTACCCAATAAAAGAGATCAATATGATGGATATCCAAGCGAGCGGCTATGTACGATGTAACTCAATATTATTACTGATATGGAATACTTCCCAGAATGCTAGACGAGGCATTGGATTGGTAGGATGTGAAAATGTTTTTTTCGTCTCCTAGGCCGCATTTGGTGCAGTACTGAGTCTATGGAGCAGCAGATCTTTGTTCAGCTCCATTTTTTTTTGCCACCTAGTACCTACAGGCGGCCGCACGCTAGGATACCCCTTTTTGTTCGATTGGCGCCCTTATGCCGCGCGCGGTAAGAGCTGCCATGGTGTATTTGTGACTGTGGCCGACCGTTCAAGTTGTTTGTAGTGATCAGTAGACAGCCTATTTAAGGTTCCGCTATCGAATTCGATTGCACCCTGTAGTAAGTGTTAGGTTTAAAACTTAGCGCCAAGTAGAGCCTTCAACATTTTCCCACCCTACCCCATATCCCAATCCTATTGGAAACGCGGGTACAAGAAGAACTCCGGGGACAAGCTGTCAAGACACAACTCGAAGTGACTCCGTGGCGTTACACGAACGGTTCGGTCGATCCGCTAAATACGGTTCCCGTCAATCGCCTTTTCCCGTGATCACGGACGTCGCGAACGCGCTACACTCCATCTAACGCGCCAAGGAAAATCAACAAGGAAAACACACGTAGTGGAAAGTTTGAAGAAGAGAGTTCCCAGGCAAGCCAACTACCATCTTTGGATCGCCACGCTACGTTTGAACCAGGTACGCGTTTCCTTTCCTCTCTTTAAACCATCCAGTAAGTGATTTGTGAAGTAGGGTAGGCGGTAGGTTGATGTAGTAGGTACAAACGACAGCACGTCGATCCTTACACGCTAGCGCTCTACTCGTTTACGTTACGGGCGACTTTATAACAAAAGTGTACACTCTGACGTGCTGTCGTGTGTACTGTTTCCGTACGACTAAGTACCTAAGCGCTAAACCAATTCACTAAGATTCTGACGTCAACCCACAAGGTATCAGATGCTCAGTGTTATTTAATACCCTGTATCAAGGCAAATAATTGTGTTATCTATCTAGGTTGTACTGTTGTGAAGAGAAGTTGTAAGAAAGCATGGAAAGTTTTGGTTTTGCGTCAAGCTGACTCAAGCTTAATACCTAAGTCAATGTGGCGCAAAAGTACCTGTCATGTGATTGGCTACCATTTTGTTAGAAATGATAGAAACCCTGTAAAAAGAAAATAATTAAATAATTGGCACTTAGAATGGAATGTGGTATAAAGTTGCCCTATTAGTTTCTGATGTTCAAGATGTAAATAAGCAAATTAATTTTTACGATTATTACCTGTGCACTTATCTTCTGTTTATTATCGTAGTAATAATACAAATATACAGCGAAATATAATGATGGCTATTACTGGAAATTAATATTCCTTTATTTTTTTGAAATAACGACAACTGCATTAAAAAAAGTTAATGACAGACAGAGACGGACAGACAGACAGACAGACAGACGGACGGACAACAAAGTGATTCTATAATGTTTCCGTTTTCCCTTTTGAGATATGGAAAATAAAATTGGTAGTACATAGAACAAAAGTTGTTTGTTTGTTTTTTTTTATTTTTTTTTATTTATATTTGCATATTAAAGTACTTAAAATTATAAATTACATTCCAACCGCTGAAACCTGAAATCACATTTAGAAGTTGGGGTGTTTCAGGAATAAAGCTATTTAAAAATTACCCTGTAAATAATTTCATACTTATGCAAGGCCCAGAGCGGTGGTGGTCTAGTGGGTAGAACAGTGGACTCTGAAGTGAAAGGTCCTAGGTTCGATTCCCGGTGCGGGCATGTATCTATGACTTTGTTTAATTTCAAAGTTACGTACATTTGTGAATTTGTAGTAGCAATACCACTCGCTGACGGTGAAGGAAAACATCGTAAGGAAACCTGAGCGTGTGAGGCATTATAACCTCAACGCAAAAATCGCCAACCCGCATTGAGCACGCGTGGTGATTAAGCTCGAACTCTCTCTCTGAGAGAAGGCCTTTGCCCAGCTAGTGGGACATGTACAATTGTACAGGCTACATCTTACTTATGCAAGGCCTACGTAGAATGAGAACAGCTTTTTTTGCTACTTTGATCCCATCAAAAAACAATTGCCTAACAGACTTCAGCCCATATGGCAGACAAGATTCTCCAGTTCTCCCCCGGTGGAACGCCAAAATCTCTCATTCCAATAGATTACCCCCAGACATCTCCGCATCACGCTAATACCCGAAATATACCTATCCGTACACTTGAACGGCTAAAACCAACGGCTTAGTCATAATGCTACTAACAATAATAACTTCACGTACGTCTGTCTGTCTGAGATAATGTTCCTATCTTAGGTTACAGTGGTGCGACGGTAGGATGAGATGGGATAGCTTTCGTTGACTTTTGCACCTATCTTCACGATCCGGTTATGATGATGTTCCAATGAATTAAATTGTCTTGTAAATTTAAGTTTTCGACCACATTGAGCCGTTTTCAGCAAAAAATCACTAAGCATTTCATAGATGGCACCTACATGCGTGGCCATAGAAGAACTGGAAAACTGCTGTAAAAATTAATCTGTGCTAAGCGAAATTTGACAGCCATATACCTACCGGTTCTTCTATACCCACGTCTGTAAACGCAATCTATGAAATTATTTATGAATTTGTTCTGAACATTGACATGTTAGAGACGCGTTAACATGTCAATGTACGCGTAATTATATTTGAATTGAAAGTGATTACCTGATTGATGAAGTTAGACCTGATAATTATAAATATTAATTAACCCTAGATTTTGTCAAAGGAGAATGGCAACCCTGGTATCCAACTTATAAATCTAATAAGACACCGTACAGGAATCAAGTTCCGGTGACTTAAAGGTATTTAAAAATGGTTTCAATCTGTAGGTATCATATCTTTAGTTGTTAGGAAACGAAAATACAAATAAAACATTTTGGGTAGCTAACGAAACGTGATTCAAGATATACAGGTCTGCCCTGCTAATTAAGAACGCAGTAATCGACAATTTTGCAATTTTCACTTTTTTACAAAAATGGCATCCTAAAGGTTTTATCTACACGGGAAAAATATATTTTCATGATTTTTTTTGTTGGAAATATATTTTTTTGCTAACGGTTTTTGCAGTAATTGCATGAAAATAGTGATTGTGCTAAAGTGAAGTGGGGTAATAATCATGTGCTAGAAAAGAATGCAGTACTCGCAATGTATACTAGAGCAAAATGCAGTACTTGCTGCTATTACTGCATTTTGATCTAGCGTCAATCGAATAGTTCCTAAATTAAAACGCAGTATTTGACATTACTGCGTTTGGGCGTAGCATTGTTTGACGGGAGTCGTAGGAAAATTATCATGTGCTGCGTATTGTCTTAGTAAATCAGTGCGTTGATTGATTGATTTTCTTGATTGGTACTGTTTTGACGAAAACCCCGCTACGAAAACATCTGCGCGTGGGGACATGGAATGTCAGAGGGCTGTTGAAGACTGGGAAGTTGGAGGTAGTCGAGAAGGAGATGGAAAGATGTGGTATCGACATCTTGGGACTCAGAGAGGTACACTGGAGAGGCAGCGGTCATCTGGACACTAATAGTGGAAACACAATTTACTTTTCTGGTGCTCAAGACCATAGTGGCAATGGTGTGGCTATTATTGTGCCCAAACGCCTGAAAAATACTATCAAGGGATACCAGACCCCGAATGATAGAATCATCACAATAAAATTAGACGCTAACCCAGTACCCATGAACATCATCCAGGTTTATGCACCAACCGCGCAATCTGACGAAGAAGTGTCGGATCAGTTCTACGCCAACTTAGACGCGCTACTGAAGACTATACCGTCGAGAGAGATTACGGTTGTTCAGGGCGACTGGAACTCGAAAATTGGCAAAACCACAGCAGACCCTCTGAGGGGATCAATCGTGGGCAGTTATGGTCTTGGTGTAAGAAACGACAGAGGTGAAAAGTTTTTACACTACTGTGTGGAGAATCAGCTGACTGTCATGAATACTTGGTTCAAAAATCATCCAAGGAGACTATACACCTGGACGTCACCGAAAGGGCACAGAAACCAAATTGACTTCATCACGATTAAGTCACGGTGGAAGTCATCAGTTACCAAAGCCAAAACTCTTCCGGGTGCTGACTGCGGAAGCGATCACCAATTAGTCGTAGCAGATTTCAGACTACGCTTGAAGAAAGTCCGTAGTACTTCTCAGAAGAACATCGTTCTCGATAAACTAGCTTTAGATCAATTCCGAAAAACCTTTGACGAGAATATCAAGTCCACAGAAATTGGTCCTTTTAACTCCAGCGAAACGGACTGGATCAACTTGAAAAAAGTTATCCTGAGTGCTGCCAAGGAGACAAGCAACCAATTCAGAAAAGTTAAGAAAAAGGAAGAATGGATAAGCAAGGAATCTTGGGCACTGATAGAAGAAAGAAGGACGATGAAAGGTGAAGGTCTGGAGTCGAAAGAACAAATGTCCCGATACAACCAGCTGCACAAAGAAGTACAAAGGTCAACTAGGAAGGACAAAGACAACTACATCAACAACATCTGTGCAGAAATAGAGATACACGCTGATAAGACACAATCGAAGGACCTTTTTAAAAAAGTGAAACAGATAACCGGCACTTTCAAACCTAAATGCTGTGTCGTCGACGACAGTGATGGGAACGCCTTAACCGATTTTAATGACATTCTGGAGAGATGGGGTAGTTACTGCTATAACCTTTATCGGGACGAAACAGGCGTTATGACAAAAAGAAGATGGAACATACACACAGAAGAGCCCAGAATACTAATGTCCGAGGTAAAAGACGTCATAGACAGGCTTAAACATAAAGCATTGGGTCCCGATGGAGTGTCGGCTGCAATGCTTCAACATCTTGGCACTGATGGAACGAAGATCCTGCTTCAGATATGCAACAAGATATGGGTGACGGGCCAATGGCCAGAAGACTGGACACAATCGGCTGTAGTACCTCTTCACAAAAAGGGTTCCACGCGTAAATGCGAGGACTATCGAACTATCTCGCTTATGGCACATGCCAGTAAAATAATGCTACGCATTATAAATTCACGGCTAGCACCATACATAGATAACCAGATACCGAGCGAACAGACTGGTTTTGTGGCTGGAAAGGGAACTCGAGAGCAAATACTGAATGTGCGCTTACTCATCGAGAAATGTCGTGACTTCAATAAACCACTGTTCATGTGCTTCATAGATTATGCCAAAGTTTTTGACTGCGTTCAGTGGAATACCATGCTAGAAGTCCTTGTGGAGATGGGTGTACCCCCGCATCTAGCTTTTCTGATACAAAACTTGTATCTGGATGGCACTAGCTTTGTAAGATTAGAAGACAAGCAGTCCAGGCCATTCCATACAGAGAGAGGTGTTCGACAGGGGTGCATTTTGTCTCCAAAACTATTTAACTTGTACGGCGAGTACATAATGAGGAAAGCACTGGAAGGATGGGAGGGCGGTGTAACAGTGGGAGGCAGACCAATTAACAACCTAAGGTACGCGGATGATACGACTTTAGTTGCATCGAGTGAGATGGAAATGGCAGAACTTCTAAAGAAGATCGAGACAGAAAGTGCTAAACTCGGTCTTAAGATCAACAGAACCAAAACCAAGGTGATGGTGGTAGACAGAGCACAGCTACTCCCGTCAACCGATGCGCTGGATGGGTATGAAAAGGTTGAAGACTTCGTATACCTCGGCTCTCTTATTACCAACGAAGGCCACTGTACCGAAGAAATACGCCGCAGATCCGGTATGGCGAAAAGTGCAATGGCTAACCTCGACAAAATATGGAAGAACCGAAGTATCAGTCGTAACACTAAAGTGCGGCTGGTTCGAGCCCTTGTCTTCTCGATATTCGTTTATGGTGCAGAGACTTGGTGTCTTAAAAGAAAAGACATCAACAAAATAGACGCCTTCGAGATCTGGTGCTGGAGGAGGCTGCTTAGAATACCTTGGACGGCAAAGCGCACTAACGAGTCCATAATTAAAGAACTTAAAGTCCAAAAACGCCTATCTACTATATGCCAGGAAAAGACCCTCAGCTTCTTTGGACACATAATGCGGTCGCCCAGGCATAGTCTAGAGAAGCTCATAATATTGGGACAGGTGAATGGCAAACGCGCCAGGGGAAGGGCACCAACCAGATGGTCTGATGCTATAAAAGCAGCGGCTGGAGGAAGCATTCACCGGGCAGTTCATATGACGGAAGACCGCTCCCAATGGAAGCGAGAACGACATGGTCGCGATCCTCAGCCATGAGGAATCGATTAAGAAGAAGAAGATTTCTCAAGCGAAATAAAGTTTGATTGCTACGATTTTGTTTTAATTCCAATATAATAGAAACACAATATACTTACAAATCACCCTAGTAACCCTCACTTTAGGTTGGCACAAGACATAAAAATAATGAATAAATAATAACAAATAATGCAGTAATTGACAACTGCTAGGGTAAAATGCAGTAATCAGCGCAAGTACTGCATTTATGCTTAGTTGTAATCTTATTCTCACTATACCTCATGCTAAGTTAAAACGCCGTAATACACACTATAGTCGGAAGTAACGCTAAATGGAATAAAAAATGCATGCCATTTAAAAGCTTGAATTTTTTCCCATTTTTTTCATCTAAGTGAATTGTTAAAAAACATAAATTTCATACTTAAATAACTAAAATTAGGTTACCCGCGTTTTTCTCCGAACCGCCTTTTTGCAAGTGCTGCGTTCTTGATTACTAGGGCAGAGGTAGCTTTATCAAAACGCGGAATCCCTTGACCAAAAGACAGTTTCTTTTATTCGTTTCATTTTGACAAGGAAATGAAAGAAACTGTCAATTACCCCAGAGAAGAAGGTAACCAACCTATTTTCGTCTGGGTAGCTGAACGGTCAAAGCAGAATAAGGGATTTTCTGACAACTAAAAAAAAAGAAAAAAATTGTTCCAAAAGCTGTGACAGATGGCGTTGACCATACATGTGGGGTCTATCACAGTGTAAATTAGTGCTTACAAAAGAGAAGTCTTTTTCACTTCATTGCTCTGTGACTTCATCTTTGATCGTCGTAGACGTCATTCCATTTTGGTACATGAAAAATTGCACGACTTTGCTCGTGTTCTTGTATGAGTGAATGGTAAACCAGAAACACTTCATTTTGATCCAGCACTAAGACCTAAATGTGTTTGGACGTATCTACGAAGACCAACGAGCGCGAACTGGCATAAAAAAAGAACATGTCTCGTCAGCGACATCTAGTTACAAAATTGGAACTACAACTTACGAGCTGTCAGAAACTCCCCTTTTTAAATTCTGGCAAAATGAAAAGTTAAACAACGAGTCAAACAAAAATCCTTGAAACAAAACAAAAGCCAATTTATTTCTATCATCCCCTGAACCGGCGAACTGTACTTATCGTGGACCACTGCAACTGTTTCAAGGATGAGTTCTATTCATATGAATATGAGGAGATTTAGAGTCTGATTGTCAGACTTTTCAGCGCAGTTTCTTCTTCTAGAGTTCAACGCTCGACTATAATTTGAATTTTTACTACAGGGGCAATGAAATCATAGCTAGGTGGAATAGAGACAGACTAGAATCTACTGGGTGCACTCTAATTCAATAGCGTAAAAACGCATCGCTCTAATTTCTTTCAGGCTATTTTTTTATTATAAAAACTTTTTGCAAATCTCCGTATTGGTCATCTACTGATATAAACCAGGCTTCAGTAAAATCCAGCCTGTAGTTTAGAAATTAAACCGGAACTACGTTTGTATGGGAAAATCGTGCTCCTGCACCCTCTTAAATAGGCTGTCTACCGTTAAATTCTTCTTCTTCTTTGCGTATCGATGGCAGACCGATATCTAAAGTTTTAGCCCAGAATTCCGCAACGCTAACTGCGTTGTCATTAGCCGCCATAAGGTCCTCCAGTGTGCATGTATTAGGGCACGCAGGACACGATGAGAGGTACATCATTGTTTGTGGGGTACCACACAAACAGGGCCCTTAGCCTGTATTCCTCAGCCATGAGGAATCGATTAAGAAGAGAGAAGATCTTATTGTTATTTTTCGTATGCTGTATCTTATGTAGTGATCTTTAAAAAGAAGCTTACTGCATTAAAAATATCTACCTACGACAGTAAATCCAAGGATACCCGCATTTTAGGTGACTCTGCGCATATTTAAACCCACTTATCAACGCTCAATCAGTTTTTAGTGTTCACGATTGTTTGTGGTTGCCCACAAATCGCTAGACAGCTAGTTATAATCTCCGCAGACCCATATTCAAGTATTTTACGAGTGAAATATAAAACTCGGTCGTATCTCTACAGGGGCTTGATCCGCATTCGACCAATGAGTTTCTCCCTCCTTCCATTCCGGGCCAGCTACAGGGTGCAACCATTGCTTGGATTATTACACCACTATCGTTTTTTTTTACATATAGGTACAGCAAAGCTTACCGTCCGCCGCCGGCCATATTGTTTGTATTTGTATTTGTATTTGTATTTAGTATATTTATTAATGTACCAGAGCACACAGTTTACAATATTAGGTTTAGGCAAACAGTTGAGAAACTTACTTACTACTTATTTGCTACCCATCACCTTAATTTACTAACAAAACTGCGTGCAATGGCCATTAAATGGGTTCTGGCTCAGCATATGCTATGGGACAGATAGAATCCCGTTCCCATAGCGCTGGTATTCTGCCAGAACCCGGAGAAACCTAAAACTAAAACTAGGAAAAAATAAAATTAAAGACTATTTTGCATACCTACTGATGGAACGAGTGAAAAAAAAAGGCAAACAAAAACAGCGAAACCAAAACAAATAAAAAAAAACAAATATTGTTCTCGCTATTGTTAAAACATTTTCTTCCAAGCTTTAAGGCGCGTTTTTGCGTTTGCGTTATTGCGTTCGCGTTTTTGCAATATCTGTTTTCAGTTCCTTTTGTATAAGGATCGCCATGGAGTTACACACTGCTGCGGTAATAACGCCGCAACGTTCCTAATACAAAATATTGTGATAACAGATATCGCAAGAACGCAAACGCAATAACGCACCTGTGTGGCAGCCTTTAAGTCGGTTCAAAAGTTGGTGGTCTTATCTGGAACACACGTCCACACTCCGTGATTGAATTGAGACATAAAATCTGTCGACGTATCTATCTGTGTTTGTTTGAGTTCTTCTTCGTTATTTTATGGCCGAGGAGATCCGGCGCGTATGGTGTTGTCTTTTCATTTGTTTGCGCGGTTTTTTGCTTTCGTCTTCGGGTGAAACAGTTTTCCTGAGCATGTTTTACACGAATTGAAAAAAAAAATACCGTAATAACTTCGCTAATCCGATTTATTGACCGAGCGAACAATGGGTAAAAATGCTTTCGTATTTCCGGCAGTTCTCCTCAACAGGTCGCATTTCTAAAAATTTTCAAAATGTGGGTTGAAAACTTAACACATCATATTTCGATAAATGTCAAAAGACTTTTGGGGGTGGCAAATTACACCTCACTGAGTCACACTAGCGTCTAACCTGTGCTCAAACTATCCCTCCCTGAGGGAAAGTCTTTGCCCAGCAAGTGGAACATGTACATTGTGTTCTGTGACACGCTAGGATACCCATTTTTGTTCGATTGGCGCCCTTATGCCGCGCGTTTTAAGAGCTACCCTGTGGTATCTGTAACTGTGGCCGACCGTACCTACAGGATACAATGGTACATCTTACTCTTTGTTAACTATACATAACGTGTAAAACCCTCTAAGCCCGACTCGACATCGCCCTTAGCGGTTTATTGAACGAGCGAGCGAAGCGAGCGAAGTTCTCCGAGTCTACTGGAACAATCCGGCGTTTGTATGTATGTATGTATGTATGTATGTATGTATGTATGTATGTTTGTATGTTTGTATGTTTGTATGTATGAATGTTCGTTCGACGATAACTTGAGTAATTTTTGTCGGATCGTCATGAAATTTGGTAGGCAGGTAAATGAAATTAAAAGAATTTTTAAGTTCGAACATGAGCCAAATCGGTCGAGGGGTTGCCGAGATATGGGGTTGTTAAGTTTATATGGGATGAGAGAGGGCGCCACTGCTGCCTCTCAGTAACAATAAAATAGTGCTAAACAGTGATTTTAAAAGTGATAAAAACGTAAATCTAATCAGTAAACAGTGAAAGCAGTGATAAAAACTAACAAAAGTGAACTATAAATACAAATTCTGTTTGGAAACAATATTGTGGATATCGGACGTAAAACTCAGTGGAAACAATAAAAATAAACTTTTACGGGTCGCGAAATAATCCGTAACAAGAACTCTATTTTAATCCAATAAATCCAAAAATTTTGCTAATTGCTAAGGTCCAAAGTACACCAGATTAGAAAATACGAAACAGCGCCATCTATTTAAAAAAAAAATTTATTCTACTTCCTAACAGAGGGCGTGACAAATCATTTTTATCAGAGCCATCTAGTGTTCAAAATTATAAACCAAAAAGTCCTTCTATGCTACAATAGAGGTCGCTTTACTTCAAAACTACAAGAGAGTCCTATACAAAACTTAAAATGGAAGAAATACTAGATAAACTACAAAAAATTTAAAATGATCTAGAGGCACAAAAACTTGAAATAAGAAAAAGCGGCGAACAAGTTACAGAAAACATTCAAAGAATGTTTGGCGAAAAACTAAAAATGCTAGAAGAAAAATCTGAAAATCTTGAAAAACGAGTGGAAAATCAAGAGCAAAGACTGTAGGGGTTGGTCCAATTCTGTACCTCCCAGGAACCACACGGGGGTTATTATTATTATTAGGTTTATATGGGGTCGCGAGTTCATAGTTCGGGGCGAACCACTAGTTATTTCAGAGCCTGTCGGCCGCAGGGCTGTGTGTGAATTAGCTATGAAAAGCTGATTCGGGGAGTAGGGTTGGATGTGCGGCCGGGATAGCGTTTAAAGGATCCCACCACACAAAAGGCCTTATGAATCCCCTGGAGCTTTACTTTAAATAAATTGATGGGAATTCGCGGATGGCGGCGATTTGGGCTGCTCGTGTGGTACCCCCCAAACCATGATCCATCTTGCATCATGCCCTGCGTGCCCCAACAACTGCACACAGGAGGACCTCATGACGGTTGGTGATGACGCAATTCAGGTTGCCAAATTCTGGGCCAAAACAGTTTGATTTAAGTATCGGTTTTGCCATCAATACGCTAAGAAGAAGAAGACAATCTAAAAAAAACTTTAAACTAAAAAATACTACTATCCTATCCTATCCTACTACTATTATAAACGCGAAAGTTTGTAAATTGTAAGGATGGATGGATGGATGTTTGTTTGTTACTCTTTCACGCTGAAACGGCTGAACGGATTTGGAATACAGATAGCTTAGACATCAGAATAACAATAACATAATAATAACAATAACATACATCAGGCTACATATTATCACGCTTTTACACTTGGGAGCAAAGTAAAGCATGTATCCTTTTTCTGATGTCCACGCGGACAAAATCGCGGGCAAAAGCTAGTAAAAAATAAAAACAAGACCGTCCCACATCAAGTAGTTAGTTTCTTGTGATATCAATGTTTTTTTAATCGGACCAATTTTGTGAGAGGATCTCGTATAATATTGGAGATATCCAATATTTTAATGGGGTACTTACTTTCCCTTAAAAGATGATCTTTACCCTAACTTGTATAGAAGACCCCCTTCTTAGATTCAGGGTGCAAAGTTGAACTGAACTTTTGCAACCTGCAGGCTGTATACCTACAAACGTTTAAGTTGAAGGCCACTTACAACCCCGTGTAATTTGATCCCTGATCCATCAGGGAAAATAAGGTTTATTTTCACTAAACTCTCGGTTGCAAGTACGTAGCAGATAGCCTATTTCAGGGGTCGGCAACCTTTTGAGAAGAAAGAGCCAAAAATGATTTTTGTTTACTTTTTAAAGAGCCACAATAAAAATTCGTTTAAATATTGTAGAATTTGTTTGTTGATTTAAAATAAAAATTCACCGATTTCAGCCTTAGCTTCGTTGATAGAAAATAATTGTAAATAACACAAATGCGCCCAAAAATTCACCGATTCGCCCTTTAATTTATTAATAATAAAGATTTCCTTTGCTCTAATTAGGGTCAGCCCCGAATTAGCCCTTAACTTTCTTGGTAGAGGACATAGGTCCAAGATTCCAGATACCTACCCGCCGCCGCCAATAGTGGCCACTTTTGTCGGCGGCGGCGGGTTGTATTCGTAGGTCTGTGTTCTACGTTGGAATCTAAACCTTAGGTCCTAAAAATAGTTAAGCCTAGGGATTATCATTTGATGATTCGTTTTGAGCAAAAAACACATCCAAAAAGAACATTATGTTTTTTTCCATTGGTGGCGCTAGTTGTGCCTAGGTTATCACCTTAAAGCCGAGTTTCCACAGTCAAAGTAAATAAAACCAAATGAGCCATCCAAGAAAATAGACGCTTATGATTGGTCGATTCGATCCGAGCCAGAGACAAGCTCGCTAAAATGAAAAAGCTTGTCTCTGGCTCGGATGGAATCGACCAATCAGAAGACTCTATTTTCTTGGATGGCTCATTTGTTTTTTTTTTTACTTTAACTGTGAAAATCCGGCTTAAGTTTTTTTTTAAAGATGGATTTGAAGAGCCTCATGTGGTTCGCGGGCTGCAGGTTACCGACCCCTGGCCTATTTGGTTCAAGTTTTAACTCGATTATCCGGCGGTCGCGATCACTTCGTTAACCTCGGGCTGACATAAAACAGGGTATTCTCCTCGGAGTGTGACACTGACATGGATTCATTGACGCATCTTGACACTGTCAGTTGAGTTTTGCCAAAATGAACTAGTTGGCCGCTTAGGCAACTATTATCTAGGTAGGTATGTCATGTAGAGTATTTTCCTGTTTTTGGTATAAAAGGTGTTAAAAAGATGCTAACTCTTTTTACAGCACCCGGTGATAGGGATCACAACCAAAATATTTTATTCGCTCTATGAAGTTCCGTTGATTTTTAAATTAAAGAAATGTGAACGCTGTGGTTTCACAATGTTTTAACAACTCAAAGCTATGCAAATGCAAAATACACACACAAACATAGTTTTAAATTTGGACTAATACCAAAAACAAAACAGTTATGATTTTTTTTTTAATTTTGAGGTTATAAAATAAAAATGTTTTAATTTAACTTTTTTTTACAGAATTGACATTCTGTTGACCAGTAGCCTGTAAAAAGAGTTAAGATGTTTTGTAACACGTTGTATAAAACAGTAAAACCGCCGCGTGACGTTAACTTCTTTATTTGCTCGAACACAGACTGAATGTCAAACCACAGAATATACCAGAAGTAATTACAGGGCAATTTTTAAATAGTATATTTCATTACAAGTGTGGAAAGGCTGTCATTGCAAAGAGTTCCGACAAATGGCTACCCGAGCCGAGGCGCAGCCGAAGGCGAGGGTTGACAGTCGGAACGAGTTGCAATGACGGTTCCGCACGTGTACTGAACGACTATTTTTAATACAGTTGCGAAAAAATGAAGCAATTTAACAAAATAATAAAAACACAGTAAACTCAACTAACTTAACATTTTTGACTTTTCCGGTAAAATGTTCTCCGAAGCATTTTGTGCAATTATACTGAGTTCCGGTGGTGTTAATTAAAAAAAAACTAGGGTCGAAATTACTCATTTTGTGCAACAAACAACTAAAGCAAAGAAAAATGAAAAATCAAAATGGCGCCAACCGTAGAATATAAGCAGAGTTTTTTTTTCTTCACCCATTCTGGTAGGCAAAGGCAACTATGCCCATACAGCCAAGTCTTCAGTAGAAGTTTTTTATTGATATGAAATGAAAATTAAATTTAATGAAATGAAACCTAACCAAACTCATTCAATCAAATCATAAAATCTGATATTGAAACAAATTAGTAGCTTCTTTTTAGAAATATACGTATTTGCATGAATCATAAAAACTTTTTTAGTAAAAACTTCATGGTTGGTTTTTCTTTTTAATAGACATTATTTTGACAGTTGGGAAAGAGAACGCACGAGTGCGGGAAAGGTAAAAAAAAAGCACGCGTGTGTAATAGCCCACATCCCGAACGCTATACGTCCCTGCAATACGCCACTTTTTGAGCAACTGTATTAAAAAATCTTTTTGCCTCATACACCCCAACTTCTTGATTATGTCATTAATTACCAACAACTTTTTTCTACGACTTTGGACGTTTGAGCTATGAGAAAATTCGTAGAACAAAAGTAGTTGGAAATCACATTTTAAAGTTGACGTGTTTCAGGAATAACGCTATTTTAAAATTGTATAATAGAGAAGTGATAATACTTACATTAGTCAGAATATGTGCAGGTACGGTCGGCCAAAGTTTAGGATACCCCATGGCAGCTCTTACCGCGCGCGGCATAAGGGCGTCAATCGAACAAGAAGGGGTATCCTAGCGTGTGGCCTGTCTGCACGAAATAAGAAGTCTCAGAAGAGAACACCAGATTTTTTACACCAAAAGCTTCAGTAACCTCATTATCCTCGACTTCTGGCGTCCATCCAACCGACACACCTTTGGAAGAAAATCTAATTTATTATTTGTTTACCCCTCTCCCCTCTCGTTCACTCTCCAAAAAAATCCTACAGGCCGTCTCGCCCGCACGCGTGTTTGATTCGCGCGTGATTTGCTAAGTGACAAATTGATTCAACCCAGATTTTTATTACGCGCATTTTTCGGAAGAGTGGCTGCTGGATTTTATTTCGAATCGGTTTTTAATTTGACGATAAATGAAGTCTAGCTGCTCCATTTGATAAACCAAGAACTTGACTATACTACGTATGAAAAGTTAGGCGCATGCACTCATACGTATAATCCGTGCGGGATCAGAATGGGATGATACCTTTTGGAACTGAGAAGCTCGCGGTCCTGTACGGGCAGCATGGTAAGCCCGAGATAGGCCCTTCTCTATGCAAAACTGTCAACTTGTCGGTCGGGCTCGAGTTGGCTCTACGCCAACATGGCGATGGAGACAAAAATACAACATTTTTATGAAAATGGAAATAACTACTTTTTGCTCGACATGACCCTAATCTATTGCCATCTCGAGTCCCGCCTGCCATGCTCGCACAATAGGCATGGCACGTCTGTCACTCGAGTTCGGGAGAGTGTCAAAACGACCATGCCAAGCATACTGTAGCGTCAGCATTTCGGCAAACTCTAGTTGTCTATGGCAAACTCGCGTCGAAACTTGATTGTGTTTTCTGTGCGCGTGGGTGTCTGCTCGAGTTTTATCACGTTTTATTCAATTAATGCAATAACATTGAATCCTTTTAGATTACAACCAATAAACATTTTTGTGTATTTACAATTTCATGACCCTATGATAGAACGTAGAACAATTTTTTTTTTACTGACGATTCTCGAGAACTGTCATTTTCGATTCAGTTCTAAAAGGTATTATCCCAATCTGATTCCGCTGATTCCGCACGGTTATACACTCATGTTCAGTGCGCGAGTCAGACTCGCATTTGGCCTTTTTTTTTTACTTTACCTTGCCTAAAACATACTTTTCCTTTTTGTGTTATATTCGTGATTTCACGTATTTTACCACGGGCTGTGTCGTCTCAGCAAAAGAAGCCCCGACAAAATGAACGTGTGTATTTTTTCCCCCAAACTATTTTCCTCTCTTATCAACATAAGGCCGACTTTGCAAGGCTACAGCACGTATGACATAACATAATTTCGGTTCAAACGAGACATATTGAAAAAAAAAAAATGTTCCTGTATAGGTGCTTACAGGATAAAGATTTTTTTAGAAGGTTTCCTCACCAAGTTTTTCTTACATTTTCTTTCCCGTGGGGAAGGCCGAATAAGCTTAGTGCTGTGCTGTACAGTTAACTAACAGTAATGGCGATCTTATCTGTTGTCTTATCGCTAAAAGCAATCTCTTCCAACAACCTTTGGGTGGACAGGACTGAAAGCGGAAATAACTGATCGACCGATATGACCAATCATTCTAAGTTAGCGGTTCTGGTGAGAAAATAAGGTTCAAACTCGACCAGCCATTTCCAGGTCAAGCACGCTGCACCAATCGCGCTGCACCTTGTATGTTTAGCCGCGACCGAAGCCGCGGGCTAAATATAGTCGACAACTATTTTCAGAGAGCGAGAGTTCAATGACCGCCGGTCGTGGTTTATTCCGTGGCGATTTTGGCCCTTATGTTCAGGGGCGTAAGGTCAGTGCATCGGGGGTTTTAAATTGTGTAATGAACCGATAGGTAATATTACACAGATGTCTTGTTTTTTAACTAAAACTTTTGTAAAGACTCCCATTAAAAACTTTATTTGTTCTAGGTACAGTCGGCCACACGCTAGGATACCCCTTTTTGTTCAATTGACGTCCTTATGCCGCGCGCGGTAAGAGCTACCATGGAGTATCCTAGACTGTGGCCCACCGTACTATCTTCTGCCCGCGTTTATTAAGACAACTGAGATCCGTTGTGTTACAGTCTTACAGACTAGTTTAAAATACATAATAATTTAAAAGTAGGTAGGTACTTATAATGAGTGAAATAAAAAAAACTGCTGTCACGATAAAAGTTTTATCCCATTATCGGCTATTGCCATCTTGCTTTATTTCACCGCGTGAATCGAGACGCCGCTACCCGATAGTGGGATAAAACTTTTATCTCGAAGTTGTGCTTCCCCAGCTGCCCCCTTAGCACGCTGGCCTTTTGTCTACTCTCAACTGTCACCTTAGCCACTGTTACCTGTCACCTCAGTCCAAAATATGTATACATGGTAGGTTTCTTAGCTTTTCTCCTTCGGCCGACGCGTCTCTTGCCAATGCCAGCGACTTTTCCCATTATTAACCGCTCCTAGGAACGCGCGCAAAAAACACAAAACAGTTGAAGGCGCAACTTCCGGACCGACCGCCTGCCGTCACGAGTATGCCACTTGAGACGCAGTTTAGACCCATAAATAATGGTCGTTTCGCTTTGAAGTGTTTGGAGACTTTGTTAGTAATATAAACAAGAATGTCGTTGTATGCTTTGTCAAGTTATAAGTTGAATGGTTTCGTTTTTAATAGCTGTGTAAACAAAGTTAGTGGGAATGTCACGCTCTTGTTACAGAATATTGACATTATTACGAAATCAAGATCGATAACCTATAGATGTTTTATGCTTTTTGGAATTGGGAATAGTTGCCTGATAATACTACAAGTTTATTTCATATAGCTGTATAGAGAAAATAAAAAATAACTTGAAACAAAAAATGGTGTTACTTTCTTGGCAAGTGGTGATTGCGCGGTGGTTTTAAATTGGTATTCTGTGTAAGTTGTATAAAGTATAGACCTGAAATATATATATCATCTAAAACTAGACTATGTTAGGAATGTTACGATAAAAGATCAATTACATTATATTAAAATAATTCGAGAGAAATAGAGGCTTGAAATGAACACTAGATTTTGCCATTTTCTCCTTTTGGTTTCTATTTAGTTTTATGTGTGTTTTTTGTATGACTATATCTCTAGATTAACACTTATTTTTGAAGAATGCCTAATTAGCTCTGTAATTTAATATGATTTTGTGTATAGATAAGACGATAACATCGTAAATTTATCCTATTTCTAATTACCAATTTGCTGCAGGATATTTGTTAACCCTTGCGCAATTAATTGGTACTGCGTATAAAGGCCACAACACATCTGACTATTTTCTTGGTACCCATTTACTTTTGTATAAATGAAACCAAAAATGTATGTGAAGGATATTATAAAAAAAAATATATACACATTTATTTCTGATGGTAACCTTAAAAGCTGTGTTAAGAATATCTTATAAAAACAAAAATGTATGTAGGTATGTGAAACCAAAAATTTACTTAGGTGAAGGATATTACTATTATTATACAAGGTGTTACAAAATATAAGTCCAAAAAAAAATTTTATTTCTATCAATTTAAGTAAAAAAAACATGTAAGCAAATATTCTAAGCAAAAATTCGTTGAAGTAAAAAAACATTTTTTTTTAAGCAAAAATTTTTCTAAATCCAAAAAAAAATTTTGTATTTCTATGAATTGTTGCGGGTCGGCCTCCTTTAGCGCCCCCATTCGTATACCCCTACGCCGACAACCCGCCACAAGTCCAGCAAGTCCAACAACCTTCGTAAGTATAATCCGCGCGCGATGAAAATGGGATGGAACTTTGTCATAGTCTATCGTCAATATACTTTAATTTACTTTGAAAAGGTTGCTTCGACGCGAGTTTGCTTACCGCGCGAGTCTCACTCACTTCCATCAAATTCTCATCCATGCCGTTCAGTGCCGTGATCAGCCACATTAGCTACGACCCTTAGACAGAAACGCTTATTGAATAAGGGCAAATTCATATCCAAAGCATAAAGACACACAACCATCAAGTTTTAAAATTGCAATCATTTACGAATCTTTCTATAGTTCTTACCACTTTGAGGTGTAATTGATACTTCAGTAATGCGAGAACACTTTCTTACGCCTCAAAGTGGTCTATTTTAAAGAAAAATGGCACAAAATAAGTATTGAATTACTTACCTTGAAAGTACACCTCCAACTGGTCATTGAAAAATGCAAAATAACTGTATCTAACCGACTATAACTTAGTTTGTGACCTGTCACAATAACATTTACTTAGTAAACAACCTAACTACACAAAAGCAATCAATCTAAATACATGTAAACTAATGAAATAAGAACGAAAACAAAAGCACCCACGGAACACGAATCGCCTTCCCGTCGTACCGTTTTGATGTGACTGGCGTTTGAACTGCGAGGGCGATGGAACGAATCATTGTATGGACGCGTCATTCGGAATTTTGCAAGGAAGAGATAGAAACAGTAAGTCAGGCACTAGTTTAATGGGTGTGAAGGGGATAGTTAATTTTCTGGTATGTGTTGGCTATGGACATTTTAGTGTCCGTGCGCACGAAATTTGAAAAAAGTGGTTGGCAAATTTTTAGCCACTCTTCCTAGGAGCGGTTAAAAGTGGCAGGAGGCGGTTTCTCTCGTGTCTGAACTCTGAACACATGGTCTAGTTATGCAACCGTTCTCCTTTAGATGGTGTTCCATAGCTCTCGCTTCTTGTTGACACGTCTTAGGACTTCCTGGTTCGTAAACTTTTGAGTCCAACTAACCTTCACAGCTAACCGACCTGAAAGATTTTGAGATTCCCAAGGGAAATGCTAGCGTCCTTTTCTACCGATCCATCAACATTAGATGCCCTCCGGCTGACTCTGCTGACCTTCAATTCCACTCTGTCTTCATCGAGCTGGCGATGAAAGTCGGTAAGGCCGGCGACATACGGACGGAATTCAGAACGGAAAAAATCGAATCAGGATTCCGAACGCAGACTGCATACAAATCTATAGACCTACCACACACGGTTTTTTTCCGTACGGATTTATTTCTGTTTCGAGATTCTGTGCGTCAGGAATCCCGGACGGAAAAAAACGCAACATTTCCATAGATTTTGTACGAGTCGCACGCACCACACATTCGATATTTCTTTTTCTTCTTATTTCTTTATTGAGGATGCCAGTGTTTTTACCCGACTACGCGAAGCAAAAAGGAGGGTTATGATTTTAGCAGCGTATGTATGTATGTATGTATGTATGTATGTATGTATGTATGTATGTATGTATGTATGTAAGTGGTGGACCTAAAAATAAAAATTATCGGATACCATCGTCATGGGTATCAAATGAAAGGGCTTTAAAAGACCTTTTAAAAAATGTATAACAAATGTAGCGTCAACATAACAAATAGAACAAAATATTCCAAAATGTGTATTTTTTGCCCTTCTTGGTTCTATTTTAGGTGATCATCCAAAATAACTAACTAAAAAGCTCAAAAAAAAAATAGAAGTTAAAAACTAAAACCCGACTACTAAAAGGCTTAAAACAAGACCTGCTTATCCTTAAAAAAGACTCATAGATAATTAATCGTAGTCGGAGGACACCACATTCGCATTTGATAAACCGATGGCCTCCAACTACGATTAATTATCTATGAGTCTATTTTAAGGATAAGCAGGTCTGGGCCCTTAGCCTGTAAGACAATGGTGCCAAAATGGGCTGTCAGGTGACGACTTCAATTACGATTTGCTAACGCTGTCTGTCCTTTCAAAGTTTTTGTAGTACAGCAAAGAATATTTTGATTCTAATTCTAGAGGATTAGTTCTCTGGTTGTAGGAGAAAAACGAGGAGAGCCCGGTTTTGTCCTTCTGCCGGGACGCCATTGACCCGCCATTGCGTTACAGGCTAAGGGCCCTGGTTTTAAGCCTTTTAGTAGTCGGGTTTTAGTTTTAAACTTCTATTTCATTATTAACCTCAATAAAATTAATATAACTTTTTGTTTTTTTATAGATATTGTAAACTTGACATTTTTTTTCCAAATTTGAATTCTAATCCCAAAATAACCGATAGGTAGTAAGTCTATGACCGATAGCTTTTCGACCTTCGATCAATTTTCGAAACGCATACTTTCGTCTTTCAAAACAAGCTTTTTTCAGTTCATCAGCGAAAGTTCATCGACCCTTTGAAGCTCTAAATAACAGACTTTTTGAAGGGCTGTGTGTGTGTGGGCCCTTAAAGGGATCTACTTGAAGCGTAGGAAACGGAATGAAAAATGATATCTAACGTTATCGAATAATGCTTGGCTTGTGTTGTGAGAAATAATCATTGTGGGATTTTTAGCGCTACATTTATGAGTCTAATAAGGGCTATAGAACTTACAATCGGTATCATAAAGCACGGTCTACCGGCTAAGACGTAGCCGATGGCGAAAATCGAAGTTCGATTTATGACAAATGTACTGCCACCCAGTTTATTTTACTGCCAATTTCATAAATCGAACTTCGATTTTCACCAATGGTAATCGGCTTCGTTTTAGCCGGTAGACCCCCAGCGGAGGTAGCATGACTTTTATCGAGGCGGATTTATCCAACAAAATGGTATACCGCCATTTTGTTGGATAAATCCGCCTCGATAAAAGTCATGCTACATCCGCTGGTACATACAATGACTCATGAAAAAAGGTTTTAGTAGACCTTTTTCATTAGTTATTGGACGTTCGTTACCATCATTGAACGAGCGAGCGAAGTTCTTAGTCTAATGGAACAATCCGGCGTTTGCATTTATCGTGTTTGCTTGTATTTGTATGTATGAATGAGTGAATGTTCGTTCGACGATAATATGAGTAGGTATCGTTGATTGGATCGTCATGAAATTTTGTAGACGGGTAAATGAAACAAAAATATTTTTTTAAGTTCGAACATGAGCCAAATCGGTCGAGAGGGGTTGCCGAGATTTGGGGTCGCGTGTTCACAGTTCAGGGTAAACCACTGGTTAAAAATCCATCTTCTAATCTTCGCTATCTTTTTTATACTCCGTTCAATTTTTGTTGTTTTAAAGCCGAAGGTATTAGTTTGCACCGGTGATTCTGAGCCAAATTACACAATTTCATTCTAAAACGCGCGAAAAAAAAATTCACTTCTCCATACAAATGGTGTCAATTGGCGATAGCCGTTTGTATTGGGAAGTGTTTTTTTTTTCGCTCGTTTTGAAGTAATATTTTGGAATTTGGCTCAGAATCACGAGTGCAACTAAATACCTTCGGTTTTAAAACCACTAAAATTCCACGGTGTATAAGATTTTTCTGTAAAATACTTTCTGGTGTACAACAAAGAGTTACCTACTTGTTACTAAAATAAAACTAAGCGTTTTCTGCTCGAATATAGCGCTACACCCGAAGAGGTGTTGCTGGAGGCAGCGCCGATGTGATCCCTCGGCGAAGTTAATATTTGTTCGTAGTTTTGCTGGATTTTGCACTTGGAAGTGGTTTATTGTTTCTTTATTTGCTTTAGTTCTGAGATAACTTGGGATTCTTGTTGGCAAATGAATTGTTCCTTCTTTAGTTAGAGTAGTTAAGAAGGTTGTAGGAAGGTATGGAGGTGCAATGGAAGTCAAGTGAGATACGTTAAACATATCAACTGGCTAGCTACCTACTTTGATCCTATCGAAAAACTACTGCGTAGGTAAACTTTCGTTTTGGAATGATTTTTAGGTTCCGGACCTCAAAAGGAAAAACGGACTAGGAAAGGATTGGATCACTTTGTGGTCCGCCTGTCTGTCTGTCAAGACCTTTTTCTCAAGAACGCGTGGAGGTATCAGGTTGTTATTTATATCAAAATACTCAGGTCTGCAGTCTCTTGGAGCAAAATAAAATAAAAAATCTTCGAAAGATACGTCAAACAAGTGCGAGGCGGCCTCGCGCTGTAAGGGTTCTGTACTGACATACAATAAACAATGTTTTTTTGTTACTACAGGGTGCACTCTAAGTCGATAGCGGAACTTTAAGTAGGCTGTCTACTGATCAATACAAACCGCCTAGAACAAGTTGTTTGTATTGATCAGTAGACAGCCTACTCAAAGTTCCGCTATCGACTTAGAGTGCACCCTGTATAAATACCACAATCCTAGGCAAAGTTCTATTTTTCAAAATTTTAGGCCCAGTAGTTTTGGAGATAAGTGTTTTGGAGTGAGAACGGTCGGTAAACAATGCTCGGAATTTGGGCTTGGAAACACGCTGTTCTAATTAGCTCCGGGCGGTAAATTGCTTGTAAGATACCCATGTTTGTAAGGAAGGGCAGATCTGCAAGGCAGTGTTACCAGATTGGGTATTTTTCTCGCAATTCTGGGTAAAAATTTGGCTCCTGGAGAAAAAAAACACAGTGGACAGTTTTGGATAATTTTTTTTTTTTTTGTTTTGGAACGCTTCCGTACATTGCTCATGCATTTTTACGAACGCGTCCATTAGTTTTCGAACGCTCAGCTGGGCTGCTGCGTTCAGAACTTTGGTAGTTTTAGCTATTTGAATAAACTTTCAGTTTGTTTTATGTCAATACCATAGACAAAAAGTTTAGTTAAACTACAGTGAATGCCATTTGTTTGTAGTTTTACTGGTAGAGCCACTAACAAAAACATTGTCTTTGATACTACCAGGCGAAATATGCCGTAGAATAAGGGAAAAAACGAGTCTGGGCCTTTGGGTAAAACCATGGCAAATAGTATCGTTTTGGAGAAAAAATAATTTTAATTTGGGGAGAAACGGAAAAACGCATCTGGCAACCCTGCTGCAAGGACCGGACAGTTTACACCGAGTGCCCTTGGCCCTCACAAGCCCTTTGGGATAAAGAGGGCCTCTACTTCTGATAAAGGGAAAAAGGTCTCGAGTTTGCAGAGTTTTTTTTTGCAATCCGGCTCAACACTCACGCCGTGAACCCGGTGAAATATCCGAATGAACGGAGCTATCCTTGTCGTACGATGCGTCGCAAGTACAGCGCCTCATTACAAAGAAATCCACTCAACCGTTGAGCGTCAAAACACTCGAAAATAGCCCTTATTGAAATGAAAAGTATTTTTTTTTGACGTCTAAAGACGGTTATTTTTACGGTGGATATTTTAGTTAGAGATACAGGGGCTCTTGTTCTTATCGGGTGAGGTAGGCATCGTATACTGTGGTGTTGAGTGTTTGGTCGGATTTGGTCGGACCAACGTGTCGGGCATATTCCTTTTGGCCGCATCCGATCGATTTTAAGTTTTAACACATTTTATCCCGAAAAAAACTTTTGTTTCTTATCGCACTCTGCGCCTGACGAAGTGACGGGCAAAATTTGGTACACAAGACAGCACATAGACGCTTACACGGGTGCACTCTATTATTTTACGTTATGGGCGACTTTGCAATGAAAGAGTAATGGCCGGCCACAGTCACAGATACCCCATCGCAGCTTTTACTGCGCGCGGCATAAGGGCGCCAATCCAACAAAAAGGGGTATCCTATAGCGTGTGGCCGACTGTACCTACAACGTAAATTAGTACGCATCTATCTACGCAATAGTCGAGAACTCGAGACAGATGTACAAACACCGTAATAAAACTCCGGACAATACGAAAACGCACTTCATTCTCGTTTACATTCGAGTTTTACGAGCCTCCTCCAAAATTATCATCAAAGCATTGTTGGGCTGTCGGACAGCTTTGAAACGGTTTCAGTTTGCATCTGGGCCGCAATACTGTATTCACAAAGCATTTCATAGATGGCGCCTTCAGGCGTGGCCATAGAAGAACCGGAATACGGCTGCCAAAATTAATCTGTGCTAAGCGAAATTTGACAGCCGTATTCCGATTCTTCTATGGCCATTGTCAATTTGTGCTGAAAACGGTTCATTAGCTATACAGGGTGTTAAAAGATCGCCAACAAAGCGGAAAACCACGTATTGTCATAATCGTTACGATAATTTTTGCCCCTAGGAACTAAGCCTGGGAAATCAACGGTTTCCGAGATAATAATATGGATCAAAGTCGTTCTTTAAGACGCCATACGTCTCACAACTAGCGCCGCCAATGGAAAAAAAACATATCTTTTTTTTGGATGCGTTTTTAGCAAAAAACGCTCCTGCGATTTCTCAACGCGAGGCTTAACTATTTTTAGGACCTACGATTTGGATTCCAGAAGTGGCCACTTTTGGCGAGAATCGATTGCTTTCTTAAGTTCTAGGATCTGGAATCCAAAACTTAGGTCCTAAAAATAGTTAAGCCTCGCGTTAAGAAATCGCTGCAGCCGGTTTTTGCTAAAAACGCATCCAAAAAAAAGATATATTTTTTTTTCATTGGCGGCGCTATTTGTGAGACGTATTTCATCTGAAAAAAAAATTGCCTTAATCTGTTCAGTATCGAGTACTTAAAATTTATTTTTAAGTAGCCATTTTAACATTTTGAATATTTCTTAGAAAAAACGACGTTAAAATTGCAATCCGCAATGTATTCTGAACCAACACTTGTTATGTTATATGATTTCTCTGCGGTAACGGATACGTAAACGTCTATTGCGTGATAAAATATTTTACAAAATTATAACTTTAAAAAACCAAAATCATTCCCAGCAATAATTTATCGAAAAAGTACTTTGTTTTGGTGTCTCGAATGCGTGCCTTTCGGGTCTGTCGGCGGTCTTTTAACACCCCGTAGATGCAGTCGAGTAGCAAGTCGTCTTTGCTGCGTCCTACGCTGAGAACTTTTACTGCAGATCTTGTCAGTTAAGCGTCCAATTAGCACACTTATTGTCTGGAAAAGTGGCATAGTGTAGTAAAAGCTTAGAACTGAAGTACCTAATAAAGTTTCAAGTCGCGTTTTAGTCCAAAGAAAACAGGGATTGATCTAAGTATCTTTTACTCTAATGTTATAAAGAGGAAAAGTTTCCAATTTGTTTGTTTGTATTTAGGGGGTAAGGTAATCTCGAAAACTACTTACCTACACGATTTTTAAAATTCTTTCACTAATGGGAAGCTACTTAGGTACGTTATTGCCGAGTGTATAATTATGCTATATGATGGTAACGAAACGGCCAAGCCACATATTTTGACTAAGGTGTAGAGTTTGTGTAGTAAGGGTTTGTAGAGTTAGGGAGTTTAAAGCTAGATGCAATGACATTCCAATAGATGCTTGGCTTTACATGAGATCTAATACCTTACAGTGCGGGGTCTCGTCTTGGCAACATTTTACATGAAAATGTTTTTGGTGGGATATAAACTTTACAACCTCATATCTCGGCAACTCCTCGACCGATTTGGCTCATGTTGGAATTTAAAAAATATTTTATTTAATTTACCCGCCTACCACGACGATCCGACTATATGTATTTACTCAAGCTGTTATCGTCAAACGAGCATTCATTCATACATACAAACACCTGAGAACTTCTCTCGTTTCGCTCGCTCGTTCAATAATTTAACCTCTAGGTACCTACTATCAATGATAATAATGATAATAAAAAGGGCAACTCGCTTATTATTTCCCAGAAAAAAATGGCGGATATTTCCTTTCTTCATGAGTCATTTCGGCGATAGAGGCCTCTGATGAAAAAACTTTTCAGGGCAGATTGAAAAAAGTTCCAGGAAAATGTGGGTACCTATTTCAATTGTATTGATTTCGGTCTGGGCCAAAGCAATGGTAGTCTAGTAAGTAGGGTCTGTCTGTTGATTTTTTTGTCACGATTATACAGGGCAATGTTTAAATTGCTTTGTTCCTGCAACACGCCAACTTCTAAATGTGATTTCCAACAACTTTTGTTCTACGACTTTGGTGAAAGCGGATACTGAATACCGAGCTACCAAACATTCGCTAGCTCGGTGGTTGGCGGAAAATTCAAAATTTTCTTAGTTTTTTACATTTTGTAGCTAAACTGAGCTATTTTTGTTCAGCGATTTTTCGTTCGCGGCAATAACATACTTTTCTTTTAATTATTGTAAACAACAAAACAACAACAAGTCAGCCAATTAGTTCTGGTTTAAGAAGCAGTGGCACTGCCCAAAAAACTAGTTAATAACCATACCTACCACATACCTAATCGGCTGAATTATTGTTTTTCTGTTGTTTACAATAATAATTGCCGCGGACGAAAAATCGCTGAAAAAAAATTGCTCAGTTTACTTAGCTAAAAAATGTAAAAAACTGTGAAAATTTGAATTTCCCGCCACTATAAATATTTATAGTACCCAGGTACTAACAGCATACTTTCCTAGCCTGAGAGATGAAAATAACTATTTTATCAGCGGCTTTTCTCTTGCTACTATTTTATGCATCCGTGTAAGCGCCCGTAGCACTACAGGCTGTTTAAGATCCAAGCTAATTAAAGGATCTCCTCACAAAGTGTTTCCGCACTTAGGTACGCTAAGCTTCCGTTGTTCTACAGAGAGCGGGTTTAAAGCTAAAGACTTTATCTTGCAGTGAACCATTAATAAGCAATTAGCTCTTTACCGTACAGATTTCACTGCGAGACGGTTCAGCGTTGAGTAGCACCGAAGGGGATATATCAAAAAACTTACCATTTTAAGGGTAAAATATTTATTCGCTAAGTACACTACACAAAACAGTGCACACAAAAAAGTTATGGATGGTCTCGTACGTTTTCCTGTAACTATAACGGTAAGGGTACACACGACAGCACGTCAGAGTGTACACTTTTGTTGTAAAGTCGCCCGTAACGTAGCGTGCGTGCTAGCGTGTAAGGGTCGACGTGCTGTCGTGTGTACCACCCCTTACTGCCCCTTCTCAAAAATCCACCCAATATCTTTTTATAAAACAAAATCGTGTTAGTTACACCATTTATAACTCGAGAACGGGTGGACCGATTTTTATGATCTTTGATTTGTTGGATTTCTCTCCGCCCCGAATAGTAGAATAACCATTAAAACAACGGAAAAACTCACGAGAAAAAAAAATAGTCTGCGCGGACGAAGTCGCTTTATTTGAGTTGATCCGTAGGCCTTAGGCAGGCAGTCCATCCCGTGCTGTCAACTGCTGTCCAGTAGCTCCTGTACAAACATAATTTGCATCGCAAAGGAGGCTCCGTTTACACTACAGCTGGGTATTTGAGAGACGGACTCCATTACTAATGGATAAAATTAAACAAAATGGGAATTAAACCCTTCCACTACTTGCTTATAAAGAACTATATCTTATTCAGTTGCGAGAATTCGGTTTTATGATCGAAGTCAGCGGCGGGATTTTGGTTTGGGGGGGGCTTGAACCCAATAAGCGTAGGTTTGCAAGATAAAAATGTAAACAACATTTATTTTTATAGAGGGTTTCAGCCCCCCCCCCCCCAAATCCGCTACTGATCGAAGTCTTCGACCGCGAATATTCATTGCATTCGTGAGCATTCAAAGCACAATGACATTATTTTATTCTAACGCTGTAGTTCCTGGGAACTGGTAATCCTATAAGGTAGTGGCCATCCCTGGTGTCAGAGTTTTTAGGCAGCCCAAAGGTCCTCTGACATAGCTTAACGATTGTTATTAATCAACAACAACCGGGACCATCGGTTTTACGTGCCTTCCAAAGCATGGAAGCGCTCAGATGTTTTTGCCACTAGCGGTCACCCATCCATGGGCTGACCGCGCCCGATGTTGTTTCTTCTTCGCGTGCCTCTCCAGTAATGGAGGTTGGCCGTCAGCTCTTCATGTTGCTTGACGTTTCCAATCGATTAAGAATGGCTAGTCCAAAAAGGCTGTGAGCGCTTCCTGGGAACTAAATCCGTAAGACTCCGCTGACTCGGCCACATCGAGAGAATGGGGGAAGATCGGGCTGCGAAGAGACCATATGAGCGACGTCCCGTAGGGCGAAGGCCGGTCGGACATCCCAAGTATCGCTGGAAAGACGCGGTAGAGAGACTGTGCGAGCTCCAGGTGGAGGATTGGAGGGAGTTTGCGCAGGACAGGGAGAGCTGGCGTCTTTTGGTTGCAGAGGCCAAGATCCACTTCGGGTCGCTAAGCCAACTCTCTCTTCCGAGCTTTAGTCCCACATGATGGTGGGGTCAGCTTTCCTTATTTTCTCTCTCCACTTCGCCCTGTTCTTGGTGTCGTCTTCGGACGCTCCGTATTCAGTGAAGTCTTTGTTTTCGCTAAGCCAACTAGATTGATTAGTTCCTGGGACGTGTTTTTAGATAGCCCTTAGGCTTGCCCGGCACCTAGCACTCTCGCTTCGCTCGCTGGTTCAAAAAGCTGTAGTCGAAACTTTGCCTGGTCTTCGGCCAAACGGAATGGTAATATCGGTTCCTAATTATAATCCGTGCGGGATCAGAATGGGATAATACCTTTTGGAACTGAGACGTTCGCGGTCCTGTAGCGTCAGCATTTCGGCAAACTCTAGTTGTCTATGGCAAACTCGCGTCGAAACTTGCTTGTGTTTTCTGTGCGCGTGGGTGTCTGCTCGAGTTTTATCACGTTTTATTCAATTAATGCAATAACATTGAATCCTTTTAGATTACAACCATTAAACATTTTTGTGTATTTCCAATTTCATAACCCTATGATATATCGTAGAACTAACAATTTTTTTACTGACGCTACTCGAGAACTGTCATTTTCGATTCAGTTCCAAAAGGTATTATCCCATTCTGATTCCGCACGGATTATACCTACCGGAGGGTCAACGGAAAGGGCTTTCATTAGCCGTTAGCGACAATTTGTCGACGGGTCGTCAGCGATCCGCACATTTATCAACGACCTACGCCCTCGCTTCGAGCCAACTTACACAACAAGCTTTTGCCCCCTGTTCTAGCGGCAATTTTTTTTTATGTTGCCCTATATTGACAGACGGTGGCGAGAGTAGAGGGGCTTTTGACCGTTCCATTAAGCTCGCGGTCTCCAAACTTTTTTTTTTTAGCAAAATGACAAAGGTTTTGTTTCTTTCTGGGCCATTTTTTTTTTTTAAATTTCCCGTCGATTCAAATACCAAGACCCCCAAATATCAAAGAGAAAAATCCTCTGAACAGTATCTCCTGCCTAAAAGATTTTATTTCAGAGTCATTTTCATGTACGAACACTATTCTGTGCACACGGCTCAACATAGAGTTCGCCATTTTGTCAGTGTGGAGTGTGTGTTGCAGTGCAATCAAATGAAAAGATTTTATACATGGAACCTAATGAAGATATTGAGGAGTGGTCGGTAAAAGATGGTCTAGCATTCAAATATAGTCTGTCTTTTTTGGTCCTAATTAAATTTCAGTCTTAGCCTGAGCCCCATACTACCGTGAAACAACACCTTTCATCCTATGTGACCACTCAGGTAGCAACAGCATACAAATTCTAAATAAGCCTCGATGATAAATGAGTCTTCTTTTTAGGGTGCCTCTCCGACTCAGTGAAGGTCAGCTCCGCATGTTTCTCTTTGTTTCTCGCGAGGCGATATTGCGCTTGACAGCACTCACGATTCCGGCCAACCCAGAGGCCTGAGTCTGTAACGCAATGGTGTCAAAATGGGCTCCCAGCCCCAGTTGACGGCTTCAATAACGATTTATTAATGCTGTCGGTCCTTCTAATGTTTTTGTTGTACAGCAAAGAATATTCCGATTCTAATTCTAGAATTCGCTGGTTGTAGGAGAAAAAGAGGAAACCTCGGTTTTGTCCGTTATACGTTATTGCGTTACAGACTTAAGCCCCGAAGCGTCTCTGTCGTTATAGAAACAAACATACAACTCTGTGTCTGGCATCGCTACATCCGCCCTTAGGAAGGGCGGAAGAGATCTGGCAGATGTTTTCACTGAGCCTCGGTTATAAATGATGCGATAGCTAAGAGATTCGATTTTAATGGATTCGGATCTCTTTTCACCTTTCCGGGGATTAGCGACTTGAAAGGTTCACATTATATTAAAATTTATCAAACAATGATATTATTTTTTAACCCCCGACACAAAAAGAGGGGTGTTAAAAGTTTGAGCCTGTGTGTGTGTGTGTCTGTCTGTCTGTTTGTGGCACCGTATCGGGTAAACGGATTTGGATGTGGTTTTTCTTATTTGAAAGCTGGTATTATAACAAGTATTCTTAGACATTTTAGGAGGAGCGGGTGATCGTGTTCCTCGACTATAAAGGGAAATTTCCCGCCAAGCAGATCTTATGCTTGGGGACCGGCCGGGTCCAACTGAACATAGTTGGACGTTCTATACTTATACTCAGCCACGAAAGATATTTTGCTGGCGCGATGCAGGATTGTAGCGAGTAGCGTTTTGACAGCTAGAGTATGAGTATGTAGCAGTTTTCTGTGCGCCCGACAGGGGTCGCTACACATATTGTTTTTATCAAAATCGGAGCAGCCCTTTATAAGATATGCTAATTGAAAATTTTTAATGACGATAATTTTAAAATTTTGAATTTAGAAGTTATATTAACCTTTGACATTTTACCAATTTGAGCGCTGTGTATGTAAATTGCGTGCATTTATGCGTAGAGGTACAATAAAGACTATTCTGTTTTGTTCCAGAAGGAGATGCCCAACACAGCTGGCAGCAGCTTCCAGTGGGACAAGCTCTCTCCAGCAGAGTTTCAGCAGCTCCAAGAGTTAGCCTCATGTGAGTACCTACACCTTTTATCATCATTTGCCTTTACTTAACGTTCATTACGGACGATTAACTGCGGCTGCGTGTCTATTGGCGCACTTTTTAAAGTGGCTATACATACCTATACAGATTTTTCAATAGTTTATACAGTTATTTACAAGGCAACTTTAAAATAGCTTTTAACTTCTAAATGTGATGTCTAACAACTTTTGTTCTACGACTTTGGTGAAAGCGCAATATCTTTTCTGCATACAAAAAAAAAAACATCTAATTTTTTATTTTGTGTAGCTCAGAGTAACAAATAGAAGCAGTATGCTTAGCATGGTCATTTTGACACTCTCTCGAACTCGAGTGACAGACGTGCCATGTCTATTGTGCGAGCATGGCAGGCGGGACTCGAGATGGCAATAGATTAGGGTCATGTCGAGCAGAAAGTAGATATTGCCATTTTTAATAAAAATGTTGTATTTTTGTCTCCATCGCCATGTTGGCGTAGAGCCAACTCGAGCCCGACCGACAAGTTGACAGTGTTGCATAGAGAAGGGCCATGCTGCCCGTACAGTACGTGCAGCATGGTAAGCCCGAGATAGGCCCTTCTCTATGCAAAACTGTCAACTTGTCGGTCGGGCTCGAGTTGGCTCTACGCCAACATGGCGATGGAGACAAAAATACAACATTTTTATTAAAAATGGCAATATCTACTTTCTGCTCGAAATGACCCTAATCTATTGCCATCTCGAGTCCCGCCTGCCATGCTCGCACAATAGACATGGCATGTCTGTCACTCGAGTTCGAGAGAGTGTCAAAACGACCATGCTAAGCATACAGGAGAGACTAGAAAGGTGGTTGAGAGTGGAGGTGCACGAACACGCGCCGCGCAGGCTGCGCTGGAATGGTAGAAATGCACACTTTTACCCAAAGGCTAAGAAATTTTAATAAAATAAAAAGTATCGAGCTTTTCGAAAAGTCGTAGAACAAAAGTTGTTGGAAATCGCTTTTAGAAGTTGACGTGTCTGAGGTTAAAACACAGACTTTATGGTTAAAAGCTATTTAAAAATTGCTCTGTATAACTTGGCCACATGCTACGGCAGCTAGCATTCGCGCCATTCCTGTATCCAATGAATGACGCAAGTTGTCCACATTGGCGCCCCCGCCCTTCTAATTCCCTGATACGGCTCCTGTGGGATTTGAAATCGATACAGAACACGCCAGTTAATTGTTGCTGGGCGAATTAACTGACGTTCGTTTTATACGAGTTGCTAGTGTCGCAAGTCAATACCTACGTGTGGAGCAAAATAATAAATGCCTTAATTTCCATTGCAGATTCAACAAGAAAGCTCCAAGATGTTCTCAACGAGTATTGTGAAGTCAAGAAGCAGAGTTCTGATGGGGTAAGATAATTTTATAATGTCTTCTAAAAGATTAAGGCCCGGTTTCTGAATTGAGAATTTTGCTAACCAAATACTTAACCATCGTTCTGTCACGCTCTTTTGTGAGAAATCTGCAGAGACAGGACGATACTTACCCATTTGCTTAGCGAATTTCTCAATTCAGAAACCGGACCTATGGACCGGTTTCTGAATTGAGAAATTCACTAAGCAAATACTTAAGTATCGTCCTGTCTCTGCAGGTTTCTCACAAAAGAGCGTGACAGAACGATACTTAAGTATTTGCTTAGTAAATTTCTCAATTCAAAAACCGGGCCATAGCACGTCGCGTTACGTTTTTTTGCTTTGAACGTGTAACGTGGTAAGATATGTTAAATCGAATCATCGAAGTCTGTCATGCTGTATCTCATGAACCGTGATAGTTAGACAGTTAAAATTTTCACATTACTTATGTTGTATTTCTATTGCCGCTATAACAACATATACTAAAAAAACAGAATAAAATAAATATTTAAGGACGCTCCCATACAACAAACGTGATTTTTTTCCGTTTAGATAATGGTACGGAACCCTTTTTGCGCGAGTCTGACTCGCTCTTGGCCGGTTTGTTTTACTCGCGATGTGTTGTGACTACTTGTGACTTTATAGTAGCAATTCATTCATTCTGGCTGGCTCAGCGACCCAAAGTGGATCTTGGCCTCCGCAACCAAAAGACGCCAGCTCTCCCTGTCCTGCGCTAACTCCCTCCAATCCTCCACCTGGAGCTCGCACAGGTCTCTCTCTACCGCAGCTTTCCAGCGATATTTGGGACGTCCGACCGGCCGACGCCCTATGGGACGTCCCTCATATGCTCTCTTCGCAGCCCGATCTGCTTCCATTTTTCGACGTGACCGAGCCAGCGGAGTCTTGCGGATTTTGTCTCTCCGATTATGTTGGCCAGCAGGTTTTCCAGGTCGGCGTTCTTGCGGATCCTCCATGAGTCATCTTCGCGTCTAGTGGGGCCAAAGATTTTTCTCAGAATTTTACGTTCTGTATATATACCTTATAGTAGCAATACTACAAGCTAATTGTAAAGAAATATAGATAAAATAGGACTAAGTTTTATGTCCGAAGCCCGAGCGGGCGTTACGCGCGTAACGTTATTGCATTTCAAAGAGCACGCGTCATATAATTCCATAACCCGTCCGTTATCACTTAATTTCCCACTTAATTTCATTTCGAGTGGCTCATAAAGCTTGAGTGGCTCAATGCGATACCACAGAGAACAGCTCCGTTCAGACTACTCTGTGATTCATCGGCCGTTTTCATATTCTGAATGGAAAAGTGAAAGTGTATTTTTGGCTGAGTCTCAAAGTGCCGGCCAAATTGATACACTCCGTAAGAACATGTACGGTCGGCCACAATCTCAGATACCCCGTGGCAGCTCTTACCGCACGCGGCATAAGGGCGCCAATTGAACAAAAAGAGGTATCTGAGACTGTGGCCGACTGTATATACCTACCTAATTTTACAAAATACCACAAATTTAATTTGTAAAATGTAAAATGATATGTTCTAACATGTAACAAAATTTTTGTTTGGCCAAAAACTCTTATCCTTATACTCTCCCATAGAAGTCTATGTACTCTCCCCTTTCCAGAAAAATGACCCAATGAGGCAAGCAGCTCCTCGACTTTACTTACCCGGCCACTTCAATTTTCTCATGGAAAGTTTGGTTTGGATTGGTTTGGCTGGAACTTTGAGAATCAGCTCTTTAGCCAAAAAAAAAAACCTGCTTTTTTGACAGATATATCGTGCGTATCAGCGCCATCTAACGAGAGATTATCAATAAATAATATAAAATCAGAAAACGGTTCATAATGAAAGAAGCCTCGCCTATGTTTATTCCGTGTTTTCGCTCGCAACTTAGTACTTATTCTGTAAAAAAAAATCCGTACAGTTCCAAGTCCTAAAAATAAAAAAAAATATGTTTATTTGTTTTGGCGGTGGTGGTCTAGTGGGTAGAACAGTGGACTCTGAAGCGAAAAGTCCTCGGTTCGATTCCCGGTGCGGGCATGTATCTATGACTTTGTTTAATTTCAAAGTTACGTACATTTGTGAATTTGTAGTAGCAATACCACTCGCTGACTGTGAAGGAAAACATCGTGAGGAAACCTGAGCGTATGAGGCATTATACCCTCAACGCAAAAATCGCCAACCCGCATTGAGCACGCGTGGTGATTAAGCTCGAACTCTCTCTCTGAGAGAAGGCCTTTGCCCAGCTAGTGGGACATGTACAATTGTACAGGCTACATCTTACTTTTTTTTTTTTTTTTTTTTTTTTTTTTTTCGGAAGACCGGTTTTGAGGATTAGCAAATGTGCGGTTATTTTTAACAGAATAAGCACACTGGATAAGTGCATTTTTATCTCCTTTATATTGCAATCTGTGCGGGCGGGTGGTCTTCATCGGGCGATAAAAATACGGCACGATTATTATTTTATTGGCTCGCTAAGGGTCACTACGATTGCTGAGGTAGATAAATACGATGACGTATTTCTTTCAGTGTCACTGCATTTCCCTTCGTAAAGAAGGTATCTCAGGGCACAACACAGAAGAGACGCCGTCGTCATTCCTCCGATTTCTCAATTGAGTATTTCACTAACCAAATGCTTAAGTATCGTTCTGTCACATTCTTTTGAGTGACATCTGCAGAGACCGAACGATACTTAAGCATTTGGTTAGTGAAATTCTCAATTCAGAAACCGGGCCTAACTGCCGGTTTCTGAATAGAGAAATTCGCTAAGCAAATGGGTAACTATCGTCCTGTCTCTGCCGATTTCTCACAAAAGAGCGTGACAGAACGATAGTTAAGTATTTGCTTAGCAAAATTCTCAATCCAGGAACCGGGCCATAGAAAAATCTGCAGATACAGGACGATACTTACCCATTTGCTTAGCGAATTTCTCAGTTCAGAAACCGGCAGTTAGTCATACAAAGGCCCGATTTCTGAATTGAGAAATTCGCTAAGCAAGTACTTAAATATCGCTCCGTCTCTGCAGATTACTCACAATAGAACGTGACCGAACGATATATTTTAAGTATTTACTTAGTAAAATTCTCAATGGGCATTGATCAGTGAGGAATCGATTGTCGTAAATTGAAAACCATTTCGAGGAATAGGGATACTGATTACTATTATTAGGGGTTTAAATAAGTAAAATTAAAACGGATTATTAATATTTATCGCCAAATTGTTTACTTCATTTTTATTTCGATGACGTCATCATAGCCTCTAATGCGATAGTTCCATTGCCTACAAATATTTAAAAAAATACATTCGTCAACAACAACTGTCAAAAGTGTCAAATAACTGAGAAAATAACCTTCTTGTTGACTTCACACTGACATTTGTCAAACGTCAACATATTTTTATTTTTTGAAAGCATGAATGAATGCAATGAACTTAGTACATAATGCCAGTGGTGACGTCATACACAAAACTTTTAGAATTTACACAAAAAATTAAGAAAATATTCAAATTAGTTTCTTATATTTGTCTATATTTTCGATTTATAGAATAAAACATAGGATTTGACGATGCCCATTCAGAAACTGGGCCAAAATGTAGGTATAGAAGCGACGCTGACGCGACGCAAGACACACAGAAGAGACGGGGCGCGCGCGGACAAAGCAAAACGTCACGTCACGTCCGCGCCCGCGCGCGTCTTCGTCCCATGCGTCTCTTCTATGTGGCTGGCGCCTAAAGCACGTTTATAGTCCAGCCCCCTTAGCACGCTGACATTTTGCCTACTCTCAACTCTCACCTTAGCCACTTAACACTGCTGAGGTGACTGTTAACAGTGGCTAAGGTAACAGTTGAGAGTAGACAAAAGGCCAGCGTGCTAAGGGGGCAGGGGCTTCAGCCTGTAACGCAATGGCGTGTCGATGGCGTCCCATCAGAAGGACAAAACCGAGGTTTCCTCGTTTTTCTCCAACAACCAGAGAACTAATCCTCTAGAATAGGAATCAGAATATTCTTTCCTGTACTACAAAAACATTAAAAGGACCGACAGCATTAATAAATCGTAATTGAAGCCCATTTCGGCACCATTGCTTTACAGGCTAAGGCCCCAGGTAAAATAGGGAAATCAGCAGATTTCGAAAGTTTCAGGATAAGGTCAAATAAAACCCTCTCTCGATTACAGACACTGCGGGTTTTGAAAGTCCCTTTTTCGGTTTTTGCTCGAAACTCGGAAATGTCTCAAACTCGCCTTACCATCAATCCTTTCAGAATATTTAACTTAGTGAAAGATATGAATTGAATATCAAAGGATTTATTTTGGTTAGTAAATCACCATTGACAGTACATCAGAGAGAAACGATAGACAACATAGAGCCGAACATTTACTTCTTTAACAGTGATCTCAGAAAAGTCAAATGCTAATGTCAATAGTCATTAATACCACGCTAAGTTTTCACACAATTGTGTGCTTTTATTTACATTTTCACATTACTTTTTGGCTTAGAATGGATAGACGTGCGTATCTATACCTTTGAGCCTTCGCAGGAAAGTTTAGTTTTATGGGCGGCGCCCCTAAAAGTTCTTTCTTTAAGTTTTAAAAGCACGCGCCCCGAAACTTACTGGTTGTAGTTGTAGAGAAAGATAAGTAAGTAGTAAAGTATGTCTCATAAGTGGAAGGCATGGAATATCGTAAATGTGTGCTAGATAAAGATAGCACAAGCAATAGTGCCTTTTGATTTATCTCTCCAAAACCTCACTACAAAGCCACATTGTCTATCAAAACACAGACCGACGTTTTGAAACCGCTATGATGGTGTCATCAATAAATTACTACCCTGATTACCGCACACGAGTCATCGGTCCAAATTGGTGGCCATATTTCACCCGGTTACTGCTGCCTAATGACATGGAAACGACGGTGCGAAGATAACATGGCCTATAACCTCCAAGGGATATTGATTGAACTATCGGTAACTAAAATGACACATGGATAAATGGTAATATTCGTAAACTTGGGCGGACTTGCGTCAGTCAGGTAACCCCCAAGCCAGCTAACTCCGAGTTAATTTGACATTTCCATACAGTTATTGACGTTAACTTAGGGTGGTATTCTAGAACGGTACTTAAACTCAGTTTAAACAGAGTTCAGACTGTCGATAAAACAGTGCATGTTTTGATATGAAGGGAGGGATATTCAAATCAAAACATGCACTGCTTTATCGACAGTCGATACTACTAAACTCTACTTAAACTGAATTTAAACGTTCAAGGAGCGTTCTAGTTTGAACTGAGTTTAAACAGAGTTTAAGTAGCGTTCTAGTTTGAACTGAGTTTAAGTAGCGTTCTAGTTTGAACTGAGTTTAAGTAGCGTTCTAGAATACCACCCGAGTTGTTAAAAAACGAAATCCTCTAAGGCTTTAACTTCGCATAAAAATGCAAATAGACTGTACCGAGCAGAGCTGTTGGTAACGAGTGAGTGACAGGGACCCTATTAGCGAGTGTCACCGCTTCCGACCGCAGCTATGACGTCATCCGCGAACGCACACGCGCAGTGTATCGGGGCCCTATTATTAGATCCTTAAATAAACATAAGGGATTGGAAAAATCCAAAAATAATCGTTTGAAATCCTTTAATCCAAAAATACTTTAATAATGGTTAAACCACGTTTGTAAATAGAGCCTTTTATGCAAAAGTAAACTGTGTAGGTACCTAACAGAATACCGAGGCTGAGTTATTTTTTACCCTCAACGCCAAAATCTCAAACCTGCAGTGGCCTTGCAAAATCCACCCTGTATTTGTATAAGTACCAGCACCTTCAATGGAAGATTATGCCTTACGCCATACAAATACGCATCACACAACTCATTTTGCTCATTATGGTCAAAAACACCGATCGAAGATCTACACAAAACAAAAATTGTTTTGACAATTTTCACACCGTTTTTAGGCAGCTAGTGGCACTAAAAATGGCGTCGATATCTTCTTTATTATAGGTTGAATGGCACTGTAAATGAAAATCTAGACCCTTTTACGGGCCGTAAATTCAGACAATAGATCCTATCGAGCTCTTAGGCTTTTAGAAAAGTTTGCCAGGGCATCTACTTATCTACTTACTTAGTTTAACAGTTACTACTTGAGCCTACAGCTTGTGTCTAGAAGTAATTCAGGGGGCCAGACACACAAAAGAAACATGGGACAAAGACGCGGCGGCGGCGTGGACGCCACGTCAATTTGATGTCACTGCGACGCAATATACACAGAAGAGACGGGGCGAGGACAAAGCGCCACGTCCGAGCCGCGTCCTTGTCCCACGTCTCTTCTATGTGGGTGGCGCTTTAGTCCTTTGCATCTACGGTATGAGATAATGTAGGGTCCAGTGGCACTTTTACTCACCACTAGGACCGTGCAGTGTCTGAAACATTGTTTTAAATGGCTTGCCCAGTACCTATACCATCCTGTTCGTCAGCTTAGTCGGCCTAGCCCACAGGAAAGTACATGTACGTACCTAACTCACACAAAATTAAATATCTTCGCAAACTCTAATCGAATACGTTGTATTGCTTTCTCTACACTGCACTTTAATGGCGAAAGTGGGGTGCTTACTCAGTGAATGTGTTTCCGATCGCACCCTTTCCATAAATCGTTGAACGTTTACTACCCACAAATGTACCTTTGCCGCTTGTCGACAAGTTCGCTCTGTAAGCACCGCCGTGGGGAAACCCGCGGCTTAGTTGACTCCGCACGCGTATTGACATGTCTTTCCTGTGGGCTAGGCCGACAAAGCTGTCAGGATGGTATGGTATAGGTGGTGGGCAAGCCTACGCCATCGAAAACAATGTCCCAGGCATTTTATCGGCCGAGTGGTTCATCCATCTAGTGTGAATGAAGGTTTCACTAAACTAAACGCTGTATACCTAAATTCTCAAATAGGGGCCTGAAAATGCGGCGAAATGGTTGCAGTAAAGGATGGTACGGCAGTGTTTGCTTCGCGCTCGACTTGGCGGGGGCACTGCCGTGCTCCCAGATCATCTCATTTCGTAGATGCAAAGGCCATAACTGAAATTAGCGTATCTATGTATATTGTTTGCCAGGATTATTATCTAAGTGTAAATAGTAGCTATTTTGTCAATACGGTTGTTTTAGTATAGCACTATGCCAAGTGCCACATAAACGCAAAGCTACCCTCTCGACAAACGATCTAAACCTCGTCTTCGGCAATATTTTTAACAGCCGTCCATGAAATTTACAGCTCTAAGAAAGCAACAGAGATGGTGAAACTACCTCCACGAGCGAGACAGAGACGGCACAACACAATGACGTCATACAAGACCTTTACTTACGTCACGGTTCTTCAATCGATACCCGAAACGTTTCCATGCTAATTCGACCCTTACGCCTATGAAGGGTGAGAGCCAAAATCCCTCGCTGCTCCTTTTATGACGTCACTAAAAATGGGGCTTGAGCCGATATAGGTACTCTATTTGAGTGACCACTTCACTTGGCCTATTTTTTCGTGCTAATAGAATGAAATTGTAGGTCATTAGCTTTGATAATCTAGTGCACTAGATTTCAAAACTTCAGCTGGGCAAGAATAAGCTCTATTTTCGTTTGCAAAGCGAAATCTGCAACACCAGCTTCTTGAACTGCTGGCAAAGGATTCTAGACTTAAAAAGAAAAAAAGTAAGGTCTAGTTTGTTTTATAAAGCTTTATTTCGGCTTCAGAAAAGACATTGAGTGAAGTGCGCTAAAGGAGTCCTAAGTCGTCCAATATGTGTCTTTGATGTTTAGTCGAGAGTGTGTTGGAGCCAAGCCTTGGGGCCAAAGTTTGATGGTAGAGTGGCACAAGATTCGGTAGAGAGGGGTTGGCGCTAAGCGTTGGGGCCACAGTTTGATAATAGACATCCTCAGAAGATTTAATAGTATGTTAGTGCCAAGCGTTTCGGTCAAAGTTCGATCATGGAGTCGTGCAAGGTTCAGTACTACTTACTACTACAGGGTGCAATCGAATTTGATAGCGGAACTGTGTCTTGTCTACTGATAACTTCAAACCACTTGTACAAGGTGGCAAACAAAAATGGAGCGAAAAAAAAATCATCTATTCCATACATTTGGTGCAGTAGGTACTGAGTCTGGAATAGCTGATATTTGTTTCGCACGAGTGATCCTATAATGGTTCCGTTTTAACCTTTTGAGGTGGACCCTAAAAACCCGTTCAAAATGTCTCTAAGCCCTGCTATAGATATTATGAAGCTTGGTTAAGTAAAACTCGCCTCAGTACCCATGCCTAGCGCCATTTGTCGAGTCCTGACAGTTGACAAACTATGCCCCTAGCTAAGCCTTTCTCAACCTTTTACCGTTGTGGTTCTATTATATTTGTCCACATTTTTATCCAAAATGAAAAATCTAACTACAATATTTTTTATATAATTCGATATCTAGGTAGGTACCTATCAGGTATTTTTCAGTCATTTTATATAATTCAGTATGTTTTAGAAAATGTAGATAGATAAACAAAACGTTTATTTGAATCATATGCACACAACATCAATTATGAAACAAATACATAGCAAACAATAGGCACAGACAAAAGTAAGCTTAATGAAACTTGAAAAATACAACATTAGTGCCTGTGAGTGAGTGTGAGCCACAGTGACGCAGAAGGGCCATAGGCCTATGGCCATTAGTGCATGGTATTTGCCCGAAGCGCTGATTATTAGCTATTGTTCGCCGAGAATATGTCATACAAAATGTGCGCGAAAAGCGACGCGACGCAACATACACAGAAGAGACGGGGCGCGGACAAAGCAAAACGTCAAATCAAAGCAAAATGTCTCGTCCGCGCTGCGTCCTCGTCCCCCGTCTCTTCTGGATGGCGGGCGCCAAGTCGCGGGCGCGGCGGGCGCCACAAAGAAAGGCGCGCGCGACTCGGATGTGCTACGGCCGCAGGTTGAGAAACCCTGTCCTAGCTACAGGAATGTTTAATTATTAAACTTCGAGACGTAATTACCGACTATGGTCGTTGTTGTTTTTAATAAAGAGTGCGGCGACAACGGACCGTCGTTGTAGTACTGGCACTGGCAGTACGAAAGTCTTTTCATTTTTGTTGCATTGCAAAGTCAAACCGAGCAGGTAGTGTTCACTCACACGTGTAAAGGGCAACGTGCTGTCGATTGTACCTAATAGCTAATGGATTGTGAAAATGTTGCAAAATGAATTGTACGAAATGCGTTGGTACAGCCCCTCGACCCTTGACGCAATTTTGTGTGTGCTGTGGAGACTGAAGCCTGAAACTGGTTAAAATGTTTATAAGCCACGAAGCAATCTCAAGAAATAAAAATAAAAACTCCCGAAAAGTCGCTCGTGAAAAAATATCACCAATAAAATGCACCCAGTTTTATTATTAGTGTTGGCTGTAAAATTTCCGATATTTTTACTTTACTTTACCTCAACTTTTTATTTCGCATACCTCGCTGAGCAACGTTTAGCAAGGCGTAGTTTTACTGTAGCTTATAAATTATTAAAAATTGTTCAGGCACTTTGTTTTAAAAAAAACCCTTCTATATTAGGAGTCTGTATCTCTGTATCTAACTGAACACATCCCACTACTTAGTTCTTACTAATACAACGTGTTACAAAATTAAATAGTACAGACGCCCGTAGCAGTTTAATTCGTGTAAAAGGTTACCAGCTGCCCTTTTGATATGTTATAACCTAATTATTGCAAATCCTAACCCGCCGCAAAGTTAAAAAAAATACCACATATTTTTTTTGCATTGTTTTTTTTAAAATGAGTTTCACTATCGTAATAATATTCTACAGACTCATTAAATTGCCATACGATGAAAAATTACAGTTGAAATTACTAGAAATGACTCTTTTTAAATGAAATGTCTTGGTCCAATAACAAAGATTTTACAAATCACCCATCCTCTCGAAATCGACCTCTCGGCAACCCTGTTTATGCCTTCCCTACGATAACTGTCAGTTACGGTGCAGGGTGATTGGCGCGTAAACGACAACAGACAAGCCGCACCATGACACGACATAATCTAGAGATTTTGCCTTATTGAGCAACATGGAGGGGACGCATGGTCTACATCAAGGTTTTTCAACCTGTGGGTCCGCCAATCTACCTTAGGAGGGTCGCGAAACTTCTTTAGGGGGTCGCGAAGTTTCTTTAGGAGGGTTTTTGGGGATCGCGGTTATACACACGAAAGCACGTCAGACTGTACACTTTTGTTGTAAAGTCGCCCTTAACGTAACTGACTGCTAGCGTGTAAGGCGCGATGTGCTGTCGTGTGTAATGAACTGACAAAACTCTGGTAGTGAACCGTGGAAGGTTTTTTAAGGGGGTCGCACCATGAGACAATATAATCTAGAGATTTTCCCTTGCTAAGCAACGTGCAGAGGACGCAATGGTCTCATCCGCCGCAGCGTGACGGCTGTATGGACGATCTCTAGGTAGAGTAGCTAGAGCTATACAGGCTTAGAAGATTTTTTACATTTTTGTATTGATAAGTAGGTACTTATATTTATACTTATAATAATGCTGCCTTTTCTCGCATATTTTTTTTTATTAGATGTCGAAAAAAGATGTGTATATGTACTTATATTTATTTTAATAATGCTGCCTTTTTTCACATATTTTTTGATGAGATGTTGAAAAAAAGCAACTTTTTTTAAACTCGACTGTCAACTTATAGTCTTAGTTAATAAGTAGGTATTCGATAATGTTTAAAATATTGCAATCAAGCCGTATAAACCCTGGACTAAATCTTCTGCAAAGTCTCTTCCATGCTGGTCAACATGCCACCCTGACGTGGCGTGTTTTTTACACAGCGACCCCCGGAACCCCCCCAATGCCCCCAAATGTCCCCGAATTGTTCGTGTCGGTTTGACATCGACATTATCTGTGCGAGGACGCGCGTGGAATGTTTCGCGATGTTTTTGTTGGGTCGGCCTGTAACGCAATGGTGCCAAAATCGGCTTCCAGTTTACAACTTCAATTCGGTACGCAAAGTTTTTTGTTCGAAAGTCCGTTATTGGCTTAATCTTATCTTTAGACAATATTGAGAAACTAATTTCAATATTTTTTATTTTGGTTCAGTAGTTTGGATTTTTCAACGTTTCAAAGATACGGTTTTATGACGTCACGCGACGGTCTGCATACTGTTGGCGGTCATAGGAACAAAACATTTTAGCGCATAAAAACAAAACTACTGGACAAAACAAAACTTTGGGTTCCGAATTACGATTTCTTAATGTTTTTGTAGTACAGCAAAGAATATTCTGATCCTAATTCTAGAGGATTCGTTTTGCCGGTTGTAGGATAAAAACTAGAAAATCCCGGTTTGTCCTTCTACTGGGACGCCATCGATACGCCATTGCGTTACAGACTAAGGCCCCTGCGTGAATGTAAAGCGCGCTAGAGTCGGCAGAAAGTTGACTCTACAATACGCGCCACGAAAGATGAGACTTGTATTGTTCCACGTGGTTTGACATGCGCAGTAGACGAGTTATTATGGGGTCTCTTTAGCGATATGAGGTCAGGGGGCTAAATCTCGGGTATCTCGCATTCGACACATCTCAAAGGAAAAATCTCATTTTGCGGCAAATATTGTGTCTTCTATTCTTACGAAGTCATCCTCGCTCGACATATGGCACGAGCTTTCTGCAAGATGTTTGCCTTTTTCGCCCGAGAGGATTCGATTGATCGGGATTCGGGAGCAGTCGAGATCGAAACTTCTGCTTGAACAGTTAAAAACTCCCATCAGACCCTCCAATCTGCGAGGCTGAAGGCCGTGATGTAGAAATGTTGGTCGAAGCCGAAGGCCAAGCCCTGTCTCACGAGGCCGAAGGCCGAGTCCCGCGTTGTGCGAATTTAAGATCGGCTCGACAACGCCCCTCCATAACTCTCCAAACCTCCCATTAGACTCGCGAGATCTACAGCTGACACAGCGACTAGTATTTATTTAAGGCTGGAAGATAGCAACGTGGCGGGAAATTCAAATTCCCGCCACGTTGCACCGAAGGAACAGGATGCTTCAAGTGATTTTCTTTCAGCGAGCGGCCGTCTTTAATTCCAAAGCAAACAAAATGGCGGATCGATGTCCCCCCTTTATTGACTGAAATGTCTTCGCTGACGCCCGCTTCGATAAAATACAGGAGGCTACAGAACTATTTGCTCACTATCTTCATTCATTCGTAGCTGGGCATTTGTCCAAGTTTCCACCCCACCGTCAATGAGAACGAGGTGAAAGCGCCGAAGTAGCAGTACATACTCGTATTTTTAAACTTAAACTTTCGTGAGCACTGCACATTTTTCTATTAAATCACGCTTTTACTCACTTAGTAAATTGTCGATGTAGCCGACTAGTTTCGGTTCTCATTCGGAGACCTTCTTCATGGAGAACGAGACGGCCCTCGCGACGCCGTGGCTAGTCTCGAACTGCGTTTGAGTAGCCGTTGCGCGCGCGCCGAGAGCTGCGGTGCGGGGGGTGGTGGTCCGCCCGCGCCCCCACCACTACTAGCCTAGCCGCGGCGTCGCGAGGGCCGTCTCGTTCTCCATGAAGAAGGTCTCCGAATGAGAACCGAAACTAGTCGGCTACACCGACAAATTACTAGTGAGTAAAACCGTGATTTAATAGACAAAAATACATACTCGTACTACGGCCGCTTGTCCACCCGCACGCCCGTCCGACTCCATGTTAGATGGCCTGTCAAAATTATGATACTTTTGAAAAAATATGAAACTATTTCGTGAGACTTACACGAATATTATCGAGATTGCCTAGATTTTGTATTTAGTAAACGGTTAACTTACTTGTATTTATGTTTTAACAATGTTTTGTTGTAACAATGTCCCAGGCACTGCAGCGCCGAGTGGTCTCTTCACCTATCTAGTGTGTGTGAGTGAAGGTGCCACTGGACGCTGTATAAATCATCTCATTACGTAGATGCAAAGGCCTTAGTTACGAAATACAAAATGTGCAGTGCTTACGAAAGTTCAAGTGTAAAAAAAATTGCCTAGGTAACTAGATTGATTGGATTTTTTGCACACCATATGGTTGACGGTGTGGTGGAATAACTCCCATAGGGTGTGTTGTGGTCGCAAGCAAAAGTTGGCAAGGCAATTCATAATCCTGCTTGGGGAAAATAACAATGCAAAATAAGAGGGGAAGGAGTTTTTTACGTACTTATTTTTTATTTATTTACTACTTATTTAGGAAGGTACTACGTTGCTGCAACACTGGTAAGGGAAACTGATTTTATAATACGGGAAAAATACCATGTCTAGGACGCGTCTACGTCTTTTGTCAATAGTTAGCAAACCCCGGAAACTATTTTTAGATTTAGGATTTACAGTTTTTTTACAATCGCTTTTATTAGAGCTGTAAGAGTACTAAGGTACTACTACTAAGGTAAACACAAACTGGAAAAAGGCAATAAAACAAGTGTTAAATCCGTTAAAAGTTTTGTTTAATTATACTTATACAAATACTTTTGTTTATTCAAATCAAAGGCTATTTTTGTACAATAAAAACGTACCTATCCACTACTTACCTAATTGAATTGTGACCAAAACAGAAACAACAATTATCTACGAAACAATGAATACCGAAATAACCATTTTAATAACAAAACATTGTATTCTCTATAATTAAATCCCCCTCTTTTGTGGTAGTTTGGTAAACTGCCCAGTTTTAAATGGAGTTAAGTGGAAAGTTTGTTCGGCTGATCCAGAACACAATTTTCTGTGTATTATTTTCAACAAAGTTTTAATCGAATTATAACGGCTGGGTGAGCGCTTAGAATAGGTACACTTAAGGCGCCGCCGTGCACATTGAATAGCCCGCGCGCAAAGAAAAATGCACGAAATCGATTCCTGTAAGCTTCGATCAAGAATAAAACAAGATAGTGCATAGAACTCCGAAATGTGTCTGGAAAATTAGATGTCCAAATCCTCTATGGGAGCTTATTTGCTCGTAGTCTATGCAATTAAAGTCAAACTGTACACTAATGCAATAAGTTTGACATTCGAATATTAGACGTATGGTCGAAATGATGTTTCGTATTGTTCTATTGCTGATATCATTTGTTTCTGTGGGGTCAAGTTTTTATTGTGATTTTATACGTAATGCGGATTCTATGGGATTTCGTTCGGTGCCTGTAAGTGTCAAAGTCAAAGTCAAAAGGTTTTATTCAATATGCCATAAATAAATTATTTACATTGAGCGTCAAAATAGGTATTATCAAAAGTAAAAAAAAGTATATAAATCAAATACTTATTACTATCTTATACTAAGTAATAAGTATCTAGCTACTTTTTTTTTCTCCAGCTTGACTATCAAATATCTACACTAAACAAATCGAAAATGTTCACTTATAAACATATCTAAAAAAGCCAGTTGTGTGTTGACATTCATAAACGTTTTGAAGATATTTTCGCTGACAATTTTGAGCGAAAATATCTTGCAATCTGTTATGGATGTCAACATGAAACTGACTGTGTTAGATAGGTCTCACCTAATTCTACAGGGTGCACTCTAAGTCGATTACAGACCAATACAAACAACTTGTACCTACTAGGTAGTGGAAAAAATTAAGCGAAAAAAAGTCGACTCAGTAGTCAGTACTGCGCCAAATGTATGAAACAGCAGATTATTTTTGCTCCATTTTTTTCGCCACCTTAGTACAAGTTGTTTGTATTGATCAGTAGACAACCTACTTAAAGTTCCGCTATCGGCTTAGAGTGCACCGTGTTTGATATGTGAACATTTTCAATTTGTTTAGTGTATTTGATACAGTAATCGATGTTGTGCATTTTTCTTTGCGCGCGGGCAAATTCACTAAGCACCTCTCGCTTCGCTCGCTCGTTCAATAACTGTACACTGACAGATCATAAACTATGCGAAAATGTGGAGAAAATCCATTAATAAAAAGCGACACCAAAATTAGGTAATTATTTAACTGCTGAAAATGGCCGGCCCTCTATTCTACAGGGTTTTAAAAGACCGCCAACAGACCCGAAAGCCACGCATACTAGACACCAAAACAAAGTACTTTTTCGATTAATTATTGCTGGGAAATGAATTTTGGTTTTTTAGGTTATAATTTTGAAAAATATTTTATCTCCCTATGGACGTCTAACGCACAGAAGTCATATTGCGCAAGCGTATGTATCAGTTGATGTTACTTAAGCTTGAAGTGCCGATGTTTAGAATACATTGCGGGTTGCAATTTTAACGTCGTTTTTTGTAAGAAATATTCATAATTTTGATATGGCTTCTTGAGAAGGTATGTTAAGAACTAGATACTGAATGCATTTCTGTAAAAAAAAAGTTTTGAAAAGTCCGACTTTGAACCTCATTATCTCTGAAACCGTTGATTTCCCAGGCATAGTTCCTTGGGCAAAAATTTTCATTATGATGAGGACAATACGTGGTTTCCCGCTATGTTGGCGGTCTTTTAACACCCTGTATATTGTCAATAAGAAAATACTTGCAAAATACCTAGTTTTCACAGTCCCCTATTCACACAACGCTTCGGATTTAATAAACATTCCTTATACAAACCCTCAACGGATTCCAATACCCTATATCTATATTGTTAAGATCTATTTTCCCCTATACAAGGGTTGGCCTAGTGATATTTACGTGACCTAGATAACAGCTATCATTACGTGGATCGACTAGGCGCACGCCGCGGTTTCGCTCGTTAGTTTTCGTCCGGACAACTTAGGCCTTTGCATCTTCGTAAAGATGATTTTATACAGGGTAATTTTTAAATAGCTTTATCTAATCCTAAAACTAGTCAACTTTTGAAATAGCTCGATACTTTTATTTATTAACTAGGTAACTATTTATTGAATAAAAGTTAAAAGTTTGCATTTGTACCATTTTGGCGTTGCCATTTCATGCCCTCCACTGTCTGCCACCTTTCCAGCCTCTCCTCCTGTTTATCACTTTATTTATTGCAAAAAAAATGTACGTACAGTCGGCCACAGTCTCTGATACCCCTTTTTGTTCGATTGGCGCCCTTATGCCGCGCGCGGTAAGAGCTGCCATGGGGTATCTGAGATTGTGGCCGACCGTACAAAATAAAATTGCGCTTTCTTGGTGAGTCATAGAACAAAGTCAATTCCTGAAATATTGCGTCAAGTACAGTCGGCCACACGCTAGGATATCCCTTTTTGTGCGATTGGCGCACATAAGCCGCGCGCTGTAAGAGCTACCATGGGGTATCCTAGGCTGTAGCCGACCGTGTGTCTAGTGACCCTGAGGTCCTTGAACCCTAAGGTCCCAGGTTCGAATCCCGGCGGTGGCGTGCACCTCGTCTTAAGTATCAAAGTAAAAGGCACAGAGGCAGTAAAGCCCTAATAGAAACGAATGTGCGGGCAAATTGCTTGCACGGGAACTTCACAAATCTTTATTAGTGGCGGAACGGCCGCCCTTAGGGCGAAGTATCATCTTATAGTTGTGGGGGAGCGTCTAGTCGCCTGCTAGTGTGATGGAAATTCACCCTTATTTTCAACAAGGGACCTCATAATCGTAAAACTACAGAGTATAAGTATAAGGTGCCACAAAAGTACCTAACTCTTTTTACAGGGTAATAGCACCAGGTGATAGGGATCACAACCTAAATACTTTTTTTGCTCTACTCTTTTTTTAAATTAATAAAATGTGAACTATGTGGCGGGAGAACCGTATTTTTTTAATATTGTTTTCATTAACTTTCACAATGTTTTAACAACTCAAAGCTATGTAAATGCACCTACACGCACAAACATATTTTTAAATTTGAGCTAATAACCAAAACAAAAAAGTTATGAAAAATTTTGAATGTTGAGGTTATAAAATAAAAATTGATATTTTAAACTTTTTTTACAGATTCGACATCCTGTTGATCAGTAGGTTACACCCTGTAAAAAGAGTTAGGTACTTTTGTAACAATTTTATTCAAGGTGTTATAAAGTGTTGTCTTTTTACAGGGTAGATAATAAGTAGCACCCGTGATGGGATCACAACCTAATTTTTTTTTGCTTGACGTTCCGTTGACTTTTAATTGAATTAAATGTGAACGTTTTTTTGGCATGCTTAGGCCCGGTTTCTGATTTGAGAAATTCGCTAAGCAAGCATTTAAATATCGTTCTACCTCTGCGGATTTCTCACAAAAGAACGTGACAGAACGATAGTAAATCATTTACTTAGTAAAATTCTCAGTTCGGAAACCGGGCCTTAGACTTTTAGTATGTCATACAAGGACTAATGCCCGTTTTCACCAACCACCCCTAATTTTAAAAGACCTTTTAACGAAAATTATCTGCGCCTCTGCAAGTCTAGGGGTCATGGATGAAGGACCATACGAATTCCACTCACAAGCGTTATGAGTTGAGTGTGTATGATCCTTCATCCATGCCCCATAGACTTGCAGAGGTGCAAATAACTTTCGTTAAAAGGCCTTTTAAAATTAGGGGTCGTTGGTGAAAACGGGCATAAATGCAAGGAACTAAAAAAATCAAACCCCGTCTTGTGGGAATCACTTCTAGGCCTTCTAGGGTAGGTAGGTATCTACACCAATTTTTTGCGTAGATCGCCCCTACAAAATGTTCTAATGTCACTGTCATTTATTTTATGTTTATTTTTGGAATAAATGAATTTTCAAGGCGTTTCATCTTCTGTAATAAGTTTTTGGACATACCTACAATTTCCTGTCTAGGTATCTACTTTCATTTTATTTGCAAAATTGGAAGTAATTTTAATTACTTGTAAGTCAGTCTTCTTAGGAACAGCCAGTCCCTTTGGTAAAAACGGTAACCTCCAAAGTAATTCGGTTTCAAAAGAAAGATCGAGCGATCACTCCGTTTTTTTTTCATCAAAGCAATTTGGTTCCTTGATGGACAGATAAGGGCATTTAAGACACCCCGATTCGGTGCCAGAATTTCGGATTGAGTATTATTAAGACGCAATGCGTCGCACAACTAGCGCCGCCAATGGAAAAAATATCATATCTTTTTTTTGGATGCGTTTTTAGCAAAAAACGCTCCTCCGATTTCTCAACGCGAGGCTTAACTATTTTTAGGACCTAAGGTTTGGATTCCAGGATTGCATTCTTAAGTTCTAGGATCTGGAATCCAAACCTTAGGTCCTAAAAATAGTTAAGCCTCGCGTTGAGAAATCGCAGGAGCGTTTTTTGCTAAAAACGCATAAAAAAAAAGATATGATTTTTTTTTTCATTCGTGGCGCTAGTTGTGAGACTTATTTCATCTTAAGGTAGTTTACTTATCTAACTTGATTGTATTGTTTTAAAAAAAAATTGAAGGTTGTAAGTAAGTAGGTACTCAATTCGAACGATTCGAACTCAACTCAATTCGAAAATGAGTGTTAGAAATGAATAAATATTTTTCTTTTTTCATTTTCATTTATAGGGGTAGACACTAGCTTGAGCTTAACATTGACATTAGCCAAGGTCTCAAGACAGTGATTTTGTTTTCTAAGATCACCTACTTGAGCTCGAGCTTGAGTTGACGACTATTAATGCCACCCTAACAATGCGGTGTCCCAAAAATTGTGTCAAGTGGAATTCCAGAGATAGAGCACCCTTAGTTTTCTGTTTTCCTATCTCTATCACAATGAGCCGTTTTCATGGCTGTTAAATTTCGCTTTTTCTCAAGATATTATTAATCTGTGTAAGCGAAATTTGACAGCCACAACCCGGTTCTTGTATGGCCAAGCCTATTAGTGCCATCTACCAAGGGCTTTGAACTCAGCTTTTAGCTGTCTGTTGAAAACGGGCAATTCAAAACGAGTAAAAGAGACGAAAGCGCGTATCTAAAAGACGGGCTAACAAATCAGGGGCATTCCTTTCAGTCGGAAAATTCTTGCCGAAAGGAAATTCCCCAAATGGGAGGGCGAAAGGCATTGAAATTCTTCTTTGCTCTCATATTTTTGTCCTTAAAGATAATTTGCAAAGGCTTTCGTCACGAGAACAGACGATTAATAAGTATTTGGCATATACTTTTAGAGGTATACATACAGGGTGTTGTTTTGGTTAGTGACACCCGACTCAGGAACGATAGTTTTAGTAACGCTGAATGATATACATATATTTTTAAAATTTTGGATTTACATATTAGGTAGGCCACAGTCTCAGATACCCCTTTTTGTTCGATTGGCGCCCTTATGCCGCGCGCGGTAAGAGCTGCCATGGGGTATCTGAGATTGTGGCCGACCGTACATTACTCAATTTGTTATACAATAACCGCGGCGTGCGGACACCCAGCCCTTCTCAAAGCGCGCGCGTGATTTGGGCCCAGTTTCTGATTAGAGCATTTCCTCTAGTTTGAGCCAATCTCTACTGAGATTAGCTCAAGGTTCCGATACTGAGAGAGCGGCTGCAAGTTTGGTATTTATCACGGAATAATGTTTTTTTTTTCTTCAGTATCGTGTAAATAAAATCAATAACACCTGAGTCGGGTGTCGCTTTACAAAACAACACCTTGTATAATCAAAGATGTAGTACCTACATCCAAAATACGCCCCTAACGCCTCCAGTCTATTTATAAATTCTAGGCCCTGTAATACTGGGAATCGGATCCAATAAACTGTCTAGATCAGCGGTTCCCAAGCTGGGGGCCGCGGGCGCGGTCCGCGCACATAACACACCTACCATTGTTGGGCGGGCGTACTTCAATTCCTTTTGTGATCGAATTACTAATTAGATCACAAAGTAATTGACATACAAGGGAATTCAATTACCTGTACTTCAAAGCTACTCAAGCTCGATTGTTTTTTTTCTGAACTTGACAACTATTAAAACTGACAACTATTAATGCCACCCTTATTAACAGAGTACCATTTAACCAGTGAAGTTGGTTTTTTAACATTTGTTAATTTTCTCTTTTATTGTTTTTTTATTCGGAGTATTTTATAAAGTTTCTTTATGAAATATAGGCACCAAAAATATGCATAGTTTTATTATTCATACGTACGTTACGTTTTATAAACGTTTTTAGAATTTTAGAGACCGCTCTTTAAAAAGGTTGGAAAAGGCTGTCTAGCTCTACAGCGAGGCTGTGCTTGACAACCACTTTCGAGGCCTTCTCACAGATACCTACCTCAAATAGAGAGCTATTTGAGGTAATAATACTCAATATCGCGTCAAATTCACAGAATAATTTGTTTCGCGTCGTCGCTCGCGACCTCTTTTGTAGACATGCGCGAAACAGTGCACTTCGAAGTCATGATATATTTCATGACATTTCATACCGCGTGATATTACCTTATATCATGGCACCAAACATGACACATGACATCATGATATTTCTTCATTGCAGACATGAAACATGACATCATGGTATTTCTTCATTGCAGACATGAAACATGACATCATGGTATTTCTTCATTGCAGACATGAAACATGACATCATGGTATTTCTTCATTGCAGACATGAAACATGACATCATGGTATTTCTTCATTGCAGACATGAAACATGACATCATGGTATTTCAGCACACTTTCATTGCAGTACGTACAGTGTGCTGAATGCCATGTGTCATGTTTCATGTCATCTAGTGTAATGAAATGCTATGTGCCATGCTTTATTCTCTCGTGTAATGTGTCATGTTTCATGTCATCTAGTGTAATGAAATGCTATGTGCCATGCTTTATTCTCTCGTGTAATATTTCATGACACCATTGTGTAATATGTCTTTTGTAATATTACAAGCATTACCTACACATGTCTACTCTTTTGGCGTAAAAAACTTAGATTTGCCACTAGGGGCGCTAGTGTTGCGTAAGGTCTGAAATGTCACATTTTGTACTGTATGAACCCATATTTGACAAAAGTATATGTATTTGTACTGAATGCACTCTGCACGCGTGTAAATTATGAACCCATATTTGACAAAAGTATATGTATTTGTACTGAATGCACTCTGCACGCGTGTAAATTATGAACCCATATTTGACAAAAGTATTTGTATTTGTACTGAATGCACTCTGCACGCGTGTAAATGGTCTACGTGCTGTCTGTAGTGTCTACAGGGTGCACTCGAATTCGATAGCGAAACTTTAAGGGGACATTCCAATCATGATTATGAAAACCACAGTAGTGGTCTTAAAGCATACCGGTGAGATGACTTTTTATTTTTTTCTGATACCAAAAACTACCTTAGTCAATCATAAAGAAACGATATCAGTACTAAAAGCTACAAAAATCATATCAAAAAATATTCAAAATTAATCGATTAAATTTAAATAAATCACTTTTCAACGCAACGACACACTTTCGATCATATGTTCACCTTTCCGGTCGACAAGTTGGAAATGCAATAATCGACCAAAAGAGAAACCACTCCTAAAGACATCAACATAAGATCCAAAATTATAAAATACGCACTGTCTGCAGGCCCCTGTAGGTAAATTCCGAGCAAAAATTCGCAAGAGTAATGCAATGCCTGCTTTTTAAAAATCACCCCTATTACAAAGACCGAAGGACGATCCATCCCTCCCTACGTATTCAAAGCTAAAAGCGCGAGCGCCGAAAGGTAAGAGAAGGTCGAAAGACCTCCAGTGTTGCCACAAATATAGGTTTTTCCGTATTTGTACGGATTTGGGTAGTCTTTAATGTATTACTTTAATGTAAATTTAAAATTAGCTTATTAAGTAAGTATTTTTATACGGACTTGCAGTCTTTTTTAAGATACCTACCTAATTTAAACCCGTATTTTCGTAGATGTAACTTCGATCGTTATCGTAGGTAGTCCAGTACTGAGGACTTAAGTATGTGTTCGATTTTAGCCAAAAGCGTAGAATATAGGTACAGTCGGCCACAGTCTCAGATACCCCTTTTTGTTCGATTGGCGCTATTATGCCGCGCGCGGTAAGAGCTGCCATAGGTTATCTGAGATTGTGGCCGACCGTACCTACCTATGTAAGGCACGCCGATAGGCCCGGATAAGCCCCAGATAAGCCTGAAAATATGGACGAAGAACAAAACACACCCTGGCTTCGTTGAGGCGTTTCAAAGACGATTTAATTCACTTTTATATGGAATTTATAATTCACTTTAAATAACAATACATTACATACCTACATACGGATTTTAAAATGTAATAACGGCGCCACATGGCAACACTGGGGACTTTTGATTTAAGTGCCTACAGTGCGTTTCACAAAATAATTCCCTTGGATGAACAAAAATAGTCCCTATTACATTGTGATAAGAGTTTCGTCAAGGGAACTCTCTTACGTGAAACGCACACTACTACGTAAAAATATTGAGCGGCGGCGCGTGCGCGCCTCTCGCTCGCGCGTGATTATAGGTCATTTTGTAGGCGGGTCACCGCACCGCAGGTCAAAGCGCGCGGTGATAAGAGCTATACGCGTAGTACAGTCGCGTTCATAATGGGGTTAGTTAATAATCGTTTTATTTTAAATATTTTTTTATGCGATTTTTGTAGCTTTTAGTACTGATATCGTTTCTTTATGATTGACTAAGGTAGTTTTTGGTATCAGAAAAAAATAAAAAGTCATCTCACCGGGATGCTTTAAGACCACTACTGTGGTTTTCATAATCATGATTGGAATGTCCCCTTAAAGTTTCGCTATCGAATTCGAGTGCACCCTGTAGAAAAAACTACTGAATATTTTGGACAAATTTTAAGACAAGCTGAAAACAAAAAAAATATATATCACTGAACTTTATGGCGCTGGGCATAGTAAATTAGCCCGCGCGCAAAGAAAAATGCACAAAATCGATTCCTGTATCAAATACACAAAAAAAAAATCGAAAATGTTCACATATCAAACCCTAGAATTAGGTGAGACCTGTCTAACCCAGCCAGTTTTGTGTTGACATTATTCATTATTCGTGTTGATACTTAGTATTAGATAGTAATAATAATCTGATACTTTTTTTTTACTTTAGATAATATTTTGACGTTCAATGTAAATAATTTATTAATAGCATATTAAATAATAAAAAAATATTCATAAACATTTTGAAGATATTTAGCTTGAAAGAAAATAGGCGGAGCACTTTTTTTCAAGCAAAATATCTTGCAATCTGTTATGGATATCAACATGAAACTGGTTGTGTTAGATAGGTCCACAGAGGAAAAAAAGAAATAGGTCTCAGCTAATTCTAGGGTTTCTTATGTGAACATTTTCGATTTATTTAGTGTATTTGATACACTATCAGATACAGGAAGAGATTTTGTGCATTTTTCTTTGCGTCAGCGAGTTCAGCGACTTAAAATGTTGAAAAGTGCGAGCTAGAGGGCTTCAGAGATCCAGGGGATTCATAACGCCCCAGTTCGTGTGTACCAAAAGATATTAGCGTTGATATAAGAGGATCCCCTCGCTGTGCAAATAACTAGAGGGTGTGTTTAGCGGCAGTTTCATCTGAAGCTGGGGCGTTGACAAATAAATACAGGGTGGTGAGTCCGCTACTGAAAGTCATGGAAAATTCACGGAATCTGGAATGAATGAAACGAAGTTCTTGAAACACAATATTGAATCAACTGTGATTCTACCGCGGAGTTTCACCTTGTACCCATTTGAACATTTGGTTTATTTACCGACCGTTGAAAAGTAATAAACTAGTGGTTAGCCCCGAACTGTGAACTCGCGACCCCATATCTCGGCAACCGCTCGACGGATGTGCCTCGAATTAAAAAACAAAAAAAAAACTACCTTTCATTACGATCCGATCACAGATACTCGAGCTATCGTCGAACAAACATTCATACTCGTACATTAGGTATTTGTGGTATACATTTGCCGTATTTTTTAAAATCGTAAAATTAAAAGGACTTCTGTGATTGGTGGAACCGTTTAGTTAGAATCTTACGGATGGATATCCGTTAGCTTATAAATTTACCACGAGACGTCGCAAATTGATAAATTGTTATATTTTATTACAATTTATCTCCCGTTTAAAATCCTACGAAATCCTATAAATTTGCAGATCGTGTTATCTTCCGGTGACACATACATAAAAAAATACAAACGCCGCACAGTGGTCGATTTGTACGATTTAGGCGGCCAAAACTATTTTATGCTTTATTTCAGTAATAAATACGACAACAAATGCTAATCTGGTATTTTAGAGTGAATATATATGTTTATCCCTATTCGTTTCATTGAAAGCGTATTTTTCTATACAAAAAAACATTTCTGTGAAAATATTTTTGTAAATAGCGCCAATGTTTTTAAATTTTCTTTAAATCTCCCTTTGGTGTAAAATATATATTTTGAGTTCATTTGAATTATCGAAATCGGCTTAGTAGTTTTTGATATTTGGGTTAAGAATTATCACAATTTGTTAAGTAAAAGACGGCCGTACATAAAAAAAATGTTTATTCTCTACAGTCTGCATGCCTATTTAAATTGAAAATAAAATATGGATGACAAAAAAATACAGTATACACTAAAATTAAATGGTCAACAGTTATTACCACATTATTATACTAAATGTTACTTACAATGTTAGGTACCGAATCATAAACAATAAGACAATATTTTATGAAAGTTTAACATACAAATTGTTATGTTACTCTTTAAAAGACAATTCTTCCTCACCGTCACTTTCCATGCATTTATCACAAGTGCCTTTTGTATTTGGCTCTGCAGGAAGCAAAAGCTCCAAAGTTTCCTGCAAAAATGGTTTTGATCGGATCTTCTTTTTTTTTCTCATTGAACTGATGAGTGGATCTGATGTCAAGAGTAACCTGTGATAAATATCAAGGTTACAGTCTTCGCGTGAAAACTTTCGAGCAAAGTTTAGACGGTATGAGCGAAAGTGCTTATTACGAGCTTCTGCAGCTTCCTCCGAAAGTTAATTAGTTAGGCACTAGAGAATTTACTATAACTTTTCCACCATGTACCAAAATTTTATGCATGGTAGGAGTCATAGAATGCCAACCATATAACTCTACATACAGTTTTGCTGTCTCCATGGCGTATTCATCAAATTTCGGGACATCTATTTTGTGACCGCTTGATATGGCTTCCAAAATAACTTTAATTCTATAAATAAAATTAAAGTCTATTCCCGTTATTTCAGCAGCCAGATGTGGGGTTTCAAAAAATCTTCTACTAGTATTGCCGTCATTTGTGTTACCAAAATTACATTTTGGCATATCTACCAAGATACCTACTTCTTCTCTGAATCTTTGCTGAATCTCTTTTTTTTTTGTTGTTCTAGCATATTTTTTGCTTTGGTTCTTTTTTCACGGTATTTCCCAACGGGCAATTTATAAGCTAAATGTAAAATACTCTCGAATAATCGAATTCTGGCATGTAAAGTTGATAGGCCAAATTCAAGCGATTCTGGGTGAATTTCGTTTTTTTTTACTTAAGTCATTAAAGTTTTTTGAAGTGGCTCCGCATATGTTGCATCTACTCGTTGATTTGGTGTCAGTCGCCGCATTGCAAACTTTGCCGTCCACCATGGTCATTTTAAGACTGTGGCTAACCGAGAATTTTTGCCCATTCAGTTCCAATTCCGTGGCTTTTAGGGACTTCACACTGTCCCGAACGTAATTTATTTCATCTTTTGTAATGTCTGTAGACTCTTTTATAAATCTGAATCGTATCGGGCGGCAATATCGTGGTGAAGAAGGAGTCGGGTTTTGCCAAACCATTTTTGTTTTGTCTTCGCCGCAAACAATTTGTAGAGGCACGAATGAGCTCAAAAATATATTTGCATCCGAGTCGGCGTCATTCATTAACTTTTGTTTGTATTGAGCTTGTTGTGAACCATCACAACCCCATTTGCAGATAATCTGCAAGGAATTTCTCTCAGTTTCTGTAAGAGTCATTAGTACTTCTTCGAGGAAAATTGATAATCGCGTGACGGTGTGATCTAACAAAGATTGTAGATCACTTTCAGCACAGGAACTTCCTGTCAGGAAGCGGTCACTCGTAGCGTCTCTTTGCGTGGGTAACATTCCTGTTTAGCCTTCAACACTAATTCGTAGCACGGGTAAAAGCTTCTGTTGGTTGCTCGCACAATTTTTTATATTGACTTCGTGTCAAATCAGCGTCCACGCACATTCGCAGTGCCTCCCGAGGCGTAAGGGGATCTTGTGCCTTTGATTTGGAATGTCTTTTTTTACATTCGTTTGCGGCTGCAGGCGAATTTGTAATATCTTTTAGGACTTGCGAGGCGTTTCTTTTTCCTTCTTTTTGTAAAATTACTTGCGCTGCGTGAACTATCACTTCTTTGCCTACAGAGGAGCGAACTTCTTCTGTTTTCCTCCTTTTAGTTCTTTCACTACATTCACTGAATGTTTTGCTAGGTCGTCCTGACTTATTATGCGTTTTTATGGGCATCTCGAACGTTCCTGCTAACCATGCATCATTGCTTATAAGAAATTTTTCTAGCGTGTTGCGTGCTTTGGACCATCTTTTTTTTATTTCTGTTTTAAAATATGAAAATTTATGATTTATATACTTTTTGTCTTCGTCGGAGTCCCCGTAAGACACTAACAAATAATTTTGTAAGTATTCCAATTTGTCGTTTATTGATGGAGAGTTTTCCTCAATCATCTTATCAAAAAGATATCTGCGAGTTACTACCTCCATGCCCGAGTAACTTGATGAACCTAGAACAACGAAAAGGAATTTTAACGCAAAAGAAACAAAAAAGGAATTTTTCTCACTTTCTGCCTAAGTTAATGAATTATTATTTTTCTCGCGAAGTGGTCAAAGGTGGTGGCTATTTTTTTTGTGGTTATCTGCTCAAAGAGCTATACTATTAGAAACCATAAGGAATTTAACTCGGACGGTCTCGGAAGTACAACATTTTTACTATTGAAAATAAAAAAATGATAATATTTTCTATGAAAAAGGGCGATCTTTGATACGTTGTAACTGCACTAAATATTGATATTCCTTATCTTAATTTAAATTATATTTGAAGGAGCTTACCTGAATTTTCGACTTCCATCATTTTCACTTGTAACTGAATAATATACAATGAAATATTCACTTTAGAATATCGGTTGCGCTAAGAGTGTCGAGAACGAACGCGTACAGCTTGCGCGACGATCAAGTTCCGACTACCTGTGGGGGCGCGCACGCAGTTCTAGGAACTGGGGAGGGGTGGGGTTTGGGCAGTCGGGGTGTCTATTTTTCCGGGAATCAATTAGTTTTGTTATTAGTTAACTTTGAGAAATGGACTTTTGGCCGCCTAAATCGTACAAATCGACCACTGTGCGCCGGATTGTTCAAGTAGACTCGGAGAACTTCCCTCGCTCCGCCAGCTCGTTCTACTATCACAATGTTCACAGACGCTTCATTAGGAAATATTGACGTTTGTTATTTCATCTCTTGCAGGACATCGACTATGAGGGGTTCCGATGGTTCTTGGACACCTTCCTGGAGGTCAGCACACCTGATGAACTCTGCAGGTGAGGAAACTCGAAGAAGATCGGGAGACAAACTTGGAACCTCACGCTTGTGTTCTGTTGCAAAGGTTTTACTTACTTTGTAGTTTGCTCCGAACTGTGAGCTCGCGACCACAGTTACAGATGTGTAACTTATTGCTAACACCTTTCGCGCAGGCGCGCGCGCATAGCATATTATTATAAATTTTACAACCCCATAACTCGGCGACCCCTCGACCGATTTGGCACATTTTTAAACTTAAATAATCTTTAAATCTCATAATGATCCGACTAAATTTACTCAAGTTATTCTCGAACGAAATTCGGATTGTTCCAGTAGACTCGGAGAACTTCTCTCGCTTGTTCAAATATTGCCTTGTTCTCTATGCATTGATTTTCCCCAGACACCTGTTCCTCTCGTTCGTCCGCCGCGAGCGGCCAGCGCTTCGCGAGATGGCGGCGGCGAGCTCGGCGGCCGCCTGCGCAGCCGTCACCGCACACGCCGACCACCAGACAAAGGCACGTGTATCTATCTCTGTTCCCCAGACACCTGTCCCTCTCTTTCCTGAGGCGGCGAGCTCGGCGGCCGCCTGCGCAGCCGTCACCGCGCACGCCGACCACCAGACAAAGGCACGTGTATCTATCTCTGTTCCCCAGACACCTGTCCCTCTCGTTCCTGAGGCGGCGAGCTCGGCGGCCGCCTGCGCAGCCGTCACCGCGCACCCCGACCACCAGACAAAGGCACGTGTATCTATCTCTGTTCCCCAGACACCTGTCCCTCTCGTTCCTGAGGCGGCGAGCTCGGCGGCCGCCTGCGCAGCCGTCACCGCGCACCCCGACCACCAGACAAAGGCACGTGTATCTATCTCTGTTCCCCAGACACCTGTCCCTCTCTTTCCTGAGGTGGCGAGCTCGGCGGCCGCCTGCGCAGCCGTCACCGCGCACCCCGACCACCAGACAAAGGCACGTGTATCTATCTCTGTTCCCCAGACACCTGTCCCTCTCGTTCCTGAGGCGGCGAGCTCGGCGGCCGCCTGCGCAGCCGTCACCGCGCACCCCGACCACCAGACAAAGGCACGTGTATCTATCTCTGTTCCCCAGACACCTGTCCCTCTCTTTCCTGAGGTGGCGAGCTCGGCGGCCGCCTGCGCAGCCGTCACCGCGCACCCCGACCACCAGACAAAGGCACGTGTATCTATCTCTGTTCCCCAGACACCTGTCCCTCTCGTTCCTGAGGCGGCGAGCTCGGCGGCCGCCTGCGCAGCCGTCACCGCGCACCCCGACCACCAGACAAAGGCACGTGTATCTATCTCTGTTCCCCAGACACCTGTCCCTCTCGTTCCTGAGCCGGTGAGCTCGGCGGCCGCCTGCGCAGCCGTCACCGCGCACGCCGATCACCAGACAAAGGCACGTGTATCTATTTCTGTTCCCCAGACACCTGTCCCTCTCTTTCCTGAGGCGGCGATACGTAACTTTGAAAATAAAGAAATAGGGTGTGCGGGGGGGAGGTATTCACACGATGTCCCACATCACCGACGACTGCCCGCTGTTCGCCATCCAAGGCGGCGTCGCTAAGGTGCATGAGGCCGACACAGACGTAAAGAGGTGGCTGGACGGCCGTACAGCATCCCGAGCAAAACGCCATTGGCAAAATAAACTAGTGGTTCGCCCCGAACTGTGAACTCGCGACCCCAATTCTCAGCATCCCCTCGACCGATTTGGCTGATTTTCATGTACCCGCCTACCAAATGTCATGACGATCCGACTAAATTTACTCAAGTTATCGTCGAACGAACAATGAACATTCATACGTTCATACAAACGCTGGATTGTTACCAGTAGACTCGGAGAACTTCTCTCGCTTCGCTCGCTCGTTCAACAACGCCTCTTATATTTATTTCCAGGGAAAGATGAGCCTCGCCTCAAAGATCCACGGGCTAGCAGAGCGTCTGCAGCAGCTTGGCAAGAGTTCTGGAGACTCCGTGGATGGCAGCGACAAGGGGTCCAGGAGCAGAACTGGTATGGCATAAACCCAGGGTTCGGAGTTATGATCAAAACACTGGATTTGGATTTTGTCATCATCCGTATCTTGATCAAAAGCCTAGGTTTTTGATGAACAACCCTGTTTTTATCATAAACAAATCCTGAACGAACGGATAGGTCAGGATTGAGCATCGAATCCGGTCTTATCCAGTTTTAATAATAATAATAATATATTTATTTATTCAGATAACTGAGATGAACTGTTTTACTACACTATTATTTTTAATTTTTTATGTGTGAACTTTTTTCTACGTGAACCAATTTTGATGATTTTGATAAAAAAAATAGTGAAGATCTTTTGAAGAACTTCGGAGATGGAGAACGGAACTCTTCAACGGACGACAACACATCACTCGGAATCAGTGCAACAGCTTAATAACAGTGTACCTTTTCAACGGTGAAACGTTTTTTTTATATATTATCTTAACGGAGGGAAAGTGTAGCCATGTTTATTTTTCTCACGTCATATTAGGTACCTACTTACTTGCCTTTTCCCTTGCAGGCAGCGTCCATCCAATGTTCACAGTGACGACGCACCCGTCCTATTCGTCGCACGAGCTCTGCCTGGAGCGACGCAACGAGACCAGTCCTAGCCATAGCCAGATATCGAGGAACTCGAGCAGAAAGTCCAGCAACTCTTTGCGGGTCAACCAGTCTACTAAGATAGAAGGTGAGTAGGAAAAGCCCAGCGTGTCAAAATATCAGATGAGTCACCGAGGATAGATGATGGTTGCGGCTGTCGCTAAAAGCAGCCTGTTCCAACTTCCAAGCCAGTTGGCCATTCTACTTATATCTTACTTCACTTTTCCTCGTTACAGACTTCAAGCACCTCATCAGGAATCCTTCAACCCTGGAGGTGCACACTGTGAGGGTTTCGCTGAAAGACATCGTCTGTTACCTCTCCTTACTTGAAGCTGGCCGGCCGGAGGATAAGTTGGAGTGTAAGTTGAAACATTTCCTCATGTTTTCCTTCATCGTTACCGAGTGGTATTGCAGTCTATCTATCCAGCCCATGAAAGTCACCCAATGTGGGTAGGGCCTCTTCTTTGTCAAGTCATCTTTCCCGGTCCCTTGCCAGGCGTGTCCACTGGTTTCCAGCCGCCTTTTTGATATCATCGAGCCATGGCCCATTCTGTTACTACTGTTGTTTTATGATATTGCCACACGGTGACACGGCACAAATTCATAACATTAAAAAAATATATTTTTTGTGCTAACAGTCTCCATCGAGATTCAAAGCATTGGTGGTCCGGTTGAACAGGTGTATCTAAAGCAAATATGAGTTATCATAATTACTTCTTTCACAGTGATTTACAGTCACAAATAACGGCATTGTCTGTCTATAGCAATAAATCAAGAGAAGTTTTTTCCATTGAACTCGCTATTTTCAATGGCAAATCTAAATAGTTTTTATTTTCCCATTCCAGTCATGTTTCGCCTCTACGACACCGATGGCAACGGAGTCCTAGACACGAACGAGATGGACTGCATCGTCAACCAGATGATGACCGTGGCCGAGTACCTGGGCTGGGAGACCTCGGAGTTACGACCGGTGAGTGCAGCAAACATCATCATCATGTTCTACATCATCATCATCTTCTTCATCATCACCTAACCCATGATCAGAAATTAGAGAGCGAGAAAAAACACACGTTTCTGTCATATTTTCTGTCATCGATTCCTATATAGCATTTTTCAGGACCTTTTGACAACCCTTGAAAAAGATCAAAAAAATATTCTATACCTCTCTCATACTTCGTGACTGAGTTTTCGTGGGTTCTTTCGTCGGTTTTATGATATACCGACTTATTTCAGATTCTCCAAGACATGATGGTGGAAATAGACTACGACGCGGATGGCACAGTGTCGCTGGACGAATGGAAAAGAGGGGGGTAAGAAGTTTTTGCAAAAATCATTAATTAGAAACAGGATAAGAAATAGGTGTTAACCTTGCGACACCCCCCAATCATACCTATATGATTGGGGGGTGTCGCAAGGAACTTAATCCTACTTATATTATAAATGCGAAAGTTTGTGAGTGAGTGAGTGAGTGAGTGTGTTTGTTACCTTATAACGCTGAATCTGCTGGACGGATTTGGATGAAATTTGGAATGTAGATAGCTGAGACATCAGAATAACATATAGGCTATATCTTATCACGCTTTGGCGCTTAGGAGCAAAGCAAATACCCAAAGATTATCGTATAGTGGCCATTTGTATAAAAGTGAACGATAAAACCATTTACCATAGACCCTCTGTCATTACGTAGCGTTGAGCTATTTACTTTCCTAAATCCATCGAAAACTGAATAACGGTGAATTTTGATCTACCAAAAAGTCCGAAATGTGCCGCAACTATGCATTACATTCAAACGATGGGCAACAATGGAGAAGTTGTTTTTAATTATTGCTGTCATCCGTCACTGTCACAAAAATGGTATCAAGAAAGCAATACAGCAGAAATCAACATTGTGTAATTATAAAAAAACAGGCATAAAAATATTGTTTCAGTGATAGCTACTTACAAACTGAAAGAGCCAATAAGTAAATCCTTACTTTAAAAACTTTGCATCCAGCAGTGTTTATCAAAGATCTTTACAAAGTTGCGGTCCGACGACCGTCCTTAGATCTCTTGGCCAGACTAGATGGAATGTCCGTTCAGTGCATTGCTGATTGCTGGTTATTCAGGGAAGAATAAGGATGCACCAGACCTCGAAGAAAACTAAAGATACGATGTTCTGACCAAAAAAAGCCGCTGAGTATACTGTGCAAGTATGAAAAACATTGTAGAGTCTTGAGCGACCAAAGGCGCATAAAATCAGCCAGTGATGGTGTAACATGAGCAACATGACCGCTTTATTTCCACTAAGTATTGCGTACCTAGAAGGACTAGACAGGGGCACTTTTACATAATATCATAGTCGCCTATTCATTGTTGACAACTCTGATAGGCTTTCCACATACTTCAGAAGTTCAGACTGACGAGAAGATTGGAGCATGTGAAAATCCCCGAACTGCCTGCGTGGTGGTGTTGCCCGCATGAAAGGTATGTGAGGAATATAGCCAGAAGAGGTGTTTCGTGCCAATCTTAAGCTGTACCGACAAGGTCACATCGTCATAACTGTCCTGATGCTCCACAGTGCAGCTGATAGGATCTCCTGGAGGCGACCCCAGCGGGCTCAAGTTAGCGCGTTTCTGGGACGGCAAAGTGTGACTCTTTCAACACGGAAGAAGAATAAGACCGACGATTTAAAACCGTTGTTTCAGACTATGGTATCGTAGACGCTAAGAAGACGCGTTTGGTGTTTCAGAAGGGCAGCTCATAGAAAAAAAAAAACTATTCAATGTGATAGACATAATATGGAGTAGTTTTTCTAATATTATGATCGTTGTCTTTGATATAGCATGATGCAAAATAAAATATATAAAAAAACTACACGAATTTTCATATAGTTTTCTCTGTTAAGTAACTTCGTGCCTGTAATACGAGTAGGTAACGCTAACTTTACTAGCTCTGTTGGAGATCTTTTACAATTTTATAGAATGCCAGTCAGATGTTGAGACCTGTGACGTACCTACTGCATCGAATGCTGAATGCTGATATACAGGGTGTTAAAAGACCGCCAACAGACCCGAAAGCCACGTATACTAGACACCAAAACAAAGTACTTTTTCGATTAATTATTGTTGGGAAATGATTTTGGTTTTTTAGGTTATAATTTTATAAAATATTTTATGACGCAATGGACGTGTAACGCACAGTAGTCATATTGCGCAATCGTAGGTATAAGTTTATGTTACTTAAGCTTGAAGTTCCGATGTTTAGAATACATTGCGGGTTGCAATTTTAACGTCGTTTTTTGTAAGAAATATTCATAATTTTGATATGGTTTTCTGAGAAGGATTATTAAGAACTAGATACTGAATACATTTCTGCAAAAAAAAGTTTTAATAAGTCTGACTTTGAACCTCATTATCTCGGAAACCGTTGATTTCCCAGGCATAGTTCCTTGGGCAAAAATGTTTATTATGATGAGGACAATACGTGGTTTCCCGCTTTATTGGCGGTCTTTTAACACCCTGTATTCATTCACACAACTGTGCAAGCAAACGAGATGTACTTGGGTTTCAAACTACGCATTAGAAGTCTCTAACATCGGGAGAGGCAGTGTCCATGTAGGCCACAAAGGCACGAAGACTTGAGGCGAGACCAACTAAACAGAGACAACCCAGACTGAAAGTTTGCAGAAAGCAGTAGCAGATTAGCGGACTCAAAATAAGAGTCGAAATATTCGAGTGTGTCTTGAAATATAGGTAACCCATGTTCAATCAGTTAGATGCCGATAACAGTAGGTATCTGCATCTTTACTCCGTTGAGTATGGAAGAAGCAGATAACAACGCATGGTCCACGGGAGCGAAGTCTGATAGCGCTGGGGGTCGGTTATAAGTACATTTAATACTACTTAGGTAGTAAAAAATGCTAGGTACAATTGCTAAATCACCACAAACTTTTATCCTTTTTCTTTTATCCACGTGAATGAAGTCGTGGGCACTAGCTATAAATTGCTAAGTAGCTTTTCCCCTGACTGACTTCGATGGCGAAGGAAAAATAGAGCTGCAACTGTTAATCTTAGTCAGCGCGGACGAAGTCGCGGGCAAAAGCTAGTAGGACATATTTCACAAGGATTTCAGTGTACTCCTACATTATTGTTTAAATGTTTTTGTTCTAAATTTAATTTGCGGGTCACACGAGGATCGCACTTTGATCCTAAACTATTTGTAATGTTTTTGTTTTAAATCTTCAAAACTACAAACAAAATATCCAATCTTAGTACCACTTCGACTTAAAACAACATCAATGCCAAAAGGAACCCACCTTCACTGCCCTAACTTCTAGCTTTACTTTCCAGAATGACAACCATCCCTCTGCTAGTCCTTCTAGGGCTAGATACGAATGTGAAAGAGGACGGAGAACACGCGTGGCGACTGAAACATTTTAATAGACCGGCCTATTGCAATCTATGTCTGAATATGCTCGTCGGGCTAGGGAAGAAGGGGCTCTGTTGTATATGTGAGTATAAAAAATGTCATGGGAAAAACTAAGGCCTTTGCATCTACGTAATGAGATGATTTATGCAGCGTCCAGTGGCACCTTCACTCATGCTAGATGGGTGAAGAGACCACTCGGCGCTGCAGTGCCTGGGACATTGTTTTAGATGGAGTAGGCTTGCAAAAAAAACTAAGGCCTTTGCATCTACGTAATGAGATGATTTATGCAGCGTCCAGTGGCACCTTCACTCACACTAGATGGGTGAAGAGACCACTCGGCGCTGCAGTGCCTGGGACATTGTTTTAGATGGAGTAGGCTTACCAAGCACCTATACCATCCTGACAGCTTAGTCGGCCTAGCCCACCCACTAAACCCGCGGCTTAGTTGGCTCCACTCGTTATGGGAAAGTGCTTATTAATTTAAATTTCACTAAACTAATACTCCACCCAAAGGTCATACCATGAAGCCGGTCTTGAAGTCTCGAAAAAAGTGTCAGCTGCCAACATTACAGTTACAGTACATCATCCCTGGACGGGGAAGTGATCAGTTGTGATAGTCTACCAGTTAATTAAATGGTCGATATACCTAGCCAGAGTAGCCAAAAAGCAAAGTGGTTGCGTCTGGAACAGGATCATGAAGGTTTCTACGAGAGTTGATGTAAATTTAATGACTCCTATACCTATACAAGTTGCTAAATGACTTGTAGCCAAAATATGTCATCTCAAGGGTGGCAATGTGACAAAACAATGATGATGATTAATTCTTGTCTGTCTTGTCATTACAGTCTGCAAATTCACGGTCCACGAGCGGTGTGTGCAACGTGCGCCAGCTTCATGCATCGCCACTTACTCGAAGTCACGGCGAGCGCCGAGCACTCTTGCGCACCATTGGGTTGAAGGTACGTAAGATAAGATAAAGATAAGATAAAAAGGTGTTTAATGCCTCAAACAAGAAAAAAAATTACAGTAGAAAATTAAGACTAATGAGATCAGTGAAGTCGTAGCTTGTGAAGTCGTAGCGCTATCCAGTTGCAGAAGTTAAAATACTCATTGGTTTTGTTATAACTCCTGTCGGGCGCTTAGGAACTGCTACATACTCAACATAACCTCGCTGCGAATGCAGCATCACGCCAGCACAGTAAAACAATGTTCTGTTGGACCCAGCCTGTCCCCAGGCTTAAATCAACCTAAATCCATGCTCCTCAACTATAAGGGGGTCCCCCTTATAGTTGAGGAGCATGATCACTCGCTTCTCCTATTAAACCATCAGCTAAGACTTGGTAACCGAAATTGGAAGAGACCAAAACTGAAACCCATGATCTCCTGAATGCAGTTATAATAATATACCCGCATTCTTTAGAATCCCGCTGGCGTAGAATAATTACAAAGTTCTAATGGCTTGTGGTCATGATCTTCCAGGTAACTGCCACGGCAAATGCGCGCGGTGTCGAAAGAAGATCAAGGGATACAATGGCATTACTGGTCTTCACTGTCGATGGTGTCATATCACTGTGAGTATAAGTAAGATGACTGAAGAAACTTTCATATCCTTAGATTAGTCTTCAAATTAAAACCTTATCTTCTTTCCTCGAGAAGAAACCTGAACTCTTTAGGAATATAAGCCTTGCCGTGAAAACCACGAAGAACGCGTATTGATTAAACCATGAATCTTTTACTTTGAGAGAAGACCTGTGCCCAGTTAATACGGGAAAAAGTAATATATGTATAGGCTCCATCCACCCAGTCATTCCCACAATACTGAGGAACGAATCCATTGCTTTTAGGTGGCTGAGAGCTAAGTTCATGTAAATGCTACTTCTTACTTTTTTATCTTCTTTCCAGCTCCACAACCGCTGCGTTGGTAGCGCCGGCGGCGCCTGCAGTCTGGGGCGGCACTCACGACACATCTTGCCGCCTACCGCCATCCGCCCGCTCGTGCTTGACCGACAGCGATCTCTACCGCATCGACCTCAGAATGACCAGGTAGACACCACAAAGCCCAAAAGCAGTCCGATTCCCGTGAGAGAGGAAGATTTTTCAACATTTAACTTCATGTTCTTGACTCCTTATCTTATACTACAAATGATGTTTGATGACCATCAGCAAATAAAACTGTCTGCGACATGTTCTGCACCATTATGTGGCATGTATGCAGACAAGGAATAGAGACAGTCCTAAGATGGATCCTTGCGGAACTCCTATCTTCACCTGAAAACCCACAGACTATCTACGATTGATGTCGGCTTTTTGAGTCCTCCTTTGCTAGCTCATAAGCGATTTAGCAGTGGCACTGCCCAAAAAACTTGTCGTAGACCAGAACACATAATCGGCTGAATTATTGTTGTTCTGGTGTTTTGCAGTAATGAAAAGAATACTATGTTATTTCCGCGAACAAAAAATCGCTGAACAAAAATAGCTCAGTTTAGCTACAAAATGTAAAAAACTGTGAAAATGTTGAATTTCCCGTAACGTTGCTATCGTCCACCCTTAAGCAGCTCTCATGACAACCCTTTCTCCTTCTACTTCTAATTTTCTTTTTCGCACCACTCTTCAAAGTTCCAAGTTCAAAATATTTATTTGAGAAAACCTCGTACATGTAGCAAAGGTCTTAATAGCTAAAACGATAAATGTAATCAACCGCTTTATCAGTGGTGTGCAAATTGTAACTTAAATCTAAAAACATGGAATCTTGGAAAGAATCTTGTGATTCTTCGTTCATTACTCAATCATACTCTTCTTATCTCCACAGCAAACCCTCCCAACCTCAATATCCCTCCCGATCTCGATCTCCACCATGCACCCCGTTGATCAAGACAAGAGGGACGACGAGCAGAAGAAAGAGCACCGCGCGCCGCCGATCTCGTTCCAAATCACGCCGCCAGATGGCACCACTCCCCTACTGGTGTTCATCAACCCCAAGTCGGGGGGCCGGCAAGGGTCAAGGGTGCTGAGGAAGCTTCAGTATATCCTGAACCCGAGACAGGTGCACGATATCGCCAAGGGAGGGCCTACGCAGGGTGAGTGGTTATTCAAAAGACTTCTGTTTCTATTATTTCTGGAAATGGAGAATCGAACCAGATATTAAAAATCTATTGATCATTCTTTACGGATCTAAGAAGCGGGAAATGGAAGTGTCTAGGTAGGTACTGTGATTCTAAATAACTTTTGTTCGGCTTTTTTAAAAATAAAGATTCATCGCTCGACTAATAGAGAAGTGAATTTTATTGTTCTTCGCGCATTTACTGAAGTTGTTTAGAACTGCCATCATGAATCACGTTAGGTTGAGTCTGCCCCTTTCAGTTTTTGAGCTACCTAGGTATCTATAGATCCGATTAGTTATGTCTTGAGGGTGCATCATCATTATATTAAGAGTTATTGTCGGTGCAGCATTCTCCCTACACTTCAATTACAGGCCAGTTCCTTCGCAGCCTGTTACGTCACGATATCTACCTTCTCTAAGTTCCTCTACCTCTCTTGAGGTTTGCCATTAATTTACCTAAATAATAAATCAAGTCTTAGTTTGACCAAGTTATGTGAGTTACCTACATGTAGGTACCTAGGTACATGTTTGAATACTTTTTATCCATTCTTTGCAGGCCTCCAAATGTTCAAAGACGTAAAAGACTATAGAGTTATATGCTGCGGCGGCGACGGCACTGTCGGATGGGTTCTGGAAACTATGGGTAAGATATTTTTTTACCAAAATACGGGTTTTGGTGAGCATTTAGCTACTCATCAACGCTGTTTCAAAAACGGTCAATGCCGAACGCAAGAAAGAAATGTATGAAACAGAAAATTTTGACGCAAACTAAACGTTCATGTTGAGAATGACCCATGAAACGAATGCTGCTGACCAAACATAACACCGTTTGTGATTCATAGTTTATTGATTCCCATCATAAGTTACGCACCAACCTCTTCAAACATAACAAACCCAAAGATAGAAGAAAAGTCAATTTAATATTTTGTTCCTCTACTGTTCCAGACAAAGTACAAATGGACACACAGCCAGCTGTTGGAGTTATACCATTGGGTACAGGTAACGACTTGGCGAGGTGTCTGCGGTGGGGTGGAGGGTAAGTTTACCATCATCATCACCATTATTGAAAGGTGGGTGAGTGGTGGTGGCCTAGTGGTAGAACAATGGACCCGGGAGCGAGAGACCCAGGTTCGATTCCCGGTGCGGGCATGTAATGTACCTATGACTTTAATTTATTTCGAAGTTACGTATATTTGTGAATTTGTAGTAGCAAAACCACTCGCTAATTGTGAAGGAAAACATCAATAGTACTTCTAAAAGGTTCTAAAAATTGCTAATATGTTCTCACCTCCTTATTTTTTTTTAAAACCTGTGATCGTACCTAATTATACTCTGTGCTTTTCAGTTACGAAGGAGAATCGATACACAAGATTCTTGACAAGATCACGCGCGCCAGCACCGTACTGATGGATCGGTGGCAGATCGACGTCGAGAACAGCGTCGAAGATGTAAGTTGGTCTGAACCACTATGTACATTATAGTAATATATGTCCTGCTCACTCTTGGGTCTGTACCCATTACCTCTTCTCTGTCATGCCAACCTCTCATCCACGGTTCCTCGTATCATCATGTTTCTATATTTTCAGGTCGACCTACTCGAGATGCCAGATTCGCATCCGCACCCCACCACAGTCCCTTACAACATTATCAACAACTACTTCTCTATCGGTGTGGTAAGATAACACATTTTTGTATACCTACTCCGTTTCTGAAATTTCGTTTTCGAAATAATCAGTTTTTTGTGAGTTAGGAGTTACTTTTATGTATACGCTATTTATTTCGGCTAGTATTTTGCTGCCACTTTGAAGTTCATCTGTCCACATTGCGCACCGGTTTGGGTTCCATAAATATCCCATTAGGTAATGGTGATCCAAACGAGTGAATAGACGACCCCAGGCAGAAAGTGCTGGCGCAAAAATCGAAATGACTCCATCACAAAAAGTATTAGCTGATGGAATAAAAGCCACATAAAGCAGAAAAAGATGATACCTACAGCATAAAACAAAAATCAAAATATAACTGGAAAAAGTAGGGGATAGGTAATCAGTAAAAAGCAGTAAAAATCAGGGTTTACGACGAGCCTTCAGTTGTACTAATATCGAGCTTTAGAAGCTTTTCAGAAGCTAAAAAGCTCCTTCTTTTGACTTCCAGGATGCTGTGATCTGCCTCAAGTTTCACACGGAGCGCGAGCGCAACCCTGATAAGTTCAGCTCTCGGATGAAGAATAAGCTATGGTACTTCGAGTTCGCCACCTCAGAGCAATTCGCCGCCAGCTGCAAGAATCTGCATGAGCACATTGATATTGTGGTGAGATTTCGTTTTATTTTTAGAATATCGTTGCAACATAATGCCAGATTAAATTTTTTTTTGGTGTTATCTACTATTCGAGGTTGGCCTCATCTCTCCAAAAATCCGCCCTGTTCTTAGACAGACGAACAAGATTTTCGACACTGGATATTTCTCTTCTCAGGCATTAGCTTTCTTTTTCTGCCTCTTTCCTTTCGGCCGGTTGATGATTTAATTTTCATCAGGATGCTATTCCTTTACCACTTGGGAACAATATTTCTACTCCAAATTCACAAATGTGATACTGCCCATGCCGGGTAAAAACGGGTCTGTTCGTTACCAAAACACAAATACAAAACTGTACTACGTTCAAAGCAAATAAACGTCTTGTACCTTGTTTAAAAGCCGATCTTCTTCTTCATCATCGATTCCTTCTGATGATCGCGACCAATAAGTCGTACTCGCATCCGTTGGGAGCGGTCTTTCGTCATGTGAACTTCCCGGTGAATGCTTACTCCAGCCGCTGTCTTTACCACATCAGACCATCTGGTTGTTGCCCTTCCCCTGGCGCATTTTCCATTCACCAAAAACCAGTCACGTCCATATCATCAACATCATCAGCGTGTTAGCATCCACTGCTGAGTAAAGGCCTCTTCATGCTCACGCCACCTCTCACGATCCTGCGCCAGACGCAACCACTGTTTTCCGGCTACTTTGGCTATGTCGTCGGACCTTCTGGCTGGTGGTCTGCCAACGGATCTCTTCCCCTCTCGGGGTCGCCATTCCGCAATGGACTTTGACCATCTGCCATCGGTACGTCTCGCCAGGTGTCTTGCCCACTTCCACTTTAAAGAAGTTATGCGTTTTCCGACGTCTGCCACTTTTGTGCGGCTTCTTATTACAACGTTCGGTATACGGTCCAAGAGCTTAATACCGAGCATTGCTCGCTTCATGGCTCTTTGGGCAACGTTGACTTTGTGCATAACCGTTTTGGTAAGAGTCCATGTCTCAGAACCATAAGTGAGAGTAGGCAGCACACACTGGTTGAAAACCTTGGTTTTAAGGCATTGAGGTAGTTTGGATTTAAAAACCTCCCCAAGCTTGCCGAACAGACAGAGACGAGATAGTTAACATAGTAGAAGAGTTTTACTCGGACCTTTATGCTTCCAAAGCAGCTGAACCACATGCGCTGGATGAATCTGACCCTAGAGCTGAATCGTCCATATACTCGTACGTAATAGTGTCCTCATGGAATCTATTTTTTTTCTCGTTCCCAGTGCGACGGCTCCTCGCTAGAGATCAGCAAGGGCGGCGCACTGCAGGGTGTGGCTCTGCTGAACATCCCGTACGCTCACGGCGGATCGAACCTGTGGGGCGCTAGTGGCGGCGGTCGCAGGTTCCCTGGAGCGCAGCAAGGTAACCACATTCTTCTTTTTCTGCTTCTTTCCCTCCTACTTCATCTACTACTTCTTCCCTTTATTCTTCTTCATCTACTTTTTTCTGTTTCTTGTGTCGAAAGCACCTTCTATTACCTGACTTCTTCAAGATTGCCGCTCTTTCTACCCGTTCTGATCAGTATTTTCTAGAATCGGTACAGGTTACCTTCAAGTTATCTATCCCAGCGGGGGGAGCATGACTTTTATCGAGGCGGATTTATCCAACAAAATGGCGGTTTATCAGCATTTTTGACGTCTATAGTGGGTTATATATCGCTCTCGACGATATATAACCCACTACAGACGTCAAACATGCTGATAAACCGCCATTTTGTTGGATAAATCCGCCTCGATAAAAGTCATGCTACGGGGATGAAGCGAGTCACGTTATCTTCATCATCATCAGTATGTTTCTGCTGAAAACACGAGTGCTGTCCAACTACTTCGCTTGAGGAGCAATAAGTAATGTGACTGGCAATGTTCGGAAGTGATTTTTATAAATATTTCATGTGAGGAACCCAATTTTTGGTAATAGGATAATTGTAAACTCTTCCTTACAGATATTGGTGACAAACTAATAGAGGTGATAGGATTGGAAAACTGTCTGCACATGGGCCAAGTGAGAACTGGTGAGTCTTTTGTCACAAAAATACTAAACTGAGCCGAACTATACCTACTGACCCGACCCCTAATAGACAAGACACTTGAAATTGATTTTTATGAAAGATTAAAGACCCGGTTTCTGAATTGAGAATTTTGCTAAGCAAATACTTAACTATCGTTCTGTCACGCTCTTTTGTGAGAATTCTGCAGAGACAGGACGATACTTACCCATTTACTTAGCGAATTTCTTAATTCAGAAATCGGCAGTGAGTGTAATAGCAAAAAAGGCAAGGCACCCTAATCTGCGTTTCACCGTTTCGGGCAATCTCAGGTTTTTCGTTTTGTAGTTCTTTCAGATCACCATATTCTGTCATTTCCAGCTTTTCAACTGCAAACATTTAATGCGTTATTTACTCTACAGGGTGTTAAAAGACCGCCAACAGAGCGGGAAACCACGTATTGTCCTCATCTTAAGGAACATATTTGCCCAAGGAACTATGCCTGGGAAATCAACGGTTTCAGAGATAATGATGTTCAAAGTCTGACTTTTCAAAACTTTTTTTTTGCAGAAATGTATTCAGTATCTAGTTCTTAACGTATCTTCTCAAGAAGCCATATCAAAATTATGAATATTTCTTACAAAAATCGACGTTAAAATTGTAACCCGCAATGTATTCTAAACATCGGCACTTCCAGCTTAAGTAACATAAACTTATACCTACGCTTGCGCAATATGACTTCTGTGCGTTACACGTTCATTGCGTGATAAAATATTTTTGAAAATTATAACCTAAAAAACCAAAATCATTTCCCAGCAATAATTTATCGAAAAAGTACTTTGTTTTGGTGTCTAGTATGCGTGGCTTTCGGGTCTGTTGGCGGTCTTTTAACACCCTGTATACCTACTGCCTTTGCAGGTTTGAGGGCGTCGGGCCGACGTCTGGCGCAGTGCCGCTCTGTCACCATCACCACCAAGCGAACATTCCCCATGCAGATAGATGGGGAGCCGTGGATGCAGCCGCCTTCTAAGGTAAGGAGACCAGTGGTCCATTTCATAAAACTACTACCTAAGGCCTTTGCATCTACGTAATGAGATGATTTATACAGCGTCCAGTGGTACCTTCACTCACACTAGATGGGTGAAGAGACCACTCGGCGCTGCAGTGCCTGGGACATTGTTTTAGATGGAGTAGGCTTGCCCAGCACCTATACCATCCTGACAGCTTAGTCGACCTAGCCCACAGGAAAGACAGGTCAATACGTGTGGAGCCAACTGAGCCGCGGGTTTCCTCACGATGTTTTCCTTCACCCTTAGCGAGTGGTATTGCTACTACAAATTCACAAATGTACGTAACTTTGAAATTAAACAAAGTCATAGATACATGCCCGCACTGGGAATCGAACCGGGTACCTCTTGCTTCAGAGTCCACTGTTCTACCCACTAGACCACCACCACCACAATTCATAGTTTATCATCACAATTCGATGTACCTACATTGAGTACCTAGTTGGTTAGTAATCTAACCTTTTTGTAACCTTTCAGCTGCTCAATAAACATCGAGTAAATTGTCATGTCAGTTTTATGAAATGGCCATGAGCTGGCTTACCATCTTACATCTCTTTAATTTGTTCGAAATAGCTTCTCCGTGGGCTTCCTCTACCTCTCTTTCCTTCTATATTTCCTTCAATTATGTTGCTTATAAATTTGTCGTGACGTAGCAAGTGGCCCAACATCTTTCCTCTTATGCATTCAATCGTCCTTAGTATTGTTCTAATCTCGTTTGCTCTTTCCAGGACTAGCTCATTAGACACCCTCTCCAAACTCAAACTCAAAGTTGTTTATTCAATATGCCATAATAAATTATTTACATTGCATTTTATAAGTCCAAGATATCCTCTCCATTTTCCTCCAACACCACCTAAAAAGCTACTAGACTTTTCAAGCCTATTCCATTTAAAAACATGTCCCAATTCATTATTGAAACGTAAAGAAAAACTTAGGCCCGGTGTCTGAGTTGAGAATTTTACTAAGCACATACTTACGAATCGCTCTGTCACGCTCTTTTGTGAGAAATTTGCAGAGAAAGGACGATACTTACACATTTGCTTAGAAAAATTCTCAACTCAGAAGCCGGGCCTTACTGTTGAAAACTAGAACCCCTGAGACTACCATGGGGAAAAGGCACTGATTTCTGTAATACAGACTTCTAGGCCCGGTTTCTGAATGAAGAATACCATCAACTTTTGATTTCTACTTTACCATACACTCTATTAAAAATGGAAACGTTGGGTGAAAAAATTTTTTTGATACGTCTTATAGTTCCCGAGATATTTAATTTTAAACTAGCTGTGCGACGAGCGCGCGGTCGTCAGCTGCTGTGACGTCACTAAACAGCTGGCAGCCGACACATACACTGTAACACTCATTCAAATGGCTGTATCTTTGGAACCGTACTAGGTAGCCAGTTGAAATTTTCAGAGATTATGTTTTAATATGGTGAATTACCCAAGAAATAAAAAAAATAAAAAAATATTAAAAAATAAGAGGGGTCCCCATACAAAAAACGTTGTTTTATACTTTTTGCTCTATAGTAAAAACGGTAAGGCATACAAACATCAAACTTGGTAGGATTATAGGGCTCACTCCATAGTATAACAAAAAAATATAAAAAACGGTCAAGCGCGACTCGGACTCACGCGCCGAGGGTCCGTATAACCAGTTTATTTTTATTTTATGGCGGTACGGAACTCTCAGTGCGCAAGCTCTACTCGCACTTGGCCAGTTTTTTTGTGTGTTTAGTCAGTGTTACAGTAGTGTTTTAATAGAATATTACTTATTTATAACGTTAAAAATTCGCCTAGGTACCTATGCCTAGGTTATACTAATTTTATTACTTATTCATATTAATTTACTTCTGTCATAAAGCTATATCGGATTGTTATTTTTCAAAGCCGTCATCCACATCTATAGCTAAGTAATAATATACGTTTTTATTTTTATTTTTATAGCACTAACTAACCCGTGCTAGGGAATAGCTTGCGGCTTTAAAACCTGTCCCTAGCGAATTTTTAACGTTATAAATAAGTAATATTGTATTAAAACTTCTGTAACATAAGTAATATGACTAAACACACAAAAAAACTGGCCAAGTGCGAGTAGAGCTCGCGCACTGAGAGTTCCGTACCGCCATACAATAAAAAAAAAAATGTTATACGGGCCCGCGGCGCGTGAGCCTGAGTCGCGCTTGACCGTTTTTTATATTTTTTTGTTATACTATGGAGTAAGCCCTATAATCATACCAAGTTTGATGCTTGTATGCTTTTCCGTTTTTTCTATAGAGCTAAAAGTATAAAACAACGTTTTTTGTATGGGGACCCCTCTTATTTTTTAATATTTTTTTATTTTTATTATTTCTTGGGCAATCTACTATGATAAAACATAATCTCTGAAAATTTCAACTGGCTACCTAATACTGTTCCAAAGATACAGCCCTTTGAATGAGCGTTACGGTGTATGTGTCGGGTGCCAGCTATTTAGTGACGTCACGCGAGTTTGCCGCGCTCGCGCGAAAAACTCCAAAAGGACGGAAACTAAAACCGTCGTAACTTTAAAACTACTGGCTCGATTTGAATGAAACAAAAACGGGCGTATTTCTAAACTTGTAGGCTACACGGTCATAAAGTTTCAAGTGATTTAACCGACCCACGGACATTCTTCATTGAGAATTTTACTAAGTAAATACTTAACTATCGTTCTGTCAAGTTCTTTTGTGAGAAATCCGCAGAGGCAGAACGATATTTAAGTACTTGCTTAGCAAATTTCTCAAATCAGAAACCGGCAGTTAGTCTAGCACACCAACTGAAGCTAAACTCTTGTCTCGATCAACAACACCTAGTTAAAATACTTCTGTAACACTCTATCCTCCGATTTCTGAATTGAGAAATTCACTAAGCAAGTACTTAAGTATCGTTCTGTCGAGGACTCGGTACAGGGGGGTTACCCTTGACGCTATTGCGATCAAATTGAAAAAGTTTTAAAATTAATTTCTTTTTGAATTCGCATAGTAATGCTTTAATTTTAAATACTTTGTAATGTTTATTCAAAGGTAAGGCTGTTTTATTCAATAAAAACACAAAATGCGTCTTAATTTGTAAAATATTGAATTTTGTCAATTGCGCCATATTGCGGCCGTATTGGAAAAATGCGTCAAGGGTAGAGGGGCAGGACGATACTTACCCATTTTCTTAGTAAATTTCTCAATTCAGAAACCGGCAGTTAGTGTCACCTTTTACGCAAATAAACTTATTCTTATACAGGGTGTTAAAAGACCGCCAACAAAGCGGGAAACCGCGTATTGTCCTCATCATAATGAACATTTTTGCTCAAGGAACTATGCCAGGGAAATCAACGATTTCCGAGATAATGAGGTTCAAAGTCCGACTTTTCAAAACTTTTTTTTTTGCAGAAATGTATTCAGTTTCTAGTTCTTAACATATCTTCTCAAAAAGCCATATCAAAATTATGAATATTTCTTACAAAAAACGACGTTAAAATTGGAACCCGCAATGTATTCTAAACATCGGCACTTCAAGCTTAAGTAACATAAACTTAACGTGATAAAATATTTTTCAAAATTGTAACCTAAAAAACCAAAATCATTTCCCAGCAATAATTTATCAAAAAAGTAGTTTTTTTTGGTGTCTACTATGCGTGGCTTTCGGGTCTGTTGGCGGTCTTTTAACACCCTGTGTATCGATGTTATACTCATTCTCATTCGCATTCAGGGTGTCATTCGCATTCTTACTCTTATTCTTATTCTTCCCAACAGATAACAATAACCCACAAGAACCAGGTCCCGATGCTGATGGGTCCAGCTCCCGAGAAGGGTCGCGGCTTCTTCAAGCTCTTCACGCATTGCTAGACGTCTCCCGTCCCGCCCCCGCTCGCAGCATGGCCGTTGGGAAGACAAGGATGGGTGGTGATGTTGGTCTTCCAGGATAGATGAACTCCGATACAAAATGCACTGCAGAGGCATCGATTGGTGGTGGAGAAGTAAAACAAAATGTCCTATTCGCTAAAAGTTTTAAATAGTGCTCATAGCGCATACAGATTCTGAGAATGGGACGTTTTACGATTTGTCCTTTTTTATCATTTTTGTCAAGGAACGTCAAAACGACAGCTATGCAAAGAAATATAGGGTATGCCCATTTGCCAGTTATGCAAATGTTACAAATCACTTAAGTTTAATTTTTATCATCTATCAAATTTTCCTGGTTTGGGGTGTCCACAATCCTTGAAATAATGGTTTCTTCTAAAGTAACATCCATTACAGAATATTTAATAATAAAGTACGTTTACGTAATGAATGCAAAACTTTCGTTAGAAGATCTTTTTTTTTTAAGTCGTCCTCTTCAGTTGCATTTAGTAGGAATAAATATTTTATGCATGTATAATATATGTTTAAAATATATTTAAGATAATTGTTTAAGGTAAATATTATTATTATTCAAGTATATTACATACTTGTGTAGTCAGTAACACTGAGACGTATCTCTTTTTGTCCGATATTCGTGGTTACGCGATAAGAGCTAATTCATAAAGACTATTGAAATATCGATTTTTAAATTAGATTTATAGATTTACCTTTATATTAATATACTTTGATGTAAATGTTTTTGTGAATATTATTATATCATTATAATTATTGTTATAAAAAAAATATACCTACATTTATAAATATGTACTAGATGTTAAATGTTGCTTTTGCAAGATAGTCGTGACAATTTTGTCAAGTATTTATAAATTTTTAACTTCAATGCTTGCATCCAAACTATTAGACTAGTAAAATAGTGTTCATAATATTAATTATACTTATTTATTGAATAGTATAAACATATTATATTGTATATAAAATATTATATAAAATAGCTACAAAGACGGAATTATTCCATATTATAAAGCAAACACTGCTTGACCATAAGATGACCTTAAATAGAGCTACTATTATAAGTATTTTCCTTTCTAGAAACGAACTAGGTACGAGTATATGTATTTGAAAATAAACCGCTGTAAACACCTCTAATTTAGTTCATTAATTTATGTTTTAGAAAGAGGCAAACAGTAGATCAGTCTTTTCGTTTGAGCTACGAAGCATGAGTTAGCTTAATGCGCGTAGGTATATACTTAAGTATTTGTTCCTAAAATTAAATATTTTTTAGTAAAACAGAATATAAAAATATCAAAATTGTGCCAAGACAATGAATTCGTCCGAATAAACCTAATGCCAGCCGTTTTTGTAAATACTTTTCTAATGGATTTTTATCATCCGTTTTAGAAAAAAAACTTTTAAAATATTTTAGATATTATATGTATACCTAGATTGCTTTAGATATAAAAAAAACATACACACACACATTCAATATACATTTGAAAAGGAGTAGTTTTAGGTGAATAAAAGTTTTATAAGAATTTTAAGGGAACAAGATTTTCTCATAAATTCTACTATAATCTACCTATCTCTTCGAAATCATTATGTATGCGATTTGCTCCACCGACTTACTTAGGTATAATCATTTGATTATTTAATTTTTAAAACACGTTTTCAATTAGCCTAGGAAATGTTGTTTATTTGATACTATAATAAAATTGTTATATACCTACATAGGTAAGTCACTGGTGCAAATACATCCAAAAATATATAACTGACTTTAAAATTAAAAGTCGTGTCAGTCATTGCTAAAAAATAACGTGAAAGTTAAATATTAAAATAATATATAAAATAAGACAATTTTATCGTTACAATATGTATATGTGTGTGTGTACTTATGTGTGCTTCACACTTCATTTGAAAATGTAATGACATAAAATTTATCGCATCTAAGTAATTTATTGTAGAATTCTCTGTATATTTTTGTTAAAATAGAAATCTTATGTAGATTAGATAAAATAAGAAACATAGAAAGCTCGTTCAATTGGATAAGTGGTTCAATATTTTATATTGTTTTTTTCTGTTTTTTTTTAATGTTGTTATTCTCAATATGTCCAATGGCAAGTTCCACGATTTTAATTATCTTTGTTCCTTAGGGCCTAAGGATGGGTTAAAATTGAAGATGTCTCTAAGGAACTAGTGAGAAGATAACCAGACCAAGATACCTAGAACACCCAAGGATACCGAGGAACACTTCCAAAAGACTTATGAGAATTAACCTAAATTGTTCTTATATTTTTTTAGATGAATATTTTTTTTTAGTTTACCATACACATAGTTATTAAATACTTTTAATAATTTATTAAAATAGTCGTAAGCATCGCGGTGAAATCATGTGTCAGCTTTAATAGAGTTTTAAGAAAATATAAATTATTATATTAAATTATTGGATCGAATATTATAACTGTGCATTTGAAGAGAGGTGTGCTTTTCTGTTATTTTTGTTTCTGCCCCTCTTTTTTTTCTAAATGCTCGTCGGGCCTCTGCGTAATATAAACCATCAAGAATAGGCATAAACAACCTCTCCCCTCCACCCTTGACGCATTATTCCAATACGGCCGCAATATGGCGCAATTTACAAAATTTAATATTTTACTAAATAAGACGCATTTTGTGTTTTAATTGAATAAAACAGCCTTACCTTTGAATAAACATTACAAATATTTAAATTAATCTTTGAATTCGCATTACTATCATGTACCTATTTGAATTTAAACCAAACCCAAAAACAAAAACCTTTGTTAAGCATTTTAAAATTTTGAGTTTATAAAATAAACATTTGTTTTTTTAAACATTTCTTTACAAAAACGTCATCCTGTCGACCAGTAGGTTAGATCCTACAATAAGAGTTCATTTCGATCGAGGATCGTTTTTTTAACACGTTGAACCTATCTATACAGTTCCCGGCGCATTGAACAAAAGTCTGCTTTGGGGATGAGTTCGCGCATGTCAAACAAAATTTAACCAATCGGGGCCGTCCGAAGCAATAGCAATTCCGTCGCGCCCCTTGTCCCCCGCCAAAGAGACCCAAAAATCGTCTACTGCGCAGTCAAGGTAATTTTTCAAGATATACCACAATACAGTTATACGCCGGGAACTGCCCCTCTACCCTTGACGCATTTTTCCAATACGGCCGCAATATGGCACAATTTTCAAAATTTAATATTTTACAAATTAAGACGCATTTTGTGTTTTTATTGAATAAAACAGCCTTACCTTTGAATAAACATTACAAAGCATTACTATGCGAATTCAAAGAGAAATTAATTTTAAAACTTTTTCAATTTGATCGCAATAACGTCAAGGGTAACCCCCCTGTACCTACCTACTATTAATGTTGAAATCCACCGAATTGACATCCGGGCGGCGGAACGGTTTTTTTATTTCTTTTATAGACCTCTTGTCATCTTTTTTCCTGAAAAAAATACTTCAGGAGTAGAGTCTCCCATATCCCTCTTTTCAGCAATAAACGAAACATGAGTTCGTTCACCGCTACTTACCACAGAGTACATTATTAAGGCCCGGTTTCTGAGTTGAGAATTTTACTAAGCACATACCTACTTACGTATCGCTCTGTCACGCTCTTTTGTGAGAAATCTGCAGAAACAGGACGATACTTACCCATTTGCTTAGCAAAATTCTCAACTCGGAAACCGGGCCTAATACTACTTACGTAAAACTAAAAATAGGGCCTTTGCATCTACATAATGAGATGGTATTTTATACAGCATCCAGTGGCACCTTCACTCAGACTCTAGATGGGTTAAGGACCACTCGGCGCTGCAGTGCCTGGGACATTGTTCCAGATGGAGTCGGATTGACCAGCCCCTCTACCCTTGACGCATTTTTCCAATACGGCCGCAATATGGCGCAATTTACAAAATTTTATATTTTACAAATTAAGACGCATTTTATGTTTTTATTGAATAAAACAGCCTTACCTTTCAATAAACATTACAAAGTATTTAAAATCAATCCATTACTATGTGAATTCAAAGAGAAATTAATTTATAAACTTTTTAAATTTGATCGCAATAGCATCAACGGTAACCCCCCAGCACATAATATACCATATCCAGGCCTAGCCCACAGGAAAGACAAGTCAAGTCAATACGTGCCTAGTAGTGCCTACCTACTTCCCTTTATTAACAGCATTATTTATTAGGTGCAATATTATGCCAAGGCAGCATCTGATTTACGTCTAATTTACTTCTGTCGCCTACCTAGTCGGACACACTTATGGTAATCTTATGTGTAGGTCAAGCTTAGAGCTATAAAGATATCTACCAACGTACGGTCAGCTACAACAACATTATATCTACCTCTAATTTCCTACTAACCAAAGGTCTGTTCGGGTCTTGCCCTCTTTCTGCCTTTGCCCCCTTAGTGTGATTCTCATAGTATTTGTAGAGATTTGCGCCCCCTTTTTTAAAAACCCTTCTTAAGGTGATCCCAGATGTGTTTCTTGTTGTCAATATTAAATGTTTAAAAAATTCCCTGTAGGTTTAAAAATCTCCCCCACGGGACAGGCATTGCCTAGTGTGTAAATTGATACTATATTTTATGGCAATAAACCTTTTATTATTATTATAGGTACCTACTTACGGTTATTTTAGATATTTACAGGGGCAGGGTCTCTTGCGCCTGAGTCCCACTTGTTCTACCCATTTATACCAGACGACACTACGGTTGGGCAATTTTAAAGCCTAGCAAGAGCCATTTGACAAATTTTACAGGTGAGGCAAAAAACGGTGTAGGTACTTTGTTTCGTTGCCCTAGTAAAACTATGAGACACAGTAGCGAAAGTAAGCTCAAAAGAAGCGGCTAAACCTTGGCATACAATACGATTTCATTTCTCTATGGCCAATATTTAGGTGTAATGGACGTATGAAAACGCTCACTAGGTTTTTTGGTAGTAAAACGTTTGGTTTTGAGTTTTTGACTATTTAAAAAAAAAAGATCCATCGACCATTTTAAAATCTAGTAATAGAATTTCCCTTGCTAGGTTTTGAAGAGGTCGATGGCGTACAATGGTTTTTGAGCCTGTTTTTTTATCGTGGTGCTAGTTATTTTGACCCTTTACTTCGGTTTCTAAGCAGTTTTTGAGAGTTTGACAATGCGATTTCGTAGGCAATCACCTAAAACGATGCATAAATAAAAAACCCGTTTTTTCCACACATAATGTCGCTTGCTAGGTTTTGAAATTGCACAGCCGACTAGACATAGGTTACGCACTTGCTAATGTTATGGATCCACATTCCACATTCCGACAATTTGCTAAGCTACTGGCCACACGACAAACTGACTGACTAATTGACTTTAATGTAACGGTGTTTTAATGTCGAATTAATGGCCGGCTCTAATAATAATCGGGCTTAGTTGTAAACGGTTGTATTGATTGGAATATATTTTCATTATTTACGAGTTGTAGCCGCAATAATCGAGCTATAAACTGAGGCCTTTGCAGATGCAAAACCGTACCTAATGAATGAGGGCTACCGTTTCAGTGCTCAGCATTTGGCACCTAGACAGTGGTCATGAAGTATTAGCTCCTAAAGTTAGTATATTAAACGGGAAAAAAATATAATAATAATATTTAAGTTATTAAATGTATTTTTTATTATTATTTTGGTCTTAAATATTATTTTAAATCTAAAAACTTCAAGCAAGCCCGGTGTTGTTAAAAAAAAAATTAGAAGACTATCTTCCGAAAGATAAAACTGTTTTAAAGCAGTGTACCTACCTAGTAGCGGCGGGACAGCAACTAGATAATTCGGTACGCAAAGTTTTTTGTTCGAAAGTCCGTTATTGGCTTAATCTTATCTTTAGACAATATTGAGAAACTAATTTCAATATTTTTTATTTTGGTCCAGTAGTTTTGTTTTCATGCGCTTAAATGTTTTGTTCCTATGACCGCCAACAGTATGCAGACCGTCGCGTGACGTCATAAAACCGTATCTTTGAAACGATGTAAAATCCAAACTACTGAACCAAAATAAAAAATATTGAAATCAGTTTCTCAATATTGTCTCCGGTAAATAACGGACTTTCGAACAAAAAACTTTGCCTTCCGATTTTGTCATAATTATTATTAATCTCAGATATTGAAAATATTCACATTCACAACATTATGCTTGTTAGAAATAAACCCGCTTAGCTCATACAAACAGAGACATTTCTGACCTTATGCAACACTAGTGCCCCCTAGCGGCAAATCCAAGCGCGGTAGCTCTCATAAGCCACACTTATTCCTCATGATCTTTACCAGGGGGGTTACCCTTTACGCTATTGCGATCAAATTGAAAAAGTTATAAAATTAATTTCTCTTTGAATTCGCATAGTAATGCTTTGATTTTAAATACTTTGTTATGTTTATTCAAAGGTAAGGCTGTTTTATTCAACAAAAACACAAAATGCGTCTTAATTTGTAAAATATAAAATTTTGTAAATTGCGCCATATTGCGGCCGCATTGGAAAAATGCGTCAAGGGTAGAGGGCCTGGGCCCTTAGCCTGTAACGCAATGGCGGGTCAATGGCGTCCCGGCAGAAGGACAAAACCCGGCTCTCCTCGTTTTTCTCCTGCAATCAGAGAACTAATCCTCTAGAATTAGAATCAAAATATTCTTTGCTGTACTACAAAAACATTAAAAGGACTGACAGCGTTAGCAAATCGTAATTGAAGTCGTCACCTGACAGCCCATTTTGGTACCATTGTGTTACAGGCTAAGGGCCCTGTATTGTGCTCATGATGTTTTCGTTCGAAGCAGTGGCGGATTTACACATTTGCCGCCAGTAGACTTTTCAAATTTGGCCGCCCTACCGACCGATGAATTCCTAACATTTTCACTCTCGCGTCACCTCTTTGAGCTTCAAGAAAAGCTCACTTTACCCCCCTTCAAAATATTATCCAAGTAAATACAATCATGCAATTTCAATTTAGGTATACTTAATATGCATATTTTTCTTTTTATGTAAGATCTAAAAAGATGCCCCCTAAATCTGCCGCCCCTAAAATCTGCCGCCCTAGGCTTCAGCCTACTCAGCCTATTGGTAAATCCACCACTGGTTCGAAGCTAGCATTACTCCACGGCACAATAAGTACACACGACAGCACGTCGACCCTTACACGCTAGCACTCTACTCGGTTGCGTTACCGGCGACTTTACAACAAAAATGTACAGTCTGACGTGCTGTCGTGTGTACTAAATTAAAAAATAAATATCGTCCCGACATTTTATCTTCAGTTAAGCAGATCTCATAAACGGCTGAACCGATTTTGATAAAACATATCTAAGAACACTCGGTACAAAACCTGCTTTCAAATAAAACAAAACCGCATCCAAAAAGAGCTACGGACTGCCACAGACGGACAGACACACAGATAGACACACACACACACACACACACACACACACATAGCGGTCAACCTTGTAACACTCATCTTTTTGGGACGGAGGTTAAAAAGCCAGAATGCCTCAAAATATTCTGAGGATTTAAACAATTTCAGACTCGAGTAGACATTTTAAATATCTCAATATAGGTACACACGACAGCACGTCAGAGTGTACATTTTTGTTGTAAAGTCACCCGTAACGTAACCGAGTAGAGTGCTAGCGTGTAAGCGTCGACGTGCTGTCGTGTGTACTTATCCCCATCTCCATATTCTTATGTTCGTTGTTCATATTAATAATGATAATGAATACCTGCATAAGTACCTACATTCATGTTTCAATTAAACCAGTTGTAGCAACATTATACAGGGTGATTCTCTGCGTTTTCCGCTAAAAGCAGTTGGTTTTCTAGTCGGGGTTTTTTTCCGGTCGTATTCATTGGATTTTCATTCAAACAAAATAACAATGCCACTTCAACAGACACACAGACACACACCTTCATACACACCCTCACACATACACACCATCACACACACCCTCATACACATAGCGGTCAAACTTATAACTTTTAGACAAATAAGCCCTATACCTAATCACACCAAAGGTTTTGTTTCTTTCAGGGCCATTTTTTTTTTAATTTTGCAATCTATTTAAAGTTTACCATGACCCCCTAATATCAAAGAGAAAAATCCTCTGAACAGTATCTGCTGCCTAAAAGATTTTATTTCAGTGTTATTTTCATGTACGAACAGTCTTTGATTTCATGAAAGTTCCATTATAGGCGTTCACATACTGGTTTACACGAGCGAGGTAAATGCTTTTGATTTTAAAACAATATGTTTTACCCAAAATACAAACATAACAATATTCAAATATAGCGTAAAACTTGCCATTCGAGACATAGACCCTCATTATTTATTATCAAGCTTTTTGCGTAAGTTATTGACAGAAGTTTAACGCGCCACCTTTATGTTCTGGTTTTGGAAAGTTTCCCTCCGTTGCGAATTTTATCTGTGGTGTTTCGTTTGTGGCGTGGGGTGCATGTTGGTGTGTGTTGATGAGTCTGTGACTTTGACAGCTGACAGCTTCACTATTCTGTGCACACGGCTCACCACAGAGTTCGCCATTTTGTCAGTTTGGAGTGTGTGTTGCATTGCAATCAAATGAAAACATTTTATACATGGAACCAGTTATAAATATTGAAGAGTGGTTGTTAAAATATGGTTTAGCATTCAATTAATAGTCTGTCTTTTCTGGTCCTTGTTAAATTTCAGTCTTAGCCTGAGCTCTATACTATCGAGAAACAACACCTTTCGAAGTAAAGACGTTCGATTTTGAGTTTTTCGAAGTGGCGTGCATTCGGCATTGAAATATTTCGCTGTTGCGTTTTTCGAAGTGTTATTCTAAAAACAAATTTCGAGATTGAGTTTATCGACTCTAGCTTGAGGTATAAGCCGTGCCATGAAAGAAAACATTTAAGATAGACTTCAAAACTAGCGTTGTCTAGCTTGGATTGTATTAATAAAGAGCGAGAGGGCGAGTGTTTTGAAGTTCAACCTAAATGTTTTCCTTAATGACACGGGTTACCTATATTAAAAAAAACTAAGAGGAAAAGAAACTAGGAAAAACCCCTATTACAAATAATACAAAATAAACCAAATTGATAAAAAAAACGACCTCACTGATGAAAAGGTACACTGTTATTAAGCTATTGCACTGTTTATGATTGATTTGCTGCTGTCCGTTGAGGAGTTCCGCTCTCCATCTACGAAGTTCTTCATCAGATCTTCACCATTTTATGGGACCATTATAGTAAGTATAATGGTACGAGACCAATGGCGACTTCTTGTGTCTGAGGCCAAGACCCACTTCGGGTCGCTGAGCCATCGGAGTAAGTAAGTAAGTATAGGAAGTATACCCTTTCAACAAAAAAGAATCATCAAAATTGGTTCGCCTAAAAAAAAAGGTTTTGAGTTCTGTTCTGTTCTGACGCATTTTTCCAATACGGCCGCAATATGGCGCAATTTACAAAATTTAATATTTTACAAATTAAGACGCATTTTGTGTTTTTATTGAATAAAACAGCCTTACCTTTGAATAAACATTACAAAGTATTTAAAATCAAAGCATTACTATGCGAATTCAGAGAGAAATTAATTTTAAAACTTTTTCAATTTGATCGCAATAGCGTCAAGGGTAACCCCCTGTTCAAAACACACGTCGTAATGAGTACCCACCTACCTCCTCCTTTTTTTAATTCGGTTAAAAGCGATTAGATCCTAAATTATTATAAAAAAAAAACGTTCTTTTACTCCTTCCGCTTGACTGTAGGTACCTACTTTTCGGGACACCCTGTAGGTACATTGTATACTTTCTCGCATACCGCGATCGTCGACCGATGCACTAACAGGTTCCAACTGTAACTGTTCCATCTGTACTGTACGGTCAACGACACGGTAGAATACACCATGGTGACAATAAGGTGATTAATGGGTCCGGCAAAAATAATAGTTATTTGTTAGGCGAGGATGCAAAACTATTGTTTGCAGCGAGTGCTGTGTGCTGCTACGAGACGCAAATAATATTGTATCCGTGCGAAACACACTACTTTTCATCTCACAGAGCGAGTAAATTATTTAAACTCTAATTTTTAATTCGAGTCCACGGAATGACAGTTGTTACAAAGGCTTTATCTGTCAGTTCCAAACTAGCAACTGTCATTCCGTGGACTCGAATTAAAAATTAGAGTTTAGGTAAGTAGTTAGATGCACCAAAAAACAATAGACAATTAGGTACATAAATACATACATTGAAAAGAGTTTGCTTCTTTGCAAGTGACAGATGAGTCAAGTACTAGGGCGTCGCGTTTCTTATTTCGGAGCGCGCAAAAATGAATTTTGCCTCATCGTATGATACTAGTAACAGCATCTGCATACTTTCCGAGACTGGAGATGAAAAAATATTTTCTCATTTAACATTTTTCTTTTGGAAAATAACGGACTTTCAAATTCTCAACCCTATTTTTAACATATTTATTTGTAACCTTTTTTTTAACCTTCCGAGTCTGAGATCTCCATCCCGAATATTAAACCTTATAAAAATCTTTATAATGTTAGCATAACACTAACCCGTACGGAGCACGGGTTAGTGCTTTAGAAAAAACAAAAAGTAAAAACATGTGTATCTGAACGTGCCGCTGAGTGTACATTTTGTAGGTAAATACCTAATAATAATAATGATTATAGCCTGTGGGTAGTCTTGAATGTCAGGGCTCCGACGATTTTCTTAATGAATGGTATCAGTAGCCGGTATCTAATTATTGAGTTTGGGTCGGTAATATTGGAGATTAAAAGGAAGATATTTTGAAAAGATGACCCCGTTTTGCGTTCCAGTGGTGACTTTCATTAAAAACAGTTTCATGTAAAAAATACAGGGTGTTAAAAGACAACCAACAGACCCGAAAGGCACGCATACTAGACACCAAAAGAAAGTACTTTTTCGATAAATTATTGCTGGGAAATGATTTTGGTTTTTTGGGTTACAATTTTTGAAAAATATTTTATTACGCAATGGACGTGTAACGCATAGAAGTCATATTGCGCAAGCGTTGGCATAAGTTTATACTACTTACATTTGAGGTGCCGATGTTTAGAATGCATTGCGGGTTGCAATTTTAACGTCATTTTTTGTAAGAAATATTCAAAATTTTGATATGGCTTCTTAAGAAGAAATGTTAAGTACTTGATACTGAATACATTTCTGTAAAAAAAAAAGTTTTTAAAAGTCTGACTTTGAACCTCAATATCTTGGAAACCGTTGATTTCCCAGGCATAGTTCCTTGGGCAAAAATGTTACTTATAATGGGGACAATACTTGGTTTCCCGCTTTGTTGGCGGTCTTTTAACACCCAGTATGTTGCCAAGACGAGGCCATACACCTCGCACTGTCAAAAAGTTATCAGATCTCATGTAGAGCCAAGCTTCTAACTTCACACGCCCTAACTTCACAAACTCTACACCTCAGTCAAAATATGTGGCTTGCGCGCCCGAAAAAATTCCGACTTTCTGTTTAGTATGGAAATAAATATGATAAATAAATATTGTAATAACTCTTAGGGGTGGTATTAATAGTAGTCTGAGATCACCTAATTGAGATCGATCTCAAGTAGGTGAACTCAGAAAAGTCAAATGCTAATGTCAAGTTTGACTTTTCTGAGATCACCTACTTGAGTTCGATCTTGAGTCGACGACTATTAATACCACCTTTAGATATTTTTGTGCGAAGTCAGGAGCAAGAGAAAGAGGAAGACCAGTGGCCCCTCTACCCTTGACGCATTCTTTTCAATATGGCGGAATTTACAAAATTCAATATTTCACGAATTAAGACTCATTTTACATTGGTATTGTACAAAATAGTATGTATTACCTTTGAATAAACATTACGAAGTACCTATACAACGTGTTATAAAACATCCTAACTCTTTTTACAGAGTGTAACCTACTGGTCAACAAGATGTCAATTATGTAAAAAAAGTTTAAAAAAACATTTTATTTTATAACCTTAAAATTGTAAATTTTTCATAACTTTTTTGTTTTTGGTAGTAGCTCAAACTTAAAAATATGTTTTGTGGGTGAAGGTGCATTTGCATAGCTTTGAGTAGTTAGAACGTTGTGAAAGTCATTGAAAATAATATTTAAAAAATACTTTTCTCCCGCCACAGCGTTCACATTTTATTAATTTAAAAATCAACGGAACGTCACAGAGCTAAAAAAATATTTAGGTTGTGATCCCTATCACCGGGTGCTATTACCCTGTAAAAAGAGTTAGGATCTTTTGTAACACCTTGTATAAATTTTAATGTTTTCAATGTAGCTTTAAAATGTTGATGTTCAAGAATTTACAATAGCTCCTTAGTTAGACCAATGATACAAATTGAACCACCTCATTACCGAGACTATTTGTGTGCTAGAATGAGTGTTCAACAAGGCCTGCATATTTGGATTTACCAATTTTTTTTAATACATACATTCAATTTATGTGGGGACCCCTCTCTTGTGGGGCGGTTGCCCCTTTTGCCGCCCCTAAATCCGGGCCTAGAAGATTTTTAACAAAATTTTACTGTAAACTCAAGTTTTTAAACCAAGTCCACGGAATGACAGTTGCTACAAAGGCTTTATCTGACAGTAGCATACTAACAACTGTCATTCCGTGGACTCGATTAAAAAATTAGAGTATAGTTCCCCTCACGACAAAAAACTACACCAAAACCTGTTTAAGACCCCGGCTAGCCCTAAAACCTAAATTACGTTGCAAAGGCTGTAAATATATCAACACTTAGGCAATTTTGATTTCCGCGTTCCTTTATCTACTCTAATAGACTCTATTTACATAAAGTGGCGTTGAAATTCCGATAACTATTCGGTTATTCTAAAATAAAACAAAGTCGTGTTAGTTACACCATTTATAACCCGAGAACGGGTGGATTGATATTTATGATTTTTGATTTGTTGGATTTCTCTCCGCCCCGAATAGCAGAATAACCATTAAAACAACGGAAAAACTTACGAGAAAAAAATAAGTCTGCGCGGACGAAGTCGCGGGCAAAAGCTAGTAAATAAATAGAAAGGAACTTAACTATGGAACCTTTCCGAAATATAACCATTATGGCCGCAATATAATGATGAGTAATAAATATAATACAAGGTGTTACAAAAAGTACTAACTCTTTTTATTTACTAGGTAAAAAGCACCCGGTTTTACGGATCATATCCTTTTTTTTTTGTTCTGTGACGGTCCTATAAAAAATGGTGAAGATCTGATGAAGAACTTCAGAGATGCAGAACGAAACTCCTCAACGGGCAGCAGTATAGTTCGCTGTTATTTGCAAAAAAAAAATATTTTCGTGATCAGCGGAATCTAAACAACCAGCCTAGAAAGTCCCAGCCTTGTACCAATCGGCCACAGTCTCAGATACCCCTTTTTGTTCGATTGGCGCACGCGATAAGAGCTGCCATGACGTATCTGAGATTGTGGCCGACCGTACGATAAAAAAAAACTCAACCCATTTCAAGAGTTTCAACCGCGACCGGCCAAAAAAAAAATGTCTTCCAGACTCAGCCAATTCTACTCTATCAGCATACCAACTCTTAGCTTTGTACGGTCGGCAACAATCACAGATACCCCATGGCATCTCTTACCGTGCGCGGCATAAGGGCGCCAATCGAACAAAAAGGGGTATCTTAGCGTGTGGCCGACTGTACCTACGATAAAGTAAGCTCTCCAGTGTATGGCAATGGTACCTAGCTAATGGATAGGAATAAAATACAGAACCATTTTGTAAAAAACCTATTTTGTAATTCGTTTAAGTATTTATTTACAAAAATTTACACAGATCATAATTATTATTATTTAAGTATTTTGTTAACTCCCAATGCTTAAACATACAAGACTAAATTGTATGAGAAAGAAATTGTTGACAATACTAATAGATGATTTGCTTTTACAGTAAATATGGCAGTGTACACGAGATGGAATTATGAAATTACCTATACCATGGAATTATCGCTGACTGCAAAGAAAATGTTTTTAAACAACCCATGGAAATGTGATTATCCGTGGTTATTGAAAGATCTTCAATAAGATTCGGAAAAAATCTGTTATAAAAAGACCGATGTTACTTTCTGCCAGTTTTACCAGTTGAAAGAGGCCATGACAGTTTTGCCAATCGTTGCCAGCTTAACTTTTTTGGCTACCTGAAAGGCGCCATATTAGTTTTTGTCCGCCATTTTGCATTTTCCGGCACCTACAAGGCATCGCTGTAAGTTTTTGGCACTTACAAGGTACCGTTGTAAGTTTTTACCAGTGCTAAGGCGTCGTTGTAAGTTTTGGCACTTTTGGTGCGTCAGTTTAGCTGTTTTACTGTTCTATGTGCCATTTATAAGACGTCAACGCTGTATTTTCCGGCACTTACAAGGCACCGCTGTAAGTTTTGGGCACTTTCAAGGCATTTATACGGCGTCTTTGTAAGTTTTTGGCACTTATGAGGCGTCAGTTGAGTGTACGGCAGCTGTAAGTAGGCAGGCAGGTGTGCAGGTAGAGATCGTGGGCGGTGCGTTTACCAGCAGTAAGGATAGTTGGGGCACAGGGCCGGATTCAGACCAGCGGGGTACTGCGCCGCCACGGGGGCTCTGCGGGCGAAAGGGATTGGTTAAAACAAAAGCAGAGATGTATTAAGAGATGTTTGCTTGAAGCGGAACTTAAACCCACGTTTCTATTTACCATACCAGTGAAAAATAGAATCCAGAGTGCAGCAAGGGATTCAAAGACATGAGATAACAAAGCACACAACTTTTCATTTCACAACAGGCAGAAAATGTGACGGAAATCGTGTTCGAATAATTGTGAATTTAGAAAAGTTACTTCTTCTTCTTCTTCTTCGTAATTAGTTAGTACTTACTTATTTGCATCCTAGTTATTTTTTATTTGCATCCTAATTCCAAATAATCCAAGCAAACGGTTAAAACGGACTTTTCCACGCGGTTGAAAGCCTTCCGAGCCAGCGAGACGAAGGGTGGTATTAATAGTCGTCTGAGATCACCTTCTTGAGTTCGATCTCAAGTAGGTGAACTAAGAAAAGTCAAATGCTAATGTCAAGCCTTGGCTAATGTCAAACTTGAGTAGCTGTCAGCATAATAATAGACACTATCTTGAGATTGACATTGACATTACCCAAGGCTTGACATTAGCATTTGACTTTTCTGAGTTCACCTACTCGAGAATACTTGAGAAAAAGGAATCAGCGAGTTACTATTGGTGCCCCAGAGGTAATTAACAATGACTTCCTATTGGGGTGCCAGAATCAACAATGAATTACTATTGTGGCGCCAGTGCCAACAGTGTCTTACCATATTGAGGCGCCAGAAAGAACATGGGCGTCAAAGGAAATACTCACACTTGGGGCGCCACGGGCAGGATGCCTGGGTTGGACACCCACTCCGGGATGGGCTGGCCGTCGGCGGTGAACCGCGCGAGGATACCAGGCTCGCAGTACGGGTAGTTAGGACAGATGGCGGGGTGGACGCCGGCCGGGTACTCCCGCGGGATCGCCAGGGTACAGGCGGCCAGGGCCAGGACTACGAACTGAGGGCAAAGGTGAAGGGTTTTACTTTATTGAACGAGCGAGCGAAGCGAGAGAAGTTCTCCGAGTCTACTGGAACAATCTGGCGTTTGTATGTATGTATCCATGAATGTTCGTTCGACGATAACTTGAGTAGATTTTGTCGGATCGTCATGAAATTTTAAGCGGCTAAATGAGGCAAAGATAATTTTTAAGGCCGAACATGAGCCAAATCGGTCGAGAGGTTGAGATATGGGGTCGCGAGTTCATAGTTCAGGGCGAACCACTAGTTTATTGAACGAGCGAGCGAAGCGAGAGAAGTTCTCCGAGTCTACTGGGCCTCTAGTCTACAGGATTAATCCGGCGTTTGTATGTTTGTATGTATGTATGAATGTTCGTTCGACGATAACTTGAGTAAATTTTGTCGGATCGTCATGAAATTTGGTAGGCGGCTAAATGAGGCGAAGATAATTTTTAAGTTCGAACATGAGCCAAATCGATCGAGGGGTTGCTGAGATATGGGGTCACGAGGTCATAGTTCGGGGCGAACCACTAGTTTATTTGTATATGGAAGAGTTGCCATGGGTGACCTTGAAGTCTCGAAACTGTCCATGAAAGGACCATAACTGGAGAGATTTTCTCGTACAAGGCCGAGAGTTGACAGGCTGATTAGGTAGACTTCACTGAATCTGGGCAAACCAGCCTTGCAGGTCTGCTTCGGTTTAAACGAGCCCAGTAGTAATAATAAAAATTGGTGTCTGATGCATGTTAAGTAGTTCATCAATGCCGGAGCAAACCAGCTAGACAATTTTTTTTATCAGGCTCAACAAGCTCTACTTAATCAGCTTACCAACTCCCAGCTAAAGCTAGATATGCTGTAGGTATGTTAGTCGAGCTGGAGGGACCTAAGTAAGCGAAGATGAATGAACTCTAGACGAATGAATTTACAGCTGACAGAATTGATTAGATAGAAACTAACTACTTACCATTTACGAGATCACAGTAATCATAACTTCATGAATTTGTAGGTTCGGAATAATGAAATATTGCGATCCAGTGCAATAAAATCAGCCAAGCAATTCGATTTGCTTGTCAAAACTGAGCAGCCGAAATTATCATACAAACGATTTGTTTACACACCTACACGAATTGGTAAGTTGTTGATTTGCTATTGATTAATCAATGTGAAGTACTGATGGCTGAAGCTTAGCCAAAACATCAGAGCCTATCATCCCGGTTTGAATCATGATTTTAGAAAAAAATATGTGAATAAATCCTGCACAAGAAAAATACGGCCACTTTTGACATGTGCGGGATTTATTCGTAGGATAGGGATCTGGTAGTTAAGCCCATGGATTCCCATTTGACGGCTCGTTTTTTGCAAAAAACACATCCAAAAAGAAGATTTCCATCACCTTAAACACATTTAATTGTGACGAAATCCTATAAATATCGACCTTGTCTTTCCTATGGGCTAGCCTAGCCCAGCACCAATACCATCCTGAAAGCTTAGATAGCCTGCCTAAGCTTTCAGAATGATACATAGGTGCTGGGCAAGCCTTATCCATCTAACCACTCGTGCGCACGACTTTTTTTTTCACTAGGTGCTCACACGTACTAGCGTAATAAAAAAACCCACTTACTTCACCCATCTAATGATAGTGAAGGTGCCACTGGACGCTGTATAAATCATCAAATTAGATGCAAGGGCCTAATGTGATCCAAAACTGAGTAACGCCTGGACAGATTTGAATGAAATTTATAGCTTATTATAAACCAGTAAACCACAATAACATAGGCTAACTTAAAACCCGAAAAAACGTCGAGGTCTTGGCGGATGAAGTCTCGAGCATAAGTTAGTTGTCCTATCTTTGGGTCAAGACGGACTGGGGGTCTACCGGCTATTACCATTGGCGAAAATCGACTTCGATTCAAGAAAAATTAACTTGGTGGTACCGTCATACCGTGTAACTGAAATCCATCTGTCAAAATGCCGAATTTCATCGACATGAACAATTGAACATGGATTTGAAGCCCATGCAGATTTTCCGAAGTTCATTGAGTTACGCGGTAGACCCCCTGGTCTTTATAATAATAATTAGTAAGTACCATATTATTGAAAGGTGAACTGTACAAACATAATTTAACTTGTCGAAACAATACCAGTTGCAATGGTCCGCAAATCGCAATGCATTCCCGATATTGCAATTGACTGGATTACTCGCCGATTAGCATAACTGGTTTAAGTTTTTTCGTCTGCTTTTGTTTTGTTGAGAAAGGTTATGTTTTTGTTGATAGGCAAGAAGCCACATCAAAATGTTGATACGACTTCTTGAAAAAATTCAAAGTCCGAATTTGAACCTCATTATCTCGGAAACCGTTGATTTCCCAGGCATAGTTCCTTGGGCAAAAATGTTCGTTATAATGAGGACAATACATACGTGGATTCCCGCTTTGTCGGCGGTCTTTTAACACCCTGTACGTACACACGACAGCACATCAGACTGTACACTTTTGTTTTAAAGTCGCCCGTAACGTAACCGAGTAGAGTGCTAGCGTGTAAGGGTCGACGTGCTGTCGTGTGTAAGTACATCTCTATAATTAGCACAATTCATAGCTCGATCAGTTTCCTGTCTAGAAGTTCCGGGTTCCATTACCATCCCACCCGCAGCGTTATAGTGTCTTTGCCGACAAGGCCGCTAATTACCATCAGTAATGAAGTGTTACGTACGTCTCAATCGCTCACACCTCTGCGTTGGAGGTGCAAGGCTGAGTGGATAATTATTATGACAGACCACGCTACTTGCATACTGATGAGTCGATGTAAATAGTGGTTGCTTGGCTAGATACAATGTAAAGTACAGGTGGCCAATCCTTGGATGATTGACATGTTAATTTGAAGCAATTTATCCTGTGAACATCCCATCTCTCTTATATTCAAAATTACCGCAACAACGGCAGCGGTCAGTCCAAAGATGGGTGACCGCTAGTGGCAATAATATCTGAGCGCTTCCGTGCTTTATAAGGCACGTTAAACCGTTGATCCCGGTTGTTAAGCCATGTTAGCGTCCCTTTGGGCAGTCTAAAAACTCTGACACCATAGGTGGCTACTACCTCACACGAATATCATAATAAAAATGCGAAAGTTTGTGAGTGTGCGTGTTTGTCACTCTTCGCCACGTTGAAACGGCTGGACGGATTCGGAGGATTTGGATGGAGATACCTTTTAACCTTATAACGTTTTATCCCAAAAAAGACATTTATCTACTGTTTATCGAATGAATGAAGTCACAGGCAAAAGGAGGAATCTCATAAAAACTTACGTTTCACCCCCTTATGAGATGAGTTTAAGGAAATCTATTGATTCCTAGTTTATCGTTACAATTTGATACTTTAAAAAAATACATTATCCAGAATGAGAGCAAATATTTTTTTTATCTACGAAAGTCGGGCTCGAAGGACGAGATAGCCAAACTGATCGCCAACCTCCGATAGGAGACGGCACGCAAAGAAGAATAAGAAAGTCGGGCTAGTTACACCATTTTATAACTCAAGAACTTAGACCGATTTTTATGATATTTCATTTGTTGGTTAGCAGAATAACTATTAAAACTTGAGAAAAAATCACGAAAAAAATGATTACACTTCGCGGACAAAGTCACTGGCAAAAGCTAGTAAGATAAGTCAATAAGAATTATTTTCCAGCAAAACCATATTTTTTAAACTTGAAAACGGGGGCGGATTTTCACGAGTGCTGATCCAGAGTTCGAAAGCCACCGCCTCATCAAGAAAGAAAAAACCTGACACAAAAAAAGGACTTGCGAAGTCCCAAGTGATCAACTCACCAGTTTTCCGTACATGTTTCTGTGTGTATGTTTATCCTCTCTGTGAACCCACGAGACTGATGCCGAAATAGACCGGGAGCGGCGTTTTATACCCAAAGCCGCGGCAACGCCCTTACCAGCACCGTAACTCCTGGTCTATAACCTATTAATAGTAAATGTATAGCAAAAGAGATCACCAGTTAGTTAAGCCTTGACAATGCATTCCCAATGCTTCCGATCCTGGTCTATAACTTGCCATATTAAACGTATAGGAAAACAGTTCACAAGTAACTGGGTGGTGGACTAATGTGGTAGTAAATGAGGCATAGGCGTTGTGGTGGCCAGACGGGTGTTGTAAAATGTAGTGGAAAAGAGGTCACCAGAGGGGTAAGGGGTTTCTGATAGGCAATGAAATGTTACTGGCTGTTCGGTACCTCAGACCTGTTGGACTATATCGGTTTGTTTGAATAAAGAGACAAAATTTGCAATACACAGGCTGTTTTACGAATTAAGTATCTTTTGTACGATAGAGTACATAACAATACTTCTATTTACGTATATTAACGCTCCTGCAAAAGCGTAAAATGACAAACTAAAAAGAATATTCTATTCTATTCTATTCAATTTAGCAATACAAACACTCATAAAATAATACTCTTGCAAAGAATCCGGGTTGGAGGTTTTTTGATACTTACATTTTATTTTGGTCAGAATTCCAATTATTGTGATATTGAAGTAAAATATTGTCTCACACTAATATAACTCTCATCCTAAAACGATAACATAAACGAAAGAACCAAAAAAGCAAGAAAACTAGAAAAAAATACATTTCAATTTAAACATTTCGAATAAGTTCAATTCAAAACGAAGTTTTCAAACGCGTTGATGTCTTTTTCAGGGGCAAGTGTATTCCTTTCCTTAGTGCAAATTCCCATAGAGTTAGTGATATACTAAAATCAAGCAAGAATATGTATGAACAGATTGATTAGGCCTTTGCATCTAGTTAAGTAGACGATATGCAGCGTCCTATGGCACCTCAAACGACTCACACTAGATACCGGATAGTCTGGGAAATGTTTTAGAATTTTAGATGCCTAACACATATACCTACCATGCACGAAAGATAGATAGATCTGAGTATTACGCTATGTGATGAACCTAACCAACCGCAGGTTTCCTCACGATGTTAGAAAGCCTGAGGTATTGCTACTTTAAATTCACAAATGAACGGGGGACCTCACGAACGTTTTACTAACTCTACTACCGCTAATTATGAATCCAACAGATATTATCACATGACCAAGACCAGGTACTAGTGCGTGACAAAAAGACACTTCGGTGTACGATCGGTCAAGTTCCAATAACTTAATAGGACGCGAGTCTATACTCTACAGGGTGCACTCTAAGTCGATAGCGGAACTTTAAGTAGGCTGTCTACTGATAACTACGAGCAACTTGTACCAGGTGGCGAAAAAAATGGAGCGAAAAAAATATCAGCTGTTCCATACAAAAGGTCGACTCAAATACTGTGCCAAATGTATGAAACAGCTGATATTTTTTTCGCTCCAGTTTTTTCGCCACCTAGTACAAGTTGTTTGTAGTGATCAGTAGACAGCCTACTTAAAGTTTCGCTATCGACTTAGAGTGCACCCTGTAGAAGTCTAGAGAGGCACCTTGTGATGGCAGTAGAGTTGACTTGACAGTGCTTACAAAAATAAGGCTGTTGTACACGGGTAGAGTAAATAGCAGAGTCAACTAGCATACTACTTTACCAGTTCCAAGTATTCTACCAATTTAAATAGAGTAACTGTTAATTTTGTCGGTAGAGTTGTCACTAGGTAAGAAGCACAAGGACAATGAACGTCACGAAGTTAGTTTTGCGTTTTGTAAACATGTTTGAACTACAGGGTGCACTCTAAGTCGATAGCAGAACTTTAAGTGGGCTATCTACTGATCAATACAAACAACTTGTACTAGGTGGCGAACAAAATGGAGTGAAAAAAATATCAGCTGTTCCATACGAAAGGTCGACTCAGTACTGCGCGAAATGTATGAAACAGCAGATATTTTTTTCGCTCCATTTTTGTCGCCACCAAGTACAAGTTGTTTGTATTGAGTACAAGTACAAGTTATCAGTAGACAGCCTACTTAAAGTTTCGCTATCGACTTAGAGTGCACCCTGTAGTTACTCTACTAACCGTTTACATGGGTCGAGTATTCGGTAGAGTAGAGTGGACGCTGGAGTGGGGGAAGGAAAGTGGTAGAGTAGCTCGCCCACGTTGCTAGTTACTCTACTCTACCAAATTTCAGTACTCTACTCTACCAATGCTGTTTACATTGGTATAGTTAATAGGATAACTTTAGTACTCTACCGCTCTACTCTACCGTTTGCTCTACCCGTGTACAGCAGCTAGTACGGCTAGTTGCGTGCGACTCAAAGAATTTCAGTGTGGGTTGAGACTTGATTGAGATGACTTCGAATTCGAAAATACTTTACAGGGTTTGTTCATGTTTTTCAAAATTATTTATTTAACAGAAAACACATACAATAAAGCATAACAATAACACACTATCACACTTGCAGACAGGGCAACAAGACACTTTATCGTACATACGACTGTAGGTGTACCTACTCTTTTCAGTTAAGTTACGGGCGACTTTGCAACGAAAATGTAAGGGTTTACGTACTGTCGTGTGTACGGTCGGCCACAGTCACAGATACCCCATGGCAGCTCTTACCGCGTGCGGAATAAGGGCGCCAATCGAACAAAAAGGGGTATCCTAGCGTGTGGCCGACTGTACGTTCTATATACAATTTGTGGTCTATTTCACCGCTTCGGAATTGGCGATCAAACGGATCTCACCATGCATAGATAGATACGTTTGACAAAGCGAGACCCAGCGCTTAATCGCCGATTAAGAAACAGTGAATTTAAGAAAAAGTTATGTTTTTGCCGGTGCTGTATTTGCCCTTTCCCGCTCTCAATTTAACTGCCACTTATGCTGGGCTGGCTAAGGGTGGCATTAATAGTATTCGACTCAAGATCGAACTCAAGTAGGTGATCTCAGAAAAGTCAAATGCAAATTTCAAGCCTTGCCTAATGTCAATGTCAATCTCAAGATAGAGTCTATTAATATTATAATAATAATGTTTATTAAGGATTCTGTTGGCTTTCCTAATTTAATAAATAAATAAATATGCTGACAGCTACTCAAGTTTGACATTAGCCAAGGCTTGACATTAGCATTTGACTTTTCTGAGTTCACCTACTTGAGATCGATCTCAAGTAGGTGATCTTAGACGACTACCCTAAATCTATAGAAATAAGTCCGTCCTTGTACATATTGTCTCAATATCTAAAGCTTTGTATCTTTTTTTGTGCAATAAAATGTAACAAGTCAATTTTGCACAAATTTTTGGCAGTAAAATTACTGGATTGCACGGATTGCACAGCTCTTTCTACTAAGAATTGCTGAAGTGATGAAACGCTTCAAAACAAATGGGGCATTTTTCACATGAGAGGCATTTTGCGAGCGGTCAAATGGCGTCATACAATGCCTATCGAAACTGCATGCATACTGCAGATACCTATGGCTAATTATCAGTAATAGCGGCTAAACAGTGAGCTATAATGAGGATTAGCAAATTTATACCCGGCAACACGATAGGATACCCCATGATAAGTCTTATAGCGCGCGGCATAAGACCATCAATCGATCAAAAAGGGTTATCCTAGTATGTAGCTTACTGTACTTGCTTACACAGGCTTTCATCATTGATTGGTAATACAGCAATTTCGACGTTCATCGTTTGTTAATAGATATTTGATGCTTCAACACTCGATCCATAATTGTTCCGCCGGTAAACTTAGGTGTGATTTGTCTGTGTTGTTTGTATTGTAATTGGCGTCGCAAAGCGAAAATAAAAGTATCCTTTCAATAGCAGCCTCTTTATTCCTCAGGAATATGATGACGCATTGATTAGACATTGCACTAATTAGATATATGGCTGAGGAGCGCGACCATGTCGTACTAGCTTCCATTGGGAGCGGTCTTCCGTCATATAACCTGAGCAGCTACCACGAGTGGTTACTGTCACTGTCACTGAAATTGACAATTTCGATAAACAACCTTACTACTAGAGTATTAGGATACATGACATACGTCCGGCAGACGTCCGGCACAACTTTTTTGCACTCGTGGTAGCTACTCTGCCCGGTGAATGCTTCCTCCAGCCGCTGCCCTTATCGCATCAGACCATCTGGTTGGTTGGTGCCCTTCCCCTGACGCGTTTGCCATTCACCTGTCCCAATATTATGAGCTTCTCTAGACCATGCCTGGGCGACCGCATTAGATACGTGTCCAAAGAAGCTGAGGGTCTTTTCTTCGCATATACAGGGTGTTAAAAGACCGCCAACAAAGCGGGAAACCACGTATTGTCCTCATCATAAGGAACATTTTTGCCCAAGGAACTATGCCTGGGAAATCAACTGTTTCCGAGATAATGAGGTTCAAAGTCGGACTTTTCAAAACTTTTTTTTTTGCACAAATGTATTCAGTATCTATCTTTTCAAGAAGCCATATCAAAATTATGAATATTTCTTATAAAAAATTACGTTAAAATTGCAACCCGAAATGTATTTTAAACATCGGCACTTCAAGTTTAAGTAACATAAACTTATAACTACGCTTGCGCGATATGACTACTGTGCGTTACACGTCCATTGCGTAATAAAATATTTTTCAAAATTATAACCTAAAAAACCAAAATCATTTCCCAGCAATAATTTATCGAAAAGGTACTTTGTTTTGGTGTCTAGGCTAGTATGCGTGGCTTTCGGGTCTGTTGGCGGTCTTTTAACACCCTGTATAGTAGATAACTCCTAATTTACCTGTGGTTATAGGCAAGCCCACTCCATTTAAAACAATGTCCCAGGCAGTGCAGCGCCGGCCGAGTGGTCTTTTCACCCATCTAGTGTGATTGAGAGTACCACTGGACGCTGTTTAAATCATCTCATTACGTAGATGCAAAGGCCTTTATTATAGGAAAGGTTCTGATAGTTCAGTTCAACTCCTTGATAGACTGACCCGGTAGCGCAGATCATCTATTTCAACCCGAAGGTCCTAAGTTCGATTCCCAGCAAGCGCCCGAACTGATAAGGAAGTGATAAGGAAGCCCTACCTACCTACTTCACTGTAAATCTATTGTGTGAGATATTTTTATTGTTACCGTCGGCGCATTCATTGCATACAAATATGGCTAAACTAAGCACCTACGTTAATTTATTGCCAAGTACAGTCTGATGGACTTAGTTAGCCTTACTTTGTAGTACAGTCAGAGATAGCCTGAATAAATCGGGCCATGTGACTGGTAATGCAACGTAACAATGAAATAAACTAAACTCTCTAACTTTGAATTTTACTAGCAATGGGAAGGAAATTATTGTAGCGTGTACACACGACAGCACGTCAGACTGTACACTTTTGTTGCAAAGTCGCCCGTAACGTAAGTGAATAGAGTGCACGCGTGTAAAGGTCGACGTGCTGTCGTGTGTACATTACACACTACGGCACGTCAGAGTGTACATTCTTGTTGTAAAATAGCCGGTAACGTAACCGAGTAAAGGGCTAGCATGTAAGGGTCGACGTGCTGTCGTGTGTATCTAAGGGTCGACGTGCTGTCGTGTGTACATGTCCCACTAGCTGGCCAAAAGCATTCTCTCAGAGAGAGTTCACCACGCGTGCGGATTGGCGTCTTTTGCGTTGAGGGTACTAAGTACACAAGACAGCACGTAGACCCTTACACGCACGCACTCTACTCGGTTAAAGTTACGGGCGACTTTGCAACAAAAGGGTACACTATGACTTGCTGTCGTGTGTACCTACGCCTCAGACGATGAGGTTTTCCCACGATACTTTGCTTCTCCGTTCGCGTAATATTAAACTGCAAGTAAAATTCACAGTTAGAAAGAGTTTTACATGTTGGAAATTTGAAGATTAGTTGGCTCATCGTTTTTTCTGTGGACTAGACTAGGCCAATATACGTGTGGAGCCAACTAAGCCGCGGGTTTACTCACGATGTTTTTCCTTCACCGATAGCGAGTGGTATTGCTACTAACTACAAATTCACAAATGTACTTAACTTTTAAATGAGGCCGACTAAGCTGTCAGGATAGTATAGGTGCTGGGCAAGCCAACTGAAAACAATGTCCCAGGCACTGCAGCGCCGAGTGATCTCTTCATCCATCTAGTGTAAGTGAAGGTGCCACTAGACGCTGTATAAATCATCTCATTTCCTACTTAGATGCAAAGGCCTTACTACCAGGCCAATATAGCTGTAATGATAGTATAGCTGGACCGCAGTACCCCACGGTTACAGATATCTAAAACAAAGACCGTAATATGTTTTCGTCCGACTGTACCGACCTAGCTTGCCTTTTCTGTGAGGTATCTAAATGACCATAAGAACTGACAATTAAAATGACATTTAATTTAAAATGTAAAGGCATCTGTCTACGTAAAAAAATAAGGTTTGTCGAGTTTTATCAGTGGTTCAGTATGAACGAACAACCACCACCACACAAACAATGGCCCGTTTTCAACTGACAGTTAAAAGCTGAATTCAAAGCCCTTAGTAGATGGCTCTTATAGGCTTGGCCATACAAGAACCGGGATGTGGCTGTCAAATTTCGCTTACACAGATTAATAATATCTTCAGAAAAAGCAAAATTTGACAGCCGTGAAAACTTCTCATTGGATAGCATTTTTCATCTTTAACGCATCACGTACTTTCAGCCCATTCATTCAACATGTAAAAAATGTAGAGCCAAGTTTCGAACTCTACACGCACTAATTCTACAAGCCCTAACTTCACAAACTTTACACCTTAGTCAAAATATGTGGCTTGGCCATTTCGCTACCGTCATAATGGACGAAAGGTGAAAATTGTATTCACTGTTTATTACTTTTCTGTTATTACAAGTTCTTTTAGTAACGAAACGGCCAAGCCACATATTTTGACTAAGGTGTAGAGTTTGTGAAGTGAGGGCTTGTAGAGTTAGAAGCTTGGCTCTACATGAGATCTGATAGCTTTTTGACTGTGCGAGGTGTATTGTCTCGTCTTGGCAACATATTTTACATGAAAATGTTTTTGGTGGGATCTGTATCCTCCGCAACGCAACCGATTTGTATGCGGTTTTCGATGTACATATTTCCAGGGAAGGTTTAAGTATAATCGTTGTTTGCACCCGTGTAAAGCCGGGGCGCGTCGCTAATGGAGTAAAAGTATGTTTATATGTGTTTATTCAGGTAATCAACCGCTTTTTTACAGGTTTAAATAATAAAGATCTTAATTTTACAAACTAAAGCCAATAACAGAATACCACAAATTATTATTAAAAAGTAATTTTGCTAATACTAAATTCTAATAGGTTATATTATAGGTTATATTCATTACATTTATCAATTCTGAGTACTTTTTAGACAAAACCTTGAGGATAACTATGATATACATAATTATACAAACATATTATCATTTTGTTATAATAATTCAACGATGAGATGTAACAGCGAGTTACAGATCCGTTAGTAGATTTTAATTTTAATATTATTTTAATTATTTAGTTGTATAGAAGTTTATTAATGGATGGTCCTTTTGGTTTTTGTGGTGTGTGAGTGTGTTTGTGTGTGTGTGTGTGTGTGTGTGTGTGTGTGTGTGTGTGTGTGTGTGTGTGTGTGTGTGTGTATGTGTGGTGATGAAAGCCTGTATTACTTGATTATGATGTCTGTTATTTTGTTTTTAGTAGGTGATAAGGTTATTAAGGATCCTAAGATGAGTTGTTTAAAGAAATTTCGTTAACTTACAATCGATGCATTGAGGAACCCTAAAATTAAATTCGCATACATACTTCCAAAGGGCGTGCCAACTGAAGCAAAAATAATTATCACACTTGCTCTACGATTCAGACAAGCCATTTTGACCTTAAACGGGCGGGAAATAAAGTCCAAAACAGATTATTATGCGACTTGCCAATCCCTTACAGTGGTAAAAAAAAACATCTTGTACATTTAATTACGCACATCTGTTGACAACTTGACACAGATGACTTATTTTTTTCTAGCTAGACAAGACCACAGATGGGGTAAATAAGGGTGGTATTAAGTAAATAAGGGTGATATTAATAGTCGTCTGAGATCACCTACTTGAGACCGATCTCAAGTAGGTGAACTCAGAAAAGTCAAATGCTAATGTCAAACTTGAATAGATGTCAGCATATTAATGGACAATATCTTGAGATTGACATTGACATTAGCCAAGGCTATTTGACTTTTCTGAGATCACCTACTTGAGTTCGATCTTGAGTCGGCGACTATTAATGCCACCCTAAGTTTCATGACGATCCGACTAAAATTACTCAAGTTATCGTCGAACGAACATTCATACATACCTACATACAAACGCCGGATTGTTCCAGGGCCCTTAGCCTGTAACGCAATGGCGGGTCAATGGCGTTCCGGCAGAAGGACAAAACCGGGCTCTCCTCGTTTTTCTCCTACAACCAGAGAACTAATCCTCTAGAATTAGAATCAAAATATTCTTTGCTGTACTACAAAAACACTAAAAGGACAGACAGCGTTAGCAAATCGTTATTGAAGTCGTCACCTGACAGCCCATTTTGGCACCATTGTCTTACAGGCTAAGGGCCCAGGTTCCAGTAGACTCGTAGAGCTTCTCTCGCTTCGCTCGCTCGTTCAATAATTGTAAATATGGACGAATGTAGACTGTTGATTGATTGATGGGTTGGTTGAGACACCTCTAGGCGACACCAGGGGGGTTACCCTTGACGCTATTGCGTTCATATTGACAAAGTTTTTAAGTTAATGTATCTTTGAATTCGAACGAATATTTAGTTTACATACTTTGTAATATTTATTCAAAGGTCAGGTTATTTTGTATGACCAAAATATAAAATGCGTCTTGATTCGTGAAATATTGAATTTTGTAAATAGCGCCATATTGAAAAATAAACCGGTCAAGAGTGATTGCGACTCGCGCACCGAGGGTTCCGTACGTGAAATAACCGGAAATATGCTGCATAAGCGGCCGTATATTTGATTCCGTTAACTTAGAAGCTTGATTTTTTTAGGCTTCAGGGACTGCTGACCTGAGTATTTTGATATAAATTTCAACCTGATACCTCCACGCGTTCTTGAGAAAAAGGTCTTGACAGACAGACAGATGGACAACAAAGCGATCCTATAATGGTTCCGTTTTACCCCTTTGAGGTACGGAACCCTAAAAATAGCGTCAAGGGTAGAGGGGCAGTCATCTGCAGGTTTTTTCACACAGCTTCCCTGTTGGTACGGTCGGCCACAGACACAGATACCCCATGGCAGCTCTTACCGCGCACGGCATAAGGGCGCCAATCGAACAAAAAGGGGTATCCTAGCGTGCGGCCGACTGTACGTACTCGTATGATGAAATTAAATTATTAATCTTCTCCATAAAGCCATTAAGGTCCCTTCAGCGACGGCAAAAAATGGTAAATGCGGTGTAAAATTTAAACGGACACTGACGAATGCCCTTTCGCTTCAGAACAGCGAAATACGGAAATGCCATCTTTGGACCCATTAAGTGAGCATAGACTAATTAGTTTCAGAGAGTCAGCTTCTGCATTGCTCCTCCAGTCACAATGGGCATTGATCAGTGAGGCATCGATTGTCGTAAATTGAAAACCATTTCGAGGAATAGGGATACTGTTATCTATTAGGGGTCTAAATAAGTAAAATTAAAACGGATTATTAATATTTATCGCCAAAAATGTTTACTTCATTTTTCTTTAAGTATGGTACCTAGTTCCATTGCCTACAAATATTTAAAAAAATACATTCGTCAACAACAACTGTCAAAAGTGTTAAATAACTGAGAAAATAACCTTCTTGTTGACTTGACACTGACATTTGTCAAACGTCAACATATTTGTATTTTTTAAAAGCATGAATGAATGCAATGAACTTAGTACATAATGCCAGTGGTGACGTCATACACAAAACTTTTAGAAAATTTAAATAATTAATTAAAAAAAATATTTACATACTTTGTCTATACAAGGTGTTACAAAAGTACCTAACTCTTTTTACATGGTAATAGCACCCGGTGATAGGGATCACAACCTAAATATTTTGTTTGCTCTATGACGTTCCGTTCATTTTTAAATTAATAAAATGTGAACGCTGTGGCGGGAGAAAAGTATTTTTTAAATATTGTTTTAATTGACTTTCACAATCTTTTAAAAACTCAAAGCTATGTAAATGCACCTACACATACACCATATTTTAAAATTTGAGCAAAAAAGCAAAAACTAAAAAGTTATGATTTTTTTCCAATTTTGAAGTTATAAAATAAAAATTGTTTTTTTCAACTTTTTTTTACAGATTTGACATCCTGTTGACCACTAGGTTACACCCTGTAAAAAGAGTTAGGATGTTTTGTAACACGTTGTATTTTCGATTTATACAGGGTGGCCCAAACATAGACGTCAAGCGAGAAAATCTAGATAGCTGACACCGAGGGCTACCCGAATCACCCCCATGTATGTTCAGCCATTTTTTGTCGTTTAGAAGTTATGAGGCTTTTAAGGTTTTTTTGAAAAAAAAACCTACCATTGGATTTTATTTTCTAACTTTTTTTTCTTTCGATTTTTCAGAGATATTTTTTATTCTTTAGAGTCTCAGATAAATTATCTATCACCAAAAAAATAATGATCAGCTGTGGACTTTTAGAAGATACCGGAATTTTGATCCAAAGTCCAAAAATGTTGTTTTCAAGAAAACATCACTGAAATAGTTAGTATGGGGAAAAAAATAAGTAGAGGTCTGAAGAACTTTTTATTGATTTCAAAAACTTTCCCAAAGCCTCATTCTTCAGAATAATACAAAAAATCTGTCACTTTATAGGACTTTTATTCAAGTAATTTGCGATCAAAGTCGAAAAACTGGAGTTGGAAGAAATTTTATTTCAATCGATTTTCATTTATTTTGTTTGATTCGGACAAAAAACATTGCGGATCGGCTTAAAATCATCTGTCAGTAAGATCTGCATTAGAAATTCACAAAAAAACATAAAAATCAAATCATTTAATTTTCAGACTTTTTGTTAATTTTTTTCTTTAAATTTATTTTTTTCTTCATGTTTTGTAAGTAAAGTCGATAATAAAATAATTTAAAATTCAAATAATGAAAAAAAAAGAACAAAAAAAATAACAAAATATTTTATGGTACTATTTTTATTTTTTCGTGAATTTCCTATGCAGACCGTGCTGACAGGCAATATTAAGCCTACCTGCAATGTTTTTTGTCAGAATCAACCAAAATAAATGAAAATCGTTTGAAATAAAATTTCTTCCAACTCCAGTTTTTCGACTTTGATCGCAAATTACTTGAATAAAAGTCCTATAAAGTGACAGATTTTTTGTATTATTCTGAAGAATGAGGCTTTGAGAAAGTTTTTGAAATCAATAAAAAGTCCTTCAGACCCCTACTTATTATTTTTCCCATACTAACTCTTTCAGTGATGTTTTCTTGAAAACAAAATTTTTGGACTTTGGATCAAAATTCCGGTATCTTTTAAAAGTCCACAGCTAATGATAATTTTTTTGGTGATAGATAATTTATCTGAGATTCTAAAAAATAAAAAATATCTCTAAAAAATCGAAATAAAAAAAAGTTAGAAAATAAAATACAATGGTAGGTTTTTTTTTTTCAAAAAAACCTTAAAAGCCTCATAACTTCTAAACGACAAAAAATGGCTGAACATACATGGGGGTGATTCGGGTAGCCCTCGGTGTCAGCTATCTAGATTTTCTCGCTTGACGTCTATGTTTGGGCCACCCTGTAGAATAAAAAATAGGATTTGACGATGCCCATTCTCAATTCAGAAATCGGCAGTGTACCTAGTTAATTTGGTCCAAAATACCAAATATAATGTATATTCTTTGGAAGTTAACGAAAGTTATTTGCACCTCTGCAAGTCTATGGGGCATGGATGAAGGATCATACACACTCAACTCATAACGCTTGTGAGTGGAATTCGTATGGTTCTTCATCCATGACCCCTAGACTTGCAGAGGCGCAGATAATTTTCGTTAAAAGGTCTTTTAAAATTAGGGGTGGTTGGTGAAAACGGGCATTAGGCCCGGTTTCTGAATTGAGAATTTTAATAAGCAAATACTTAAGTATCGTTCTGTCACGCTCTTCAGCGAGAAATCTGCAGAGACAGGGGCCTAATTCTCGGGAATTGCGAGATTCATGTCATGTCACGAAAAATCTCATGTCATTTCGATCTCGACTGCTCCCGACCACTCGAGTTGATGTAAGGGTGAAAAATCTCGCAGAAATGTCTTGCCTTGTTTATTTCTTTATTTCCTTCTTTGTTTACTTATTTAGTAATTACATTATAGATGTCACATTTGCACCAAACTGAGATTTTTCCTTCGAGATGTCTCGAATGTAAGATTCTCTAGAATTTGCCCCGTGACATGAGATTTTTTTTCGAGATATCTCGATGGCGAGATGCTTGAGAATTAGGCCCCTGGACGATACTTACGTATTTGCTTAGTAAAATTCTCAACTCAGAAACCGGGCCTTAGCCAGCTCGGCTTATTAAATCGTCTCCATATTATGCACCGACCGTCTCCTACAATTATTATCGTACGGTTATTCATTTGCAATCGGTGCGATATAAATACATACTTGTTTTGTGATAATTACAGAAGATGAAAAATAAAACAAAAATGTGGTACAGGCGACAGATCCACCTTTGCATTTTTGTTGCAAAGACGTCAGAGTGTACACTTTTGTTGTAAAATAATACAGAAATGTGGTACAGGCGACAGATCCACCTTTGCATTTTGGTTGCAAAGACGTCAGATTGTACATTTTTGTTGTAAAATAATACAAAAATGTGGTACAGGCGACAGATCCACCTTTGCATTTTTGTTGCAAAGACGTCAGAGTGTACACTTTTGTTGTAAAATAATACAAAAATGTGGTACAGGCGACAGATCCACCTTTGCATTTTTGTTGCAAATACATCAGAGTGTACACTTTTGTTGTAAAGTCGGTAGAGTGTAAGGGTTGACGTGCTGTCGTGTGTACTTGGGTAAAAAAAAATTGATTACAGTATATTCCATGTCCTACCCCTATAGGCGTTATGAATATTGAGCAAACAAGTCATTTTTTTATTTGAAAAAATCCTGTCAAAAAATTATACTTAAAAATTCATACATTCACAAGGTTATGCCAAAAGGGGAAATAGTTTAAGGCCCGGTTTCTGAGTTAAGAATTTTACGAAGCACATACTTACGTATCGCTCTGTCACGCTCTTTTGTGGGAAATCTGCAGAGACAGGACGATACTTACCAATTTGCTTAGCAAAATTCTCAACTCAGAAACCGGGCTTAAGACGACGTACGTCTCACAACGTCTCAGGACCTAAGGTTTGGATTCCAGGATTGGATTTCCTACGAATGCAATCGATTCTCGCCAAAAGTGGCCACTTTTGGCGAGAATCGATTGCATTCTTAAGTTCTAGGATCTGGAATCCAAACCTTAGGTCCTAAAAATAGTTAAGCCTCGCGTTGAGGAATCGCAGGAGCGTTTTTTGCTAAAAACGCATCCCAAAAAAAGATATGATTTTTTTTCCATTGGCGGCGCTAGTTGTGAGACGTATTTCACCTTAAAATAAATCTTTTTTTTTTCTGTGTGTAACTTCTGTTATTTTCTAACTTATGGTGCATAGTGGGAGTACCTATCGTGATATTTCCGCATTCGCCTCTAAGGCGTGGTTGTTATGATCCAACTTTAATCATAATTATGAATGATGGCCCGCAGTCTCAGCTCTGCCAGCTTATACTTTAAAAAAAACACACAGTAGTTTCCCGTTAACAACAGTCAAAAGATTCAATTCAATAGGGCTTTTTCCAAGTGTCTTTGACAGCGATTCGCGAATTATCGCGCAACTAAATCTGTGGTTTGTATGGAAACTACAGATTAAGAGACCCCTTCAGGACCGTGGGAACTCGGCGATGGGCAAGCGCGTGAAACACTGTTTTCTATAGCTGTTTCACCCAGAGCGAGACGGGGCGCGGGAAAAGTGAGAGGCAATGCGGCTGTATGAGTCTACGTGTGTTCGTGTCCTTTCGCGAGTATGTAGTTGTAGTTATAAACTTATAACGTAATAGATCTATTTTCCCAATTTTTTTCGTAGTTCTGCTGCCATTTCTACATTTTATTAGCTATTTCAAAAAAAAAATTTTTTTCTGACAAGTAGGTACAATACATTATTGATGTTCCCAAGGTAGTTCGACTCCAATAGCTGAAATTAACACCATTTTCGGCGCGTAAAACGCTGACTGATTTTGACAGTTATTCGTGCTATTTTTGATGCTTGGAAAAATCCCTATTCAAATCATTGAATGTTGAACGAGCCAGCGAAGCGAGAGAAGTTCTCCGAGTCTACCCTGGAACAATCCGGCGCTTGTCTGGGTGTATGCATAATATGTATGTATGAATGTTCGTTCGACGATAACTTGAGTTTTATCGTCATAACAGTAATGCGGATTTCTCACAAAAGAACGTGACAGAACGATAGTTAAGTTTTTGCTTAGTAGAATTCTCAATTCAGAAACCGGGCCAGAGTCTATTAAACTCTGGCCCGGTTTCTGAATTGAGAATTCTACTAAGCAAAAACTTAACTATCGTTCTGTCACGTTCTTTTGTGAGAAATCCGCAGAGGCAGAACGATATTTAAGCACTCGCTTAGCGAATTTCTCAAATCAGAAACCGGCAGTCTAATAGACTGATTGCTAAAATTTCTAACTGATCTAAGTAATTAGTGGTTTCGCAATCTGCCATTAATTAAGACAATTATTCCTATCTAGAGTGTCTAGATAAATTACCTAAAGTAAGAGACGCACGGGACTGCGGGACTATGTACATACCTATATTGTTGGCGCCTTTCGAATGAGCATTCTTTTTTACTTAAATTTTGACGTGTTTTTGAGAGGTGGTAGCGTCTTATTGGCACCTTTTAAAAAGGACCTTAGTTACCTCAGTAATTCAGTTATTCAGATTTTTTTGGGCGCACTTAATTTTTTATGTGCCAGTCACGGAGTCCAAAAAAGGCCAGCTCTTTGAGTATCAGTCCAAATATTCATAAGCGGATAATTATTATCTCCTTTAGTAAAATCGGTAAATTGGCCGGCACCTTGCGCCCGCGGTTTTGCAATTTACAAAATAAATAAAAGAGAAAAAAGTGAATTTTTGATATTGCTGTATGCGTTTGGCCTATTTACAAACAAGAGAAACCACGACAATTATATTTTGGGGAAAATTGGTGAATTTTCGGGCGCGTTTCTTTTTAGTTGAAAAACAAAGAAAACCGTAAAAAATATCATATGTAGGGATAACATCAGAGAATTTTTTGGCGTTTTAATAAATCCTCGGTTTAATTTTTTTTATATAAGATTGTTTAGTTTTGGCGAAATCAGTGAATTTTCATGCTTGCTGCTTCCGCTTTTTCCCTATTTACAATCAAAGGAAACCACGATGTGATTATACCTTCGAATAAACATTACAAAATATTGAATCTAAAAACTTCTTCAATATGAACGCAAAAGCGTCATCGGTAGCCCCCGTCTCTCTATTTCTCAGACCGGAATTCAACAGATTTAATTCCTGCTTACATTCGTAATCTCCAAATCCAATTATGTCAATGACAATCGTTTGACATAAGCATAAAGTGCCTCTTGTCAATCAGTTACGTACGAATAAAATAAAAAAGTAATCCTAGAAAAAAAGTGGTCCCACCAAAATTGTTTTGAGTAAAAATTGTGTCAAGTCTCGTGTTGTGTTATAGAGAAAAATCCGGTGTTCTTACTCAAATTTTCTTCTTTCTAGGTTACAATTATCTAAGTAACTATTGCTTAACTCATTTTTTTACATTCAAGATAACTCCGTCACATGAGTTGCATCAAGAAAAAGAAGTTACGGTCTTGCCAGGATTTCGAGTGATTATGGTGTATTTTTTCCGTAGCATTCTCACTGGCCTTGCTCTACCTACACCAATGAAATTGCGTTTATTTTTAAGTCAAACGACTAACTCTCTTGCAGTCAGACTTAAGACCCTGCTCGACTTGGCTAAGAACACTGCCGTGCCTCCTCATTTCAAAGTCAAAACCATTCAATGATTCAATGTCATTGCCTACTTAAGTTGACGAATGCATTTAGGCCTGGGGCTAACTGACAATTTGAATGTTTTATGCGTTTATATTCCTTCCTGCAACATTATCAAACTAACTAGAGCTATGATGTCACAAAGCTAAAACTGACAAATGTCTGACTAGTTTCGTGATTCAAAGGGTCGAAATCTTGATTAAGTTACGAAGAAATGTTACAAACAAATACCTAAGTTAGATTTCAGTTTCTTCAAGTAGCTTCCTCAAGTTAGGTAGGTACTTAGGTAGGCACGTAGGTATCCTATAGGTTGTAACTTGGATAGGTACCTATAGGTCATCTGGAAGACATCTCTTTTACCGATAAGATGTATTTGTATAATTAAACAAACTTACATTTTATCACTTGCCTAACTTAGGCCTTTGCATCTAGGTACGTAATGAGATGATTTATACAGCGTCCAGTGGCACCGTCACACACACTAGATGGGTGAAGAGACCACTCGGCTCTGCAGTGCCTTGGACATTGTTATAAATAAAGTAGTTAAGCCCAGGACCTATACCATCCAGCGGAGGTAGCATGACTTTTATCGAGGCAGATTTATCCAACAAAATGGGGTTTATCAGCATTTTTGACGTCTATAGTGGGTTATATATCGCTCTCGACGATATATAACCCACTAAAAACTAAGGCCTTTGCATCTACGTAATGAGATGATTTATACAGCGTCCAGTGGCACCTTCACTCACACTAGATGGGTGAAGAGACCACTCGGCGCTGCAGTGCCACTATAGACAACCACTATAACCCATTATAGACGTCAAAAATGCTGATAAACCGCCATTTTGTTGGATAAATCCGCCTCGATAAAAGTCATGCTACCTCCGCAGGCAGCTTAAAGAGCGAAACTAAAAGGTATGTAAGTAAAGTTCATATGACGGAAGACCGCTCCCAATGGAAGCGAGTACGACATGGTCTCGATCCTCAGCCATGATGAGGAATCGATTAAGAAGAAGAAGTAAAATAAAACTCAGTGGTTCTTGAATCAACACTACAACAAGCCAAGCAAAATAAAGCGTCCAAGTTAATTTGTGCTCTACAAAAAACAAAAGAGCGAGGCAAATTGCCTTTTTCTCGCCTCGTCTTTCCCTTTATGGTCTTTATCGTCTCTCCGAATGCAAAAAGTTTTGACTAAATAAATCAACTCCTTTTACGGTTTTTAAAAAGACAACCTACGCTGTAATAAGGGGCCTTAGCCTGTAACGCAATGGCGGGTCAATGGCGTCCCGGCAGAAGGACAAAACCGGGCTCTCCTCGTTTTTCTCCTACAACCAGAGAACTAATCTTCTAGAATTAGAATCAAAATATTCTTTGCTGTACTACAAAAACATTAAAAGGCCAGACAGCGTTAGCAAATCGTAATTGAAGTCGTCACCTGACAGCCCATTTTGGCACCATTGTGTTACAGGCTAAGGGCCCAGTTCTCGTTTTGGTGACCGGTGGCCAGGGGCCTTAGCCTGTAACGCAATGGCGTATCGATGGCGTCCCAGTAGAAGTACCAAACCGGGATTTCCTCGTTTTTCTTCCACAACCAGCGAACTAACCCTCTAGGATTAGAATCAGAATATTCTTTGCTTACTACAAAAACATTAAAAGGACCGACAGCATTAACAAATCGTACAAGAAGCCGTCAACTATGAGCCCATTTTGGCATCATTGCGTTACAGGCTAAGGCCCCAGGAAAGTTGAGTGGTCAGTTGGTGACTTCAGATGTTATCATTCAAGAAAATTACTTCATGAATTGAACCCTTCGTTTGTAAGGAGCCATAGAAACGCTGTACATTATTTACTATTACAACAGAACCAATAGTAGATGGTAGAAAATTATCTCATGGAAACAGCTAAAGCTAGTTCTTACTTCTTACCCTAGTCTAAAAAAACGTCTTGAAAGAGAATATTCGATAAATATTGTTCTTATTATTTTTTAATTTTTTTAAAAAGACAACCTACACTGTAAAAATTTCTCGTTTTGGTGACCGGTGGTTTACAATTTTCTTGCACGGTCAGTTGGCGAGTTCAAATGTTATTCAAGAAAATTACTTCATAAATTGAACCCTTCGTTTGTATGGAGCCACAGAAACGCTGCGTGCGGCGGCGAGTTTTGACCCGTGCGGCGAAAATTGACCCGTGCTAACGCGCCATTACATTACATACATGATACATGGTCGATCGTCGCGGGACCTTGGACGGCCTTGACTCTACTACGCGCCGCCTGCGCGGGCGCAGCTCCGAGCCGAGATCCAGATCCACCGGGCGGTTTTGTGACGCTGCTATCTTGGAGGGAACCAGGGCCTTAGGCTGTAACCTGGGGGGTTACCCTTGACGCTATTGCGATCAAATTGAAAAACTTTTGTAATTAATTTCTCTTTGAATTCGCATAGTAATGCTTTGATTTTAAATACTTTGTAATGTTTATTCAAGGTAAGGCTGTTTTATTCAATAAAAACACAAAATGCGTCTTAATTTGCAAAATATTAAAAAAGTAAGTAATTTTGTAAATTGCGCCATATTGCGGCCGCATTGAAAAAATGCGTCAAGGGTAGAGGGACTGTAACGGGATTTATTCGTAGCTACGGTCGGCCACAGTCACAGATACCCCATGGCAGCTCCTACCGCGCGCGGCATAAGGGCGCAAATCGGACAAAAAGGGGTATCCTAGCGTGTAGCCGACTGTACTATAATCTGCCCCTCTACCCTTGACGCACTTTTCCAATACAGCCGCAATATGGCGCAATTTACAAAATTTTATATTTTACAAATTAAGACGCATTTTGTGTTTTTATTGAATAGAACAGTCTTACCTTTGAATAAACATTACAAAGTATTTAAAATCAAAGCATTACTATGCGAATTCAAAGAGAAATACATTTTTAAACTTTTTCATTTTGATCGCAATAGCGTCAAGGGTAACCCCCCTAGAATCTAAACCTTAGGTCCTAAAAAAAGATAAGCCTCGCGTTGAGAACCTAATGAAGCGTTTTTACCAAAAACGCATCCAAAAAGAAGATATGATTTTTTTCCATTGGCCTAGGGCCTAGGTTATCACTTTACAATTTTGTTCTTAGGCCAAATATCTAATGATTCATTTTATATACAATTTAACGTACTATAAAACCGGCAAGGAGTGTTTACTTAATTTATCTAGCTAACGCAATGGCGTGTCGATGGCGTCCCAGCAGAAGGACAAAACCGAGTTTTCCTCGTTTTTCTCCCACAACCAGCAGACAACTTATTCTCTAGAGTTAGAATCAGAATATTCTTTGCTGTACTAGAAACACATTAAAAGGACCGACAGAATTAATCAATCGTAATTGAAGCTGTCAAACAGGAGCCCATTTTGGCACCATGGCGTTACAGGCTAACCCTGCTATACAAATTGGCGTATGGAGAAGTGAATTATTTTTTTCCCTCATTTTGGAGTGAGATTTTGAAGTATGACTCAGAATCGCCATTGCAACAAAATAACTTCGGCTTTTTGTTGCACTGATGATCCACTAAAATAACACCGTGAAGTTTAATTTGAGTTTTGCACCATTTAATGTTGTTTTTAGAGGTGTGTAGTTCGCGAATGAATGCTTCGATTGAATGCATTCGTTATATGAAATCATTCATTCATTCATTCACTACCAATCTTTACATATCACATTCACTCTAGTCCACGTAGTTCATTCTTCAAGAAACATTCTTAAATCTACCACACTAAGAACCAAAATTCTGTAAATCTTTATATATCACATTCATTCTAGTCCACGTAGTTCATTCTTCAAGAAACATTCTTAAATCTACCACACTAAGGACTAAAATTCTGTAACTGATGTGTCTCGCCTTTGTCACCTTTGTCATTCGCGGACTACCGTGAGTCAAAAGATACGCGGACGAACTACTGAGCTATGAACTATGAATGAGCTGTGAACTATGAATGAACTGTGAACTATGAATGAACTGTGAATGAACTATGAATGAATGAACTATGAATGAATGAGCTGTGAACTATGAATGAACTGTGAACTAAAAGAGTGAACTAGTTCAGTGAAGGAAATGAACTATATCATTCTTTTCTTTTCACTGAAGCGTTTCGCGCACCTCTAGTTGTTTTATTGTTTGTGTTGTATTGTCGGCAGATTAAAGTCTGCCGATTGCAAAAATCCTAGCGTTTACACGCTATTAAAACTGTCAAAGTTGGTGACAACCACTGATTGTACGGAATAAGCGTAAGGCTATTATAATGTAAGTTTAGACAAAACCATACCGCGATGCAGGAGATAAGCTGCGCCATCTAGTGCACTAAAGCCCGATGTTTGCCACTGTGAATCAAAGCTTGGAACCTTGCTAGCTGTCTCGTTTCATCGGCAATACATTCAAATAGGTCAGAAAGAGATAAAACGACGTTTGTTTATGGAAATCGGATGAAATATGAGGCGCGAAAAGGAGAGCTCGGTGTGCATTGCCACAGTATGGGGAAATCTGTCAAAGAGCTCGGTGCGGCCTCGCCACTGCTCAGGAGATATGAAACAGATGTAATTTATGCCAAAATAAACATGGAAAAATGATGGTACTTTTGTGGACTGCATGACACCATCCCCTGTATTAATGAGGACGCTCCATTTCATGTTACGATACTGCACTTCCTGCTTAATACCGGTACTGTCTTCAACCCTAATGTACATCAAGATAGACCTTAAAGCGAGTGGAATAGAAGCGATAATTCAATAAAAAGAGAGGAAATATTCTGCAATGCGATTTTTCTTTAGATACAATGCTTTTGTTTTTATTTTCCATTGAAATGTCAAGTCGGTTTAGTTTTCTTCTTGTTTGTTGGTATTGTAAATAAAGAGTATCAAGTTCCTGTGTAAATAAGTGCTTACTTAATTCATTCCTAATTTCTCCTATTTTTTGTCAGTCCGATTAATTTACGACTCTACCCTTGACGCATTTTTCCAATACGGCCGCGATACGGCGCAATTTACAAATTGTAATATTTTACTAATTAAGACGCATTTTGTATTTTTATTGAATAAAACAGCCTTACCTTTGAATAAACATAACAAAGTATTTAAAATCAAAGCATTAATATGCGAATTCAAAGAGAAATTAATTTTAAAACATTTTTAATTTGGTCGCAATAGCGTCAAGGGTAACTAGGACTCTATTCTCTCTATTCTCTTGACGCAATTTTTCAGTAGCGGGCAACATTCAAAAATTTATTTCAGTTTAGATGCATCCCTACCTCTATACACCGTGGAATTTTAGTGGTTTTAAAGCCAAAGGTATTTTGTTGCACTGGTGATTCTGAGCCAAATTATAAAATTTCATTTCAAAACGCGCGAAAACAAAAATTCACTTCTCCATACAAATGGTGTCGATTGGCGATAGCCGTTTGTATTGGGAAGTGATTTTTTTTTCGCTCGTTTTGAAGTAAAATTTTGTAATTTGGCTCAGAATCACGAGTGCAACTAAATACCTTCGGCTTTAAACCCACTAAAACTCCACGGTGTATTATTGTACAAAATAGAAGCTAGATTTTTCTGGATTCATACTACGAAGGCCTTTGCATCTACGTAGTGAGATGGATGATTTATACAGCGTCCAGTGGCACCTTCACTCACACTAGATGGGTGAAGAGACCACTCGGCGCTGCAGTGCCTGGGACATTGTTTTACAAAGTACCATTGGAGTAGGCTTGCCCAGCACCTATACCATCCTGACAGCTTAGCCGGCCTAGCCCACAGGAAAGACAAGTCAATAGGTACGTGTGGAGCCAACAAAGTATTCATACTGTAGTTAAGTATTTGCTTAGTAAAACTCTCAATTCAGAAACCGGGCCATACTGTGAAACGCAAATTTGCAGTTACCTAAGTACGCAAAACGTCATTTTAAGCTCAGTTTGAGACGTAATCAACGTTCAATTCTCAAATGAGAAATCGGGCCATCTGGGCATAGTGAATAATTATGTGATATGTGAACATTTTCAATTTGTTTAGTGTATTTGATACAAGAATCGATTTAGTGCATTTTTCTTTGCGCGCGGGCGATTCACTAGGCACGGCGCCTAAATGAATTATAACCAAGTCGTAACTCGACGCTATTGCGTTCATATCGACGATAAATGTTTTAATTAAATTATCTTTGAATTCGCATAGTCATGTTTTGATTTTATTCACTTTGAAATGTTTATTCAAAGGTAAGTTTGTTCAAAGTTTTTATGTATAAGGTAAATTAAACAAAAAAAAACACGAATAACAAAAAAGCCTAAACAATATTTAAATAAAAAAAAATAATCAATTATTGTACGGTGGGCCACAGTCATAGATACCCCATGGCAGCTCTTAACGCGCGCGGCATAAGGGCGCCAATCGAACAAAAAGGGGTATCTTTGGGTGAGGCCGGCTGTACACACGACAGCACTTCAGACTGTACACTTTTGTTGTAAAGTCGCCAGTAACGTAACCGAGTAGAGTGCTAGCGTGTAAAGCTCGACGCGCTGTCGTGTGTACATAAAGTTGAATTTTAAATATGCCGGTGTTCTTATAAAATAAATTTGTTGCTTTAAAAAAACTGTTCCTGTACGTACTGGGGGGTTACCCTTGACGCTATTGCGATTCAATTGAAAAAGTTTAAAAATTAATTTCTCTTCGAATTCGCATAGTAATGCTTTGATTTTAAATACTTTGTAATGTTTATTCAAAGGTAAGGCTGTTTTATTCAATAAAAACACAAAATGCGTCTTAATTTGTAAAATATTAAATTTTGTAAATTGCGCCATATTGCGGCCGCATTGGAAACATGCGTCAAGGGTAGAGGGGCTGTTATACCCTAAATCTGCTAGAAATAGTGTTAATAAGACCAGGTCAGCACTGTGGGACTCGAGGCTCCCGCGGGCGAGCCAGCCATTGTTCAGTCTCTGCTCATACTTCATTCGCGCGAATCGCGCGGGTTGCGCCCCAATATTCATTAAATATTATTCTTTTCTAATAAGTCTTTTCTTTTTTAAAAAGACTCCTACCAGTATCCGCATAACAGTACGAATTTCATGACGTGTCCGTTTCATGACGTGTGCTGAATTGTGTAATGTTTGGTGTCATGATATAATGTAATATAACGCGGTATCATGCATGACTTCGAAGTGCACTGTTTGGCGCATGTCTGCGATCAAAATTAAATATCAAATGATATGAATACATTATACCTATTATTTCGGTCGGTAGATAAAGTCTACCGATCACAAAAATACACTAGTTTGGTGATAAACAAACATTGTAAAAGTGGAGACAATGCATAAGGCTATTATAATATTAGTTTAGACAAAACCATACCGCTCAAACTCTCTCGCTCTCTCTTAGGGAACGCCTTTGCCCAGCTAGTGGGACATGTATAGGTAGTGGCGTAGCTACATAGGGGCAAGGAGGGGCAATGTCCCGGGGCCCCCAAGCTCAGGGGGCCCCTTCGGACCCTGACACCAAACCATATTGAACTATAATCACACCAGATGGCGCCCCCCGTCCAGTTGACGGAGACTAGTTGAAGAAATTCGCATCGACAGTTACTTGACTCGGTAGCTCAATTGGTAGAGCGCCTGCACGGTATGCGGAAGGTTGCGGGTTCAAGTCCTGTCCCGAGTGAATTTTTTCAACTTATTATAAATGTTTAAATTATTCCCTAGCACGGGTTAGTGCTTTAGAAAAAACAAAAAGTGGTTAAATGTAGTGGCAATATCAAAAATTCCAATGAGCATTTCATCTGCAAAGATGAACGCATTGGGTGGTGTAGATTAGTGCAAACAAATCACACCAGATGGCGCCCCCCGTCCAGTTGACGGAGACTAGTTGAAGAAATTCGCATCGACAGTTACTTGACTCGGTAGCTCAATTGGTAGAGCGCCTGCACGGTATGCGGAAGGTTGCGGGTTCAAGTCCTGTCCCGAGTGAATTTTTTCAACTTATTATAAATGTTTAAATTATTCCCTAGCACGGGTTAGTGCTTTAGAAAAAACAAAAAGTCATATTGAACTAGCTAAAAAGCCTCCAGGTTGGTGAGTCAAAGTGGTAAACACTAAAGCTCACACAAGCTGTACCGGGCTACGGATGCCATGATAATATTATATCACCTTTTTAATTAATTAAACCATTGTAGACTGAATTTTAGGACTTTGGCTTAGAAAAGAAGTAAATTCGATGTATTTACGGGCGCGCTGCGCGCGTTTTTTTTTTACTTAGAACAAACAAAGTGATTTGAAATGACTATTATAGAGATTTCTCCGTTTTAGACTGAAAACGCGCCCTTTAAAGTATTCAATTGTATTTTCTATCTACGTATTTTGACTTGATAAAACTTGAACAGTTTAGTTGGGGCCCCAATTTGTTTTTTGTCCCAGGGCCCCTGGGTACCTTGCTACGCCACTGTGTATAGGCTATGTTAGTCTTACTTTTACTTTTACAAAGATTTGTTCGATTTGATTGTACAGTCGGCCACAGTCTCAGATACCCCTTTTTGGTCGATTGGCGCCCTTATGCCGCGCGCGATAAGAGCTGCCATGGGGTATCTGAGATTGTGGCCGACCGTACCTATATTTTGAAACAAATTACTTCGCGACTCGCGAGGTCTTTTGAAACAAAAGCGGTCGCGCGTAAACAAAAAAATCTTTATTAGCTCACCTAAGGCCAGGTTTCTGAATTGAGTCGTCCTGTCACGCTCTTTTGTGAGAAATCTGTAGACAGGACGATACTTACGTATTGGCTTAGTGATAAAGTATTTATTATTAAAAAAAAATATAAAAAGTGTTTACCTATTTAAAAACCACATAAATTATACAGACATTTCAGTTTCAAAGATTGTAAAAATGGTTAGAGTGCAGAACAGCCCTTCTACCCTTGACGCATTTTTCCAATACGGCTGCAATATGGCGCAATCTACAAAATTTAATATTTTACAAACTAAGACGCATTTTGTGTTTTTATTGAATAAAACAGCCTTAACTTTGAATAAACATCACAAAGTATTTAAAATCAAAGCATTACTATGCGAATTCAAAGAGAAATTAATTTTAAAACTTTTTCAATAGAATCGCAATAGCGTCAAGGGTAACCCCCGGTTTCTGAATTGAGAATTGAGCAAATACTTAAGTATCGTCCTGTCACGCTCTTTTGTGAGAAATCTGGAGACAGGACGATACTTACGTATTTGCTTAGTGATAGATAAAGTATTTATTATTTAAAAAAATATAAAAAGTGTTTACCTATTTAAAAACCACATAAATTATACAGACAGTTACAGTTTCAAAGATTGTAAAAATGGTTAGATTGCAGAACAGTAGGTAATGATTTTTCCGTTGGTCTCCACGCTAGATTTACATCTGTGTTGCTCAATTCAGAAATCGGCAGTTTATCTTTTAATAAATTGATTTTATTTACCTACTACTTTTTCAAAGTCTGACTCCTACCTAATATGTATATAATTAATGGACCTTCTACCACAATACAGATCTTCTACTTTTTATTGTAATCGTTAAGGGTGGACGATAGCAACGTGGCGGGAAATTCAAAATTTTCACAGATTTTTACATTTTGTTGCTAAACCTAGCACAAGAGTGGGCTGGACCGTGTCAGTGGGTTTATGACTCTACCGATTTCTGAATTGAGAAATTCACTAAGCAAATACCTAAGTATCGTTCTATCTCTGCAAACTTCTCCTAAAGAGCGTGATAGAACGATACTTAAATATTTACTTAGTAAAATTCTCAATTCAGAAACCTGTCACACTTAAATTTATTTATAAGCGGCCAGCCCCTCTACTCTTGACGCTTTTTTTTTCTATATGGCGGAATTTACCAAATTCTGTATCACACGAATTATCTTTGAATAAACATTACGAAGTATAAAATCAAAGGATGACTCTTATGCAAATTAAAAAAGAAATTAACTGTAAAACTTCGTCAATATGAACGCAATGGCGAACATGAACGTGTCATGTCATGTTTCATGACATGTCATGTTTCATTTCATGACGTGTGCTGAATTGAATTGTCATGTGTCATGTTTGACGTGCTGTCAATATTAAATATTATAAGGTAATATCACGCGATAGGAAATTTCATGAAATATATCATGACTTCGAAGTGTTGCACGTCGACCTTTACACGCTAGCACTCTACTCGCTTACGTTACGGGCGACTTTACAACAAAAGTGTACAGTCTGACGTGCTGTCGTGTGTACCGTTTCGCGCATGTCTAATTTTGACGTTGTCGTGTCGGATGGACCGATGGTCGGTCGGTAGTAGTGATGTAAACCGGTTTTAGAAAAACCTAAAAAAAAAAACGGTTTTTGTAAACCGATAAACACCGGTTTTTGTTTATTAAAACCGATTACTTTATTATTGTGGACTGCAGTCCAGCTGGGTTAGCATGAGGCTAGGTTAGAGCGTATCTATGGGTTTATAACTCAGTCTATCCCGCTCTACGTCGAACAAAAGAGTGAGAGGCTTATTGTTTTATAACCCTTATGAACTGCGTAACCCAGGCTCATGCTAAGCGAGCAGGGCCCTTAGCCTGTAACACAATGGTGCCAAAATGGGCTTCCGGTTGACGGTTTTAATTACGATTTATTGAAGCTGTCGGTCCAGAGTCGGTCCTTTTAATGTTTTTGTAGTACAGCAAAGACTATTATGAGTCTAATCCTAGAGGATTAGTTCGCTGGTTGTAGGAGAACAACGAAAAAATCCCGGTTTTGTCCTTCTACCTAGGACGCCATTGATACGCCATTGTGTTACAGGCTAAGGCCCCAGATCGTAGCCTACTGATAAAACTTTTAATATGTACACACGATCGCACGTCGACCTTTACACGCTAGCACTCTACTCGGTAACGGTAACGGGCGACTTTACAACAAAAGTGTACACTCTGACGTGCTGTTGTGTGTACCATGACTGTGTTCCGTTTTATATTGTCTTTGATCGGGGAAATTACCGTACCGTTTGCAGCAGTTGAGCAATACAGTTGACAAACTTCAGTCCGCATTATAAGTCTCGTCTGTTCTATAAGTTTTAGTTGGGTGTCAGATTGAAGCCGGTAAGTACAGGTCGCGTCACGAGTTATGAGCGCTGACCTTGAATGCGCAGAACTCATTTTTTCGGTCTGTTTGGCGGGGTACGCGGGGGGCGACGGAGAGGCGCGGTCGCCGGCGAGCGCGGGCGCGTGATTGGTAGATCAGTCGCTCTAGCCTCGGGTACAGTCGCACACAACGTTTTTTTATTTCCTCGCAAAAAGAATGCCGAAACAAAATGCTTTAAAAAGACAGTTCAGAAAGATTCAAAAAAGTTATTGAGTACAATACATATTGGATTGAGATTATTTTTCATTGATTGTACACCCGTTTTATCTTAATGTCAGGATTATTGTATAGAAAACCATTTAAAATATAAAATAATACTTTAAATCGTTAAGTTTAGTCAGTTTCTCCGATTTTTATAGTATCTCACTCAACTATAGTTCAGCTCAGCGTCAGTCTCAGATCCCGCGTGGATATTAGACATTTTGCGCGCGATTGTACACACTTGCGCAGAAATCCCCACCAGTTTCGTCGAGCGCTCATTACTTGTGACGATACCTGTAAAAACGGATGAAATCAACGAATTTTGTTATTTCTTTTAAAAAGTACCTAATCAAAAACAAAAAAAATACGACTTTTTCCAAAGTGCTGAAAATTGTAATCGGTTCACATCATTAGTCGGTAGATTAAAGTCTACCGATTGCAAAAAATGAGAATAACTAGCTCATGACGAGCTTTAATTTTGAAAATTATAACATGAGATCTGTAAAATAGAAAGCGTAAGGTTATTATAATAAGATTGGTTTAGACAAAACCATATCGCGATGTAGGAGACAAGCTAGTGTCATCTAGTGTACTAAAGCCCGAACTAGGGTTTCTCATTTCTCGACCTTTTTTATTTCCCGGAGCAAGAGAATTCTCGACCACTATTTCCCGGGAATTCCCGGGTGGTCGAGAAATATGGAAATTTTGAAAAATATGTGTGACTTAACAATAAAACTACGCTTTTTATGCAATATTCAACAACATTTATCAATCAACAACGTTCATTTTTAGTTTCACGTGACTTTAACTTTGGAAAACTTTAATTAAGCGAAATAAACTCTAGCGAGATCTTTTTATCATTATTACAAACAATTAGGACTAAAAAGTGTTTTTCTTTGGAAAAAACAAATAAAATATCTTCTAAAAACAATGTCACAAACAGCACTAAGGCTTTGGGAACTTTTTGAAATTAAAAGAAAATCCTTCAGACCTCTACTTATTTTTTTCTCCATACAAACTATTCCAGTGATGATTTCTCGAAAACAATATTTTTGGACTTTGGATCGAAATTGCGGTAACTTCTAGAAGTCCATAGCTAATTATTATTTTTCTGGTAACAGATAAATTATCTGAGACCCTAAAGAATAAAAAATATCTGTGAAAAGCCGAAAGAAAAAACAGTTAGAAAATAAAATCCAATGCTAGGTAATTTTTTTAAAAAAAACCTTAAAAGACCCATAACTTCTAAACAACAAAAAATGGCTGAACATACATGGTGGTGATTCGGGTAGCCCTCGGTGTCAGCTATCTAGATTTTCTCGCTTGACGTATATGTTTGGGCCACTCTGTATGTGGTTGACAAGTTCACCGACAAAAGAATTGAGATCTAAATGGGTGCCGCCAAGTTCTGTAGACAATCCTTAAATTTATTTATAATAACGTATAACATCATTTTAAAACACAATCATTTTTTTTTTTTACTGCTACAACAATGTAAGTTTGCTGTTTAAAAATATGACATTTAAATTTTAATAGTAGAATTATTTACACAAAACAAATAACTTATGACCTATTTAAACTCAACATTTACTTGGGTAGTTTTAAAGGCTAGTAAACTAACTACATAACATGACTAACATATGAAAACTAAAAACTAAAGTCGTTCTTGAACTTGGCTCTTTGACACGCTGCTTTTATTTAAACTGAAACTCAAACGATCATTTATTTTTATAAAAAGAAAACCCAAGACAACATAAACACAGCCGCGCGCGAGCGCAAGCGCGTTATTAAGTTTTTAAAATTTTTGACTGTATTTCTCGATTTCTCGATTTCTCGATTTTTTTTTTCTCGTCTCGAGTAAGGCAAAATTTCCCGGGAATTCTCGGTTCGAGAACTCTCGAAGAGAAACTCTAGCCCGAACTCTCTCGCTCTCTGAGAAAACGCCTTTGCCCCGCTAGTGGAACATGTACCTACACTTGCAAAGGCTATAACTTACTTTTACCTTTTACTTTTCTAAAAACCAAAGTCTCGTCTTCATTATTAAGGGATTTTCTGACAGCTAAAAAAAATAAAAAAATTGTTCTAAAAGCTGTGACAGATGGCGTTGATACGACATGTTTTCTATCACAAAGTAAATTAGTGCTTAATACAGCGAAAATATTTCTTCACTTCATTGCTCTGTGACTTCATCTTTCATCGTTGTAGCTGTCATTCCATTTTACAGTACATGAAAAAGTGCACGACTTTGTTAATGTTCTTGTATGAGTGAATGGTAAATCCGAAAACACTTCATTTTGCTCCACAACTAATACCTAAATGTGTTTGGACGTATACGAAGGCCAACGAGCGCAAACTGGCATACAAAAAATAACATGTCTCGTCAGCGACATCTAGTTACAAATTTGGAACTAAGACTTATGAGCTGTCAGAAAATCCCTAATTGAACGAGCGAGCGAAGCGAGCCCAGGGCCCTTAGCCTGTAACGCAATGGCGGGTCAATGGCGTCCCGGCAGAAGGACAAAACCGGGCTCTCCTCGTTTTTCTTCTACAACCAGAGAACTAATCCTCTAGAATTAGAATCAAAATATTCTTTGCTGTACTACAAAAACATTAAAAGGACAGACAGCGTTAGCAAATCGTAATTGAAGTCGTCACCTGACAGTCCATTTTGGCACCATTGTGTTACAGGCTAAGGGCCCACAGATCACGATATTTACTGTCGTCTAGCGTTACGGCAGTCATTTGAAATTTCACCAGTGTTGCCAACGGTACGACAAGTTGCTGTATTCTGTAATAATCATAACCAGAAACACAATTCATTGCTTGCAAATATCGCATCACGTAGTTGATGTCAGTATCCTACCTACCTATTCTATATTTATCAAAACCATTTATGTTTTTGCTTTCAAGAATAAAAATTGCAAATATATGACACGGCATTTTTACCGATTGAACATGGCAAGCCTGATTCTTATCTGTGGTGTTTGTGTATCTTTTTAAAAATTAATTGTAAAAAATTTAATCTATTTCAAATTACATCCAGTCATCTTCACTATCATCTGTCTCTACTGCTGTGTTTTTCTGTAATTTTAAACATAATTCACTTTTTTGATTAAAGGAATATCCATTTTTGTAAATATTCTAATTCAATAGGGTTTTTTCCTTTAGTTATAATAAAAATTCTAGATGGCGCTGTATTTTAGTAAGAATAAATGTCAAACTAGATCACAGATAACCAAAAAGAACGCCAGATAAGTCTGCGCGCGTCGGGTGGCGTTCCGTGGCGTCGGGTGGTATTTAAGTTGCGATGGAAAATAATCACCTGACCAACCGCTTGACCTGACCCCTAATAATCCTTATTTTCTTGCCATTTCTGTTGTATTATGTTTCCGGCCAAACCCGATTTCATGATAAACTAGTTTCGCCTCGGCCAAACCAGTCTAACTAACCTAAGCTCGTATGAACGAACCAGTATAGCCTAGGCCAAACTAGTCTAGCCGAAGCTAGTATGGATAAACCGGTATTTCCTAGGCCAAACTAGTCTATCCAATCCAGTCTGGCCTAGCAAGAATATTGTACGCTCCAGGATAAACTAGTATGGCCTAGTCCGAGCTGATATTGGCGAACGATTAGGTATGAATGTTACCATATCTCGTAAACTAAGAGGTTTAGCGCAAAAATAACCAAATTTTCGAACCCCTTAAGAGCCCTGAAACCAGGCCTTTTACTTTTATTGGTGTTGTAAAAACCGACATAAAGGGTGTTAAACATACAGGGTATTCCTGGAAGTGTGACAGACAGTCGAAAAAGATTTAAAACAAAGGTTAGGTCAGTAGGTTCGGTTGGCGACACACTGACATACCTACCTACCTCTTTTTGTTTTCGTGTGGTCCTTCAAACCGGACAAAATCGGATATACCGTAGACTTTTTGAATGTAGAATTTTTCAAATTCGGCCTTTAAATGCGTCCCCTACTGTTCAGATAATTACGGCGGGTTAGTAGTAGGCTAGTATAAATAAGTATAATCTGTATTACCCCTACTCAAATAGGGCTAGACTAGTTTGGCCTAGGCTAAACTGGTTTCTCCATTCGACCCAAAACACAACACTTCCCATACATGACTTGTACAAGATGTACAAAAGCACTTATAATTTATAGGTAGGTATTATTTTATTGAAAATCCGTGGACAGATACACTTGTGAATTTGTGAAACAAAAATTACGAGCAAGAGCAAGCAAGCGGCGCGCGGCGGGGTAGTTATCTGTGAAAAAACCTCGGCATAGACCAATAGACAGTTTGTGGACAGACTTTGACATTTTTTCCGGCTAAACTCCATTTTCTATGGTGAGAAGAATAGCGCCATCTAGAGACGTCTTCACAAACAACAAAAAAAAAAAACCCGAAAAAAGCCTAAACAATAATTGGCGAATTCACAACTAAGACATTCGATTTGCATCACCCAGTATAAACTCAAAACTGACTGACTGCACTGCAAGACAAAGAAAGGATTATCCTATTAGAGAGAGATATACACAGTTTAATAGAAAATTCGTTTCGGGGATTTCCCGGAACGGGCGCGTTCCGTTGGTTTCAACAATTTATAAAACTGTAGCGTTTTGTTGCTACTCCTCGTGTGGCTGTGTTTTGTTCTAAGGTGACCACAAAAAAAAAACAGAATGATGGCTGTTAATAGTGCTAGATTTAGTACTAGGTGCTGAATGTTAAATTACAGTGCTAGCATCGCGAAAATAGTGCCAAATGTAGCACCGAAAGTGCTAAGTTGGCAACACTGCTGTCAATTGAAGACGGCTCAATAGTAGTTTTCTTAGTTTTGCTATTCGCCACTAGATGGCCTTAGTAGAAATCACTTTTATTATAATTTATCAGAATTTATTTATCTCAATGAGAAATGATTACAAAGTCCCCATTTCTTATTTTGGTTTTAGTTATTGGTTTCCTACGCGTTTTTTAAATGCTTCTTCATTTTATCAAAGAGCATAATTTTATTGACTAGGCTGCACAGCTTAGCTTTTTCGCCCGCTCCGTACGACACAGATTAAAAACCAAAAGTTTTGACAGCTCAAAATGTTCGGAAACAGCTGATTATTTATTTTTCTTTATAAAATAATGTAAAATACGTAAAATTTTGTGTTTTTTTCTCTATAAACCTTCGCCTTTACTATTGTGCTATGTGATCAACAGTTCCTTACGCTATGGAGCAGGTGTACGCAGTCGGTATCTCGGTGATTCAGTTCATACAGGAATGGTGCGTATTGATTTTACAATGCCGCAGTTTGGGCTGTGGGGTACAAATATTTTATAGAATATGTATAATCCGCGCGGGAAGCGGTAGTGGCCTAGTGGGTAGAACAATGGACTCGCAAGCGAGAGACCTAGGTTCGAATCCCGGTGCGGGCTACCTATGACTTTATTTCAAAGCCCTTCAAAGCCTTTCAGTACCCTTCAACGGCCAAGTCACACAACATTAACTATAATAATAAAGAAATCGCAGTAAGGAAGCTTAGACTTGGCACGACTTTGTCTAGATTTCATTACTTTTTAGAGATAAACAAGCAGCTCCATCGAGACTTGGCTAGTTTTTCACAGAATGTTTTTGGTGGAATTATACTTACTTGTATAATTGTTTTGAATTTCCTGTAGGTTCGCCGACTCCGAGTGGTACTTTGCGCTGGTGAACCGAGCAACGAACCCGCACTGTGCCTTCCACTTCCTGCTGCCAGTCGTGGCCGCGGTGGACTCGGTGTTCGGTGCTCAGTTCGTGCTCTGTATGGGGTTCGGGGTCTGGCTCAACGCTGTCATGAAATGGTAATCTTTATGATAATAATAATACACCGTGCAATTTTAGTGGTTTTAAAGCCTAAGGTATTTTGTTGCACTGGTGATTCTGAGCCAAATTACGAAATTTCATTCCAAAACACGATTGGCGATAGCCGTTTGTATTGGGAAGTGTTTTTTTTTTTCGCTCGTTTTGAAGTAAAATTTTGGAATTTGGCTCACGAGTGCAACTAAATACCTTCGGCTTTAAAACCACTAAAATTCCACGGTGTATAGCCTTTATATCCCGAGACTCTGTTTTGTATGTACCTAATATACTTCGTTTCTTCGTTATGTTTCTTTTGTGTTCTGTTATAGTATGTATCGGAGTTCGGTGTGCCTCTTGGCAAAGGCTTCCTATAGCAATGTCCACTGTTTTCTTTCTCCAGTTACAGCCTACTGTTAATTTAAGTTCGTCCTCCCATCTTTTGCGTGGTCGACCTCCGTTTATGATAGAGTAACTTAAATACTCGTAACGTGTTATAACCCGTGCCATTAAAGAAACGATATATAAATGGCGGACACTCTCGCGCCCTCTCGCTTTAATCATATCTCCGTCTATACTCACACGTAACGTTAGCAAAGTCATTTTAGGCAGTTCTGATTAGTCACCTACGCTTGGCTAATAAAACACGCCAAAATACGTTCGCCTCTTATTGATTTTTTAATGTTTGTCGAGTTATTTCAATATTGTAGTTTACGTTAAGTGTTGTTATTTGTTGAGGTTTGTATTATTTACTACGTTTTAATATTTTTGATCTTATTTTCATAAAGATTGTTTTTTAATCACAAACCCAACGTAAAACAATTACCTAATCAATAAAGAAAGCATCGTAAAACAATATTTCCTAACCAAAAATGTAAGAAAGTTTTAGGTATGAATCGAAATCGTATTTTCGTAACCTCTTTTTCAGACCTTACCATAGGTACCCGCCGCCATTTTCATATCGTTTCTCTATTGGCACGGCTTATACAAAACATCCTAACTCTTTTTACAGGGTGTAACAGGATGTCAATTCTGTAAAAAAATATTGAGATTTTTTTATTAACTTCAAAATTTAAACAAATAATGACTTTTTTGTTTTTGGTATTAGCTCAAATTTAAAAAATATGTTTGTGTATGTAGGTGCATTTGGATAGCTTTGAGTTGTTAAAACATTGTGAAAGTCAATGAAAACAATATTAAATAACGTCATAGAGCCATGGTAATACAGACTACAGAATGCAAACCTCCACCCTCAGTACTTTCGTACTTAACACCCCAAACCATGATCCATCTTGCATCATGCCCTGAGTGCCCCAACAACTGCAAACAGGAGGACCGCATGACGGCTGGTGAGGTTGCCAAATTCTGGGCCAAACCAGTTTAGATTTAAGTATTGGTTTTGCCATCGATACGCTAAGAAGAAGTACTTTCGTTGCAAATTCAGACTTTTCCTTCCCCACACAGGTGGCTGCTAGAAGACCGCCCCTACTGGTGGGTCCAAGAGAGTTCCTTCTACTCGGGCCGGTACCGGCCCAGACTGGCCCAGTTCACGGAGACGTGCGAGACGGGCCCCGGGTGTCCTTCCGGGCATAGCAACATGGTCTCTATGGAGCTTCTTCTAGTGCTAATGTGGATATCGCACGTCATGAACGACAGGTGAGGTATCAGACGCTGGGTTTTCTCCTACAAGAAAAATCATACAGTAACCAAATCATAGCACAGAAGGGAAAAGGAATTATCTACTAACCAGTGGCGGATCCAGGATTTTGGTTTGGGGGGGCTTGAATCCAATGAGCGTAGGTTTTCAAGATAAAAAACATAAAACATTTTGCTTCATAGACGGTTTCAGATGCTTTTGGGGGGGGCTTGAGGCCCTTAGCCCCCTCCGCCCCCCCCCCCCCCCTAAATCCGCCAAAGGGCAGCAGCGCATAGAAGAACCCCTTTGGCACAGAGCCAAGAAGAAAAAAAAAACTTCTGCTTGCACAGCAGTCATAACAAAGTAGAAGACAGGGGGTAAAAAAAATAAATATATTTCTGCTTTTGCACTGCCTGCCCTTTGCCCACAGAACACCTATACCCAAGCCTTTGCCTACCAAGCATACATACGTACTTACAAACGCCGAATTGTTCAAGTGGACTCGAATAATCTCGTTCAACAAATTCAATTTTCCTTTTATCCAGAAAAGTATACTTCTGGTGGTGGAAGGTGGTCGCGTACCCGCTGTGTGGTGCTGCGCTCATGTCGACCATGATGGCGCGTATGTTTGTGGCGGCACACTTCCCGCACCAGTGCTTGCTCGGAGCTGTTATGGGTAAGCATCGCTTACCTCTATGCCCGCTTTACATTATTCCAGCGCTGGAATGAATTGCTGGACTGGAATGCAACTGGAATAATGTAAACTGGCACTGGAATGAGTCCAGCGGCAACCCCTCGGCCGATTTGGCTCAATTCCATTTACCTACCTTTCATGACGACTTTACCCAAGTTATCGTTGAACAAACATTCATACATACAAACATACAAACGCCGGATTGTTCAAGTAGACTCGGAAAATGTTGCTCGCTTTTCTCGCTCGTTCAAATATCCTGTTGGCGTCCGACAGGATATTTAAACGAGCGAGCGAATCCCACTTCTGATGACACGATAACAAGCATAGCGCTTAAGGCTCGGCATAAGGCTAACTAGCGCCACCAATGTTAAAAAAATCATATCTTCCTTTAGAAGAATTTTCTGAAAAAATCCTAAGATGAGCCTATGCGCCATGCTTTTCTAGATTTTTAAGTGTAGATACCCTCTTCGAAATTTACTTTTAAGCTAAAAAATTTTCGATAACCGCCAAAAGCGGCCGTTTTTGGCGGTTATCGAAATTTTTTTAGCTTAAGACTAGAAATTGATTTGGGTACCTACACTAAAAAATCTAGAACAGCATGGCGCATGAGCTCATCTTAGGATTTTGTCAGAAACTTCTTCTGAAGGGACATGTGATTTTTTCAACATTGGTGGCGCTAGTTAGCCTTATACCGAGCCTTAACTGAGTAGGTTGCTGCGGGGGGGTGTCTTTTCGTAACGTGCGACAAAAATAATAAGAATGATAATATTCTTTTAAACCTTTTTTTTTCAATAAAAATAATTTTCAAGTTTGATCATGAGCCAAATCGGTCGAGGGGTTCGCGAGTTCGAGGCGAACCACTAGTCTTTATAAATTTTCCAGGTCTCTTCATCGCGCCAGCTCTCTGCATCTACGTCTGCGACCCTTACGTCTGGGACTCGGAGGCGAACGACCAGAAGACCCGAGAGGCCGTCATCTACCACACAATTATAGTCGCTATGCTGATCGTCATAAGTGTCATCACTTACTGGTCGCTCAAAGTGTGCGGCATTGATCCGCAGTGGAGTATTCGATTGGTAAGTTCGATAGAGTGCGTTTCGCAAAAGAGTTCCCTTGATGAAACTCTTATTACAATGTAATAGGGACTATTTTTGTTCAACCCGTGTTCAACTTCGTGAAGCGCACTGTAAGTGTTAACGCTTCATTTTTATATTCAAAAAGTGTTATCTTCCAAATCACTAGTGGATTTAGGGGAGGGGGGGGGGGGGGTTCCTTTTAATCTTGAAAACCTACGCTCATTGGGTTCAAGCACCCCCCAAACCAAAATCCTGGATCCGATCCTGTTCCAAATAATGGGGCATTTAGAGTGAAAATGTCTCTGCTTTTGCTGACCACATTCCTTGTAATCCTGATTTTCAGACATTCTTCTCTGCAATAACTAGTAGTTCGCCCCGAACTGTGAACTCGCGATGTTGTGTAACTTTTTGCTAACACAATTCGCGCAGGCGCATTGCCTATAAACTTTACAACCTCATACCTCGGCAACCCCTCGACCGATTCGGCTCAATTCCATTTACCCACCTACCAAATTTTATGACGAATTTACCCTAGTTATCGTCGAACGAACATTCATACAAACATACATACATAGGTGCATACAAACATACAAACGCCGGATTATCCAAGTAGACTCAGAGAAAGTTTCTCGCTACGCTCGCTCGTTCAATAAAGTATTGTGACTATCTATTTTTCAGGCATTTCGCTGGTGTGAAGACCCCGATTCGATCCGCGTGACCACAACACCGTTGTTCGCCCTGGTCCAGTCTACGGCCAGCCTGATGGGCTGGGCTCTTACCGTCACTCCTTCCATTGACAAGTAGGTGGACTTTATAAAGGGTGTAACAGACAAGTCCGCGTAACCACAACACCATTACTCGCCCTGGTACAGTCTACGGCTAGCCTGATAGGCTGGGCTCTTACCGTCACTCCTTCCATTGACAAGTAGGTGGACTTTATAAAGGGTGTAACATACAAGTCCGCGTAACCACAACAATATGGTTCGCCCTGGTCCAGTCTACGGCCAGCCTGATGGGCTGGGCTCTTACCGTCACTCCTTCCATTGACAAGTAGGTGGACTTTATAAAGGGTGTAACAGACAGGTCCGCGTGACCACAATACCGTTGTTCGCCCTGGTCCAGTCTACGGCCAGCCTGATGGGCTGGGCTCTTACCGTCACTCCTTCCATTGACAAGTAGGTGGACTTTATAAAGGGTGTAACAGACAAGTCCGCGTGACCAAAACGCCATTGTTCGCTCTGATCCAGTCTACGGCCAGCTTGATGGGCTGGGCTCTTACCGTCCTTCCTCTTTACCTCCTTCCATTGACAAGTAGGTGGACTTTATACAGGGTGTAACAGACAGGTCCGCGTGACCACAACACCGTTGTTCGCCCTGGTCCAGTGTACGGCCAGCTTGATGGGCTGGGCTCTTACCGTCACTCCTTCCATTGACAAGTAGGTGAACTTTAAACGGGTGTAACAGAAAGGACCGCGTAACCACAACACTATTATTCGCCCTGTTACAGTCTACGGCTAGCCTGATGGGCTAGGCTCTATCCGTCACTCCTTCAAATGACAAGTAGGTGGACTTTATACAGGGTGTAACAGACAGGTCCGCGTAACCACAACACTATTGTTCGCCCTGTTACAGTCTACGGCCAGCGTGATGGGCTGGGCTCTAACTGTCAATCCTTCTTTATAAAGGGAGTTACAGGGAGGTCCACGTAACCACAACACTATTGTTCGCCCTGGTCCAGTCTACAGCCAGCCTGATGGGCTGGGCTCTAACTGTCACTCCTTCTTTATAAAGGGTGTTACAGGGAGGTCCGCGTAACCACAATACTATTGTTCGCCCTGGTCCAGTTTACGACCAGCCTTATGGGCTGGGCTCTCTCTGTCATTCCCTCCATTTTATCTTTGTCTTTAACACTTGTAGGTACCTTGTTTAGAATGGACCAACAAAGGCTGCCAATGATGATGATGATGATCTTTAACACCCCTTTGTCCACAAAAATCCATTACAAAGATCCATTGATGGATTTTTGTGGACTTTATGTCTACTTTAATCCATTACTCGGGACTGTTGTACGGAATGTATTTTTTTGGACAAAATGAGTAGGTAACTAAAGATTCAATGGATCTTTTCAATGGATTTTTGTGAACAAAGGGTTTAACACTTGCCAATGTCTCCCCCAGATACCGCCATTATACGACCCAGCGCTCTCTCTTAATAGCCGCATTTGCAACTTATCTCGCGGTCATCGCCACGCACCATCTGCAGTCCTTGGTCCCCAAACACAACGCGAAACTGTTCTATGTGCTCCAGTTCCTCATATATGCTGCCAAAGTGCCTCTGCTGCTGAGGGTAGTACCCTGGCTCGCCATGTGGCCGTACGGGCAGGTTGGACAGTCGACTGACAGGAGAAGCTTCGGTGGATTTAAATTGAAAACTAATTAACCCTTCACCACTCGAAGGGTTGTCTGTTAGGGATACTATATTGCCCATGTACAAACAACGGGGCTATTATATAACCCGAGTTCCAATTAGTGGAGGTTCGATCATGTGTGCAACTTGTTAAAAATTACATGTTCTAACGGAATGTACTTACCAAACATTTTATTTGGCCGATACTTTGAAAATCAGCCTAAAAATTTATGGAGTAAAACTTTTCTTTTCACAGTTTTGTATGCACGCTAAAGAGTAGTATAAAATTTTGAAAGCTGGGCCCAAAGGCCCGGTTTCTGAGTTGAGAATTTTACTAAGCACATACTTACGTATCGCTCTATCACGCTCTTTTGTGAGAAATCTGCAGAGACAGGACGATACTTACCCTTTTGCTTAGCAAAATTCTCAACTCAGAAACCGGGCCTTAGCCTGTAACGCAATGGTGCCAAAATGGGCTCCCGGTTGATGGCTTCAATTACGATTTATTAATGCTGTCGGTCCTTTTAATTTTTTTGTAGTACAGCAAAGAATATTATGCGTCTGATTCTAGAGGATTAGTTCGCTGGTTGTAGGAGGAACAACGAAAAAATCCCGGTTTCGTCCTTCTACCTGGGACCCCATTGATACGCCATTGTGTTACAGGCTAAGGCCCCAGGCTTTCTAGCGAGTGTTTTAATTTTTTTATATTATGTTTTATTAAAAACGGTTCAGCCGTTTATGAGATATGCTAATTTGAAGCTAAAATGTCAAGGGGAATTTAAATTTTTAATTTAGTAGTTATTTATTATGACGTCGTAGAATAATTTAGGGATTAATTTATTGCATATTTGTACCTGAACAGAATTTTATTCAGTAAGGCGAGCTATGATTTTTTGTTGTTTACAAAGATTTTCTTGGTTTTGTTGTGTTATTTAATGATTTATTAAAAATTACGTTTATAAATTGTATCGTCTGTAGGTACCAATAAGTTGTGACATGCCTTTATAAGAGAAGCATTTGATATTGAATAAATCTCTTTTTTACACTCTACACTTTATATTATTTTCAAAAAGTCCACACAAGTACTTATTCCAATTAAAGTATAAATATGAATTATAATAAGTACTTACTTACATATTTAAGTTTTATTTTTTTTTTAAGTGCTTTATTTACAATACAAACAAATAAGAAGAAGAACCAAACCGACTTGACATTTCAATGGAAAATAAAAACAAAAGGTGTGGCATGTAGGTATCAAAGGCAAAATCGCGTTGCAGAATATTTATTTTTATTGAATTATCGCTTCTATCCCACTCACTTTAAGGTCTATCTTAATGTACATTAGGGTTGAAGACAGTACCGGTATTAAGCAGGAAGTAAGTGCAGTATCGTAACATGAAATGGAGCGTCCTCATTAATACAGGGGATGGTGTCATGCAGTACACAAAAGTACCATCCCTTTTCCATGTTTATGTCGGCATAAATTACATCTGTTTCAAATGCAATCAATCTCTGTAAAAGTAAAAGTTAGATAGCCTTTACAAGTGTACATGTCCCACTGGGCAAAGGCTTTCTCTCAGAGAGAGCGAGAGAGTTCGGGCTTTAGTACACTAGATGGCGCTGCTAGTCGCCTACATTGCGGTATGGTTTTGTCTACACTTATATTATAATAACCCAACGCGATAGATTATCGTCACAAGTATGAAAGTTGGCCAAGATAGGCCCACTATTTTTTATAATCGGTAGAATTTAATTTAACCTACCGACAACGTTAATATTCTTTACTCAAAAAAGCTCGTATTGTGGACATTAATTCGACAACCTTCTTTGAGCAAAGTCGGACTTGCGGGCTACTTGGATTAGGCGCCAGAAAAGTTGTATGGAATTTCATTAATGTCGTATTTTGCGGCCAGAAAAACTGTATGAAAATCCATTAATGTCGAGTTTTGTTCCATAAATAGAACTCAAACATCAGGCGCAAAAAGTATTTATTTAGAATTGGGCTGTATGAGTACTGGCAGTCGAGACATTGCACAGAAAAAAAAAGCGCGGCCATATTGTTTTCGGCTTTTCGCGCGTTGTTCGAAGTGACTTTTTCTGTGTTTTTGTTGAAAAAGTGAACTCTTAAAGCGACGAATCCTCCGATTTAATGTGTTTTACACCGCCGGACATTCAAAAGCAAGCGAAATTAGTAGTTGGAAATTTATTGCCACCGAAGTCAAAATAAAAATACTTGCTTCAAAAGCTTGCTTGCTTACCAACAAAAAGTTTGCGGAATGGAAAATCGACAGAAAGTACCTAATCTACGACAAATTGTAAGCTAATTAAATTTCTATTTTAATTACTATTCTAATTACTATTTTAATTACTCGCATTGTTTGAGTAAAGCACTATACAAGCCTTGGTCTGCAATGAGTGCGCTGCTGGCCACGCTATGATTGCCTCGAGCTTAGCTTAGCTACACTCTCGGCCCTCAAGTTTAGTCATCATTGCAGCCCTTGCTGGCCGCGCTATAAAGGCCTCGACCTTCGGTCTCGGCCTTCATTCCAGCTTGTCCATCAAGTGCTGCAATGCTGACCGCGCTGTGCGGGCCTTGAGCTGCGCTACGCTGCGCTCTGTCGGCCATCAAAAGCGCGCCAGAAACGCACCCATTACAGATCGCGGCAGTAATGTACTATATCTACACTCATGTCGTAATGATCTTAAAAGTTGACACATACGACTGAGTATTATGTCACAGACAACTGTAAAAATTAAAAAAAAAATTACGACACAAGTTTTTTAAGAGAATTTCTGCCAACCAGGGCCCTTAGCCTGTAACACAATGGTGCCAAAATGGGCTGTCAGGTGACGACTTCAATTGAATCGATTAATTTGAAAACGACCAAAGTCATATTTTTTAGGAAACTAACTTTTTTATCGCACATATCGCTTAATACACCTAAACGCATCGATTCATGTGAAAATCACTAAAGTATGAAATTTCCCCTTAGAGTTATGAGCCGCGCAAAAATCAGTTTAGTTTGAAAATGACCAAAGTCTTAGCGTTTGGTCATTTTCAAACAAAACGGAACGTTTCGCGCCAAGATGTAGGTAGATACAGTAAAGAAACTTTAACTATTTTCGGATGGGTGTGTGGGCCAAAATAAAAACCACACTGTGGTAAGGTTTCAGATGTCATTGACAGCCATGGGAAGGTTCGATGAGATATCTTATTTTCTCCCACAAAGAGCAAAAACGAGGCACTCGTTTTTGCCCTGTGACCGAGATTTTGGGTGTGCCAAACGAAAACTAAAAAAATATCAATATAAATTCTGTCAAATTATTTAGTTTTCGTTTGGCACACGCAAAATAATGAGAAGAAAATAAAAAAGTGCAGAACTATACAGAATGAATTTTTGAGACGGGGCAGTAAGGGCAGGTACCTTAACCGTAATAGTTACAGGAAAACGTTCTTATGAGACCTTCCATAACTTTTTGAAATATTATGAACTGCATTCACAGATTTTGGAAAAAAATTAGTCAGTAAAAAAGTGCAAAAATACAAAAAAATAAAAAATTATGCCAATCGATCCTTTTTTATGTAGAGATCAAAAGACACTCACGAGCCAACTGAGGTTTGAGTACTACAGGGTGCACTCTAAGTCGATAGCGAAACTTTAAGTAGACTGTCTACTGATCACTACAAACAACTTGTACTAGGTGGCGAAAAAAATAGAGCGAAAAAAATATCAGCTATTTCGTACATTTGGCGCAGTACTGAGTCGACCTTTTGTATGGAACAGCTGATATTTTTTTAGCTCCATTTTTTTCGCCACTTGGTACAAGTTGTTTGTTGTGATCAGTAGACAGCCTACTTAAAGTTCCGCTATTGACTTAGAGTGCACCCTGTAGATAATGTCAGAAATTTACAAAAACTTTTCCCATACATTTTCTATGATTTTTTTTAAATAATGCCATTCGATCTCCTTTCGTGTAGGGATCAAAAAACTCTTAGGAGACAACTGAGGTTTGAGAGCTAGAATTGACAGAAATCGGCAAAAACTTTCCCCCGTACAAAATGTACGTGGAGAAGTTTTTCGCGATTTATAACATTTCTTATACTCAAACCTAAGTTGGCTCCTTAGAGACTTTTGATCCCTACACGAAAGAGGATCGAATGGCATTATAATTTTTTTTTTTCCATAGAAAATGTATGGGAAAAGTTTTTGTACATTTTGACATTTCTAGTACTCAAACCTTAGTTGGTCCCTTTTAGTCTTTTTATCTCTACATAAAAGAGGATCGATTGGCATCAAACATTTTTTTTTGTATTTTAGCATTTTTTTCGCTGACCGTACATTTTTTCCAAAATTCGTGAATGCAGTTCATAATATCTCAAAAAGTTAAGAACGTTTTCCTGTAACTATGACAGTTAGGGTACCTGCCCTTACTGCCCCGTCTCAAAAATCCACCCTGTATACCAGAAGAACATTAACAGTTTCGGGATGAGATCATTTAATGGCCCACAAAAACTGCAGAAGATGAAGAAGTTACTGATTGATTACCTATACGGATGTGAATTAAGTTTGAGTAAATATGTAAGACACAATAAAGCAATTTCTCTACATTTTATTATAATGTTTAATTTGAAAAAAGCCAAAGTGTGTATTTTGTTTAGATTGAAAAAAGCCAAAGTAGACTACATTGGCTTTTTTCTAACTAAACCATACATTTAGTTTGAAAACAACCAAACGCAATATTTTCGATTGAGTATTTTGAGTTTATTGTAAATCATATTAGAATAATATGTTTTACAAAAAATCCTCAAAATTGTAGAGAACTTAAGATAACAAAAATATATAGTGTGTTTCCTATGTTTTTTATTCACAGGAAGTTTTTTTTGTTTCCTGTAAAGTTCATAAAATGCTACTTTGGTCGTTTTCAAAAGTAGCGATTCAATTACGATTTGCTAACGCTGTCTGTCCTTTTAATGTTTTTGTAGTACAGCAAAGAATATTTTGATTCTAATTCTAGAGGACCCTTGACGCTATTGCGTTCATATTGACAAAGTATATTAATTAATTTCTCTTTGAATTTTACATACTTTGTAATGTTTATTCAAACATTATACTCACTTTTAGCAGATTATACTTACTTTATTTTAATTCACGTATTAAGACGCATTTTATCTTTTTATCCTATAAAATAGCCTTTGAATAAACATTACAAATTAGGTATATAAAATCAAGGATGACTATGAGCAAGGGCGTCGCCAGCCGATGGCGCAGGGGGGGGCAAGTTGACTTTACCTACTACAATTCATACTTTTCTCATTCTCTATGAATGAGAAAAGTAGGTATGAATTGTAGGTAAAGTCGACAGCACATGAAGCTTTTCGCTTGTACTACGAGCTTTACATCTACAGCGATTGTAATAACTTCCCCACTCCCCCTCTCCCGCTTCAACGATAGAGTAGAGCAGAGCGTAGTTGAGCGTACGGAATATTAGGAGTGGAATTGGTGAATTCATTCGAGTTTCGACGTACGGGAATGATTGTTCAAGGCTTGAACTTCAAGCAAATTAACTCAAAGACTTAGGACTTTGGTTGCATTATATTTGGCAACTTTTTTAGAATCTCTAGGGGGGCGGGGGGGGGCAGCTGCCCCTCCCTGCCCCCCCTTGGCGACGCCCTTGACTATGAGAATTCAAAGAGAAAATATTTTTTTTAAACTCGTCAATATGAAAGCGATAGCGTCAAGGGTAAGCCCCCTGTAGGTACTCTCGTCCACGCATTTTTCTTCTTGGCATAAAACAGAAAGAGTAAGTTTTTTTTTCCATTCTTTCTTTCATATTCCATGCTAATCAAACAAAATAAAATCACATTAATAACTGCCAAATTGACGCATCAATGTAACCAAGTTTAAGGCCGGCCACATACAGACGGAATTCCGGACGGAAAAACGAATCGGGATTCCGAACGCTGTGACTGCCACGTCTATGGACCTACCCTACAACACACAGTCATACGGTTTTATTCCGGAATTTTCGTAGATTTGTATGCAGTTGATAAAATCCCCATTCGTTTTTCCGTTACGGAAAAATACCGTCTGTATGTGACCGGCCTTACTGGCACTTGACTCGAATTATCTACGTTATCTTTCAATTAAATTATCTATTGATAACGCTGAATTAACTTTTATAGCTCGAAATTGAGCTTTTAATGAGCTTTGGTTTCATTTCATTGTTTGCTGGGTGACGGTGAAGATGATTTTCGGTGTAAAATCTGCCATTCGACCGGAAAAACCGTTTTCTTCGGCTGATCTGCTCGACTATGTAAGTTTTTCCACAAAGAAAATGTTGGTAACAAAAATGATACTTATGTAGATAGTAAGTAAAGTCCCTACCTAAGATATTTGAACGAGCGAGTGAAGTTCTCCGAGTCTACTGGAACAATCCGGCGTTTGTATGTATGTATGTATGAATGTTCGTTCGACGATAACTTGAGTAAATTTAGTCTTGACCGTCATGAAATTTGGTAGGCAGGTAAATAAGGCAAAGAGGATTTTTAAGTTCGAACATGAGCCAAATCGGTCGAGGGGTTGCTGAGATATGGGGTCGTGAGTTCATAGTTCGGGGCGAACCACTCACAAGATTAAACACAGTACCTACAATGATACTTAGAACTAAAAATACACAAGTAAGCATATTGGTCACTACGAAAACAAAAGCAAAATAATGCCAATGTAGATACGGTCGGCCAGTCACAGATACCCCATGGCAGCTCTTACCGCGTGCGGAATAAGGGCGCCAATAGAACAAAAAGGGGTATCCTGGGTGTGTGTGTGTGTCTGTCTGTGTGTCTGTATGTGGCACAGTAGCGTAGAACCGACTTGGAAGCTGTTTTTTGTTATTTGAAAGAAGGATTTCTAGCGCTATGTTTTATCAAAATCGATTCAGCCGTTTATGAGAATGCTTATTTGAAGATAAAATGTTGGGGGTACTTAAAATTTTTAACTTTGTAATTATTCCACTTATTTTCAGACAGTGATTCTGCTAAAATGTTCCCTGGCAGAGAGCAGGGAGCCTGGTGACAACTACAGCTGGTTACGAGCGAAGCGCAGAAGTGAATCCTTCACCATACAGGAGGATCTGGCTCTGCTAAAACCTATGATTGATAAGGTAGGTTAAGAAAACCGGACTAGTGAGAGTCGGACTCGCGCACGAGGGGTTCCGTATCATTATCTATAAAAACGGCAAAAAAATCACGTTTGTTGTATTCCCATACAACATTCAGATTTTTTTGCCGTTTGGAGCCCCTTGAATATTTATTTTATTCTGTTTTTTTGTATAGTGCGACATAAAAGAGTAGAATTTAAATGGCAACAATTTTTCATAGTAAATCCGAAATGTGTTCGGCTTTACTATGAAAAATTGTTGCCATTTAATTTCTACTCTTTTATGTCGTACTGTATTTGTTGTTATACTTAGCGGCAACAGAAATACATCATCCAAGGGCGTCGCCAAGGGGGGGCAGGGAGGGGCAGCTGCCCCCCCCTAGAGATTCTAAAAAAGTTGCCAAATATAATGCAACCAAAATCCTAAGTCTTTGAGTTAATTTGCTTGAAGTTTAAGCCTTGAACAATCATTCCCGTACGTCGAAACTCGAATGAATTCACCAATTCCACTCCTAATATTCCGTACACTCAACTACGCTCTGGCTGTAGATGTAAGGCTCGTAGTACAAGTGAAAAGCTTCATGTGCTGTCGACTTTACCTACAATTCATACCTACTTTTCTCATTCATAGAGAACGAGAAAAGTATGAATTGTAGTAGGTAAAGTCAACTTGCCCCCCCCTGCGCCATCGGCTGGCCACGCCCTTGACATCATCTGTGAAAATTTCAACTGTGTAACTATCACGGTTCATGAGATAGGTACAGCCTGGTGACAGACGGGCAGTCTTAGTAATAGGGTCCCGTTTTACCCTTTAGTATCGAACCCTAAAAAATACCGACTTCTCTCTGGTGAAATGCTAGATCCGATTCCGAGAGATTTGCTGCTATCCGTTGAAGAGTTCCGTTCCTCCACCTCCGAAGTTCTTCATCAGATATTCACCACTTTTTACGGGATCACATCATGGGAAAAGTACCTGCCTATAAAAAAATAATCATCAAAATCGGTTCACGTCGAAAAGTCTCCGGAGTGTCGAGTTCGAGATTCTAACAAGTCGCATTCGAGATCCCAATGAGATTCGAGGCGGTAGAATAGGCCCATTCTATCCTCTGATATTCTTCTGTTTCCCAGATGACAGCTGAGAGCGCCGCCGCCATCGCTGTCAAACTTGACAGCCTCGTCGAGGAAACGTCAAATCTGACAGCAGACGCCATCTTAGAAATCCTGCGGTCTCTTCTAGAAGAACGCTATAGCCTACAAATGATGGGGCAGTCCCTAAACCAGATGAAGGGTTCAAAACACAAGAATGGACTGGTGAAGAGTAATAAGGTGAAGCCCATTTTGATGCCACCCGGTAGAGAAGCCACGGTTTGTTTTATAATTGAAAAGGAATATTGATTTTTTTTCGCTATCCCTACCAACTTGTTGGAGTTAGGTTAGGACAATAATATTATGGTGATATTTTATGTGCACGTATTGAATAAACGTCTTTCAAAAAATTATTGTACCTACCTAGTTTTATTTGATATTATTTTTGGTGCACTTTTGAAAGAATTAGTAGCACAATTTGTAACATTTTAATTTGTAGTGTCTACTTATCCCTATAAAAATATTTTTATCAACACCGCCATCTGTTGCCGAGTAGCATGACTGCAAACTTGATGTTAACTCTGTAATTTTGAAACTGTCAAAAGTTGACACTAGATGTCGTTATAAATTTAATGGCAAACTAAAGGAATTGCTATTCAACACTAGATGGCAGTATGTGTTTCTATTATGAAAATATTATCGCGATTTTCAAAAACAAGTTTTTTTTTTATAGCAAACAAAATCCCATGTGTACACATAATGTTTTGTATAGTTTTAGCATTCTTGGCTTTTTCCGTAGGCTTTTTCCAATTGATGGTATTGCGCTTGATGAAACAGTAGGTGATTCCTCCTTTTTAGGCGTTTTTCTATCCCTTTTTATTATTAGCTCTGCCACAGCCTTCTTTATCTCTCAAGCCATGCTGTTAGGTTTGGCAACCTCGCATTTAAGGACTGCGTGAACCGGTTGTCTGTCTTGTAAGACTATCTAATAATTATTTTTCCAGCGACTTAATAAATCGTTATCCCGTGGGAAAGAAAACGTAGATAAAGGTCTTTCTTCTCTCTTTAGACTTGAGTCGTAATTCGACTTACAGCAGGGCACACAACACCAGCGAGGCATTTGAAAATAAATTCATGATTTAATGTTGTGTTACGATTGGTTCTCTAGGATCAAATTGTAACTACAAATCGTAACTAAAACTATGAAAATACTCTAAAAACATACCTTAAGCTGGCAAGTCAAGTTAGGCTGTTTTAAAGCAATGAATAACTAATAAATTACTTAATTTTCACTCACAATATCAGCCACACAACAAATCAAAACAAATCCTTACGTCAAATGAAGATGACGTATTATCCAGCTAACTTAAAACTACAAGAAAAATGGTATAAAAACAAACAGCATAACTGCCATGTTATTTAGCCGGGTATGTATTATGTGACTAAAATTAATGGTTTCCAGCCAGAGTTGAAGTTAGTGAGACTCGGTTTAGTTTTAATTTGGTCGTACTATCATAATGGCTTCTGACAGACAGTGCACTGCGTAAACCGGTTCACGGGCGACGTTGCCAGGACTTGCACAGCACGGCTTGAGAGATAAAGAAGGCTGTGGCTCTGCCGATTTTTTGTTGTTTTTATTTTTTGCCACATTAGCAATGTCACTTAGTTTTTTTGTATTTTGTTATAAATAAAACCACAGCATTTAAATTTATAAATAACTCTTTTTAAATGTATTTAAAGTTTACTATTTACAATTTGTAATAGGTACAGTTAGGCAGATATTATATTTATAAGACTTATAGAATTACCTTTATATTTATTAATTAAATTGAAAATTATAACTAACATTTTCTTGAGACATATTTTCTATAAACATCGAAGTAAAAATAATAGTTTTTTGTCGAAAAAGGAATCAATATTTTAGTTTACAAAATTAGAACAATATTGTACCTACATAACCACTTACGCAGTACGCAGCATTCCTAATGATGCCCTTTTCGAAAAATTGCTCTTACACATTTATGATGCCAACATTGCTTAAATATAACAATAATTATAATAAATATATACAAATGGTTAAACATCTCTCAAAATTAATTTCTATTGCACTTTCTTTTTAGAGAGATTTTTTATACCATTATTATACTTTGGTCTACATCCTATACAATGAAGCCACAAGAGAGGGGAGGCCATTTTGGCGCCTCCAAAAAACGGCCAAACAATAAGGTGATACTATGATTCTGTTGTGTGTTACACGAATATAATTTAAAATGTAAACATTTACACAATTATTAGCAATATTATTTACAATGGAATGGAAAAAATACCACTACTAAAAAGTAATAGGTAAGTTAAAGAATTTTTTTTAATAAGCCAAGCCTCGGTCACACGAAGCATATGATCTCTGTTAAAACTAAAGTTTGCATCTTGTGCTAGTAGGTAAATCATACCTGAAGTAAAAATTGCCGCTAGCTAGAGATATTCGCTTAATGTGGCCGAAGCTAAGCCTTCCAAATTATACAAAACTCCAAAAAGAAAAAAAAAAAAAACTTCAGTCATTTCGACCAGCAACCCGGAAATAAATTACCTAAACTAACTAACAATCCTAGCGCCTATTTCTCCACGTTTATGTTGAAACTAGGATAGGGCGCGGGTCGTAGGGAATTTTCCGCTACGGAGGTCGGCGGCGCGGGACCCATGTAAGGGTACCGAGGGTACGGAGGGTACGGGTATCCTCCTTGTAGCACGGGGTTGTGGAACGGCGGTAGGAGGGCAGGGGAAGGGTATCCGTAGGGCAAGCCGACGGAGGAAGCCGCGGCTTGTAAGATGGACGCAGCAAAAGCCGGGTCACTGTAAACGGCTGCGTAGGGCCAAGCCACCGCGATGCGCTGCCGCTTGTCCTTCATTCGCCGGTTTTGGAACCATACCTGCAGACAATTGAGGGTTGAGATTAGAAAACTGTGTTTTGAATTAAACATGTAGGTATACCGTAAAATGGGGCTATTTGGAAATTGTGGGAATAATTGGAACACTTTGATAGTCTGTTACACATTTCACAGGCAGAGGTTGTAAAACAGGAAGTACGCTGAACTTCTGACATTTTCATCACAAATAACTCTAAAAGTGTAAGTACCTTGGTATTATAATTTATAAGAACTAGTACCTACAAGACTGTTTTGTTTTAAATGTGTTGAATAAAATCCAATTTATTTATTTTTTATTTATTTATTTATAGATATAAAAGATTTGGCTGCATAGTATATTTTCTCACTTTACGATATATATATTTTTTTGCAATCGTATACATTAATATTCCGTCCAATCGGAGCCAAAATCTTTTCCAAATTTTAGGGGCCCATTCACACGGCGTTTGTTTTTCGTAGGTACCTACTACGTAGTACCTAAGTGTTTTGTAAGTACCTATTCAAACTGAAGCCTTATTAACCCTTATTACCGGTATTTTTATTTTACACACAATTTTTCCTATGCGATAAAAAAGTAACACGCTTTTCGATAGCACGTAAATTCAACGCCATGGGCGTGGACTCTAGGTCGCTCTTATGTTGAATAGAGATATTGATAGATATCCTACTTATTTCAAGTATACAAGAAGCTAAGTAATCGCGCAGAAATTAAGAAAGCTTCAAATTCCGGGAGTCAAATGAAAAAAAGGCAATAATCGTAAAGAGAAATTTCGAATTAGTGAAAGCGCGAACGGTTTTTATCGCCCGCCATAAACGTTCATCACAATAAACAAACAGAGGAAAAATCCAGATGGAGGAGATTTTATTATAACGCCAAGACTTCTGTCCGGGAGTTGGAAATTTGATAGTTTTTAATTGGTATAATCGCGCCATAAACCGGCCATAGACAAGCCCATTGACGTTTACGTGTAGCCACTAATAAGCACTTTATTGTGCGGCCCGTTCTTTTCGGCATTAATCTTCATTAGAACTCAACAGCTACTGAATATGTATTCGGGCAGGTTGTTTTATTAATGCATATCGACAAATTAGCGTGAACGTAAAGTCTCGAGCGTTCGTAGCAATAAAATACACGTGTTCCTTTTATTTCGACGGACCGTTGGTCTTTTTGTCCGAAGTGATAATTGAGATTATGAGCGGCCATGTTTGCGCGGGGAATGGTGGTTCTAAATTTAAATTAGCGTAAAGAACGGCATTCCGTCAGTGTTCGTTTCAAGGGTCATTTACACATTTTGTCTTTAGGACTTATCTACATGGACTCTTAACTGTATCCGATTTCTCATTGATACTTTAATAATTTTTCGTAACAGAGCAGTAATAATGGGTTATGAAACTTATGAAACCTCTTGTTTTAACTAAGTAGGTATCTATGTGAAAATATGAAGGTTTTTTTATTTTTATTTGCATATCAAATAAAATTAGTAATAAAATGTAATTACCCAAAAACTTAAGCAATTTTAGAACCACCCCTAATTTTACGTTACTCATTCTAAAATAGATTCAGTTTGGCGCGTTTTTTTTTATTGTTCTTTGGTAATACATGTCTTTTATCTTTATCTTTATATGCCCTAACCTTTGGGGTAGGTACCTACCTAGTTTAAAGGTAGTTTAGGTGAAAATTAGATGTTCGGATGTTTGTAGAGGCATGTGCGCGTGTAAACTACTCTTTATATTAATAAAAGCTTAGTGAGTTGGTCAGAAAGTATTTTTATTGAGTATTAATTTTATAGTCTTCATTAGTGATCACGATTTCTTTACATTCTAGCGGTTGGCTGCTAGAACACTTTAAGCGTTAAAATACCAATTAAATGTGATATCCACATATGTATTAGATATCTATAGATACCTACTCTTTCTTAGAATTTTGGTATCGTAGCGATGACGCCATTTTAGGATTTTATTTACCTGAGTAGGTATTTCAACTCTTAGACTCCTAACTACTTAGTCCTAAAAACTACGTAAACGTCTCCTAAGTTACGAACTCTTGATGAAAATTTGGGTAGATTAGATCCGCTACGGTAGGTAACAGTAAGAAAAATTTAAGTCCTTTCTCACGTCGGCCGGTCATGAAATTAATTAGCGATTGCAAGTTTGCGAGCGAAATACTACCCGTCAATTAACACGAGGCAGCCATCTTACCGCGGCCATTTCTCGCAGACAAAGGAGGTTCTAAACGCTTTGAAAGGGAAAAGCCTTTGTTTGCTTACTTTGTCATTCGTTACTTAGAGCGATGCCACACCACACGGGCGTTGTGTGTGTGTTGCGTCGCGTCGTCGCATCGGATCGACGCATTGTATTTGTATGCCACATCTGCGTTGCGACGAACGCACGACGTAGCGACGCAAGAGGGTATACCTACACGCCGTCGCATCTGTCTGCGTCTTAGTTAAGCCTTCGCAATGGACAGATACAAACGTGTCCGCACCGACAACGCAGCGCATCACCCTCCCCCTGCTTCGTCTCTTATCCGTCGATCCGTTGAAACGTCGTCGTAATATGGAAAACGACGCAGCGTCGACGCTGCGACGACGCAACGCAGCGCAACGCACCAATGGGGCCTCGCTCTTACTCATTTCGTCGTCGGCGGCATTGGGATGGTTTTAATGCCTTCCCTTTGTGCAAGAGCGATGTTTGATCAGTTTTATCACCTTAGCACAACTTCAAAATGGCGGCCTAAGGTTTGACTGTCAACTTGTGTTAAGTATAAGCATGTAATGTAATACATGCGTGTAACAGACTTTTTTGCACAATTTTCATCATATAAATAGTTATACCTATGATGAAAATTGTACAAAAAAGTCTGTTTCGTCAATTTTACGCGTCCTTCATGAATAAAATGGCTCTATTTTTAAGGGCGTGCAAGGAAAACTACTTATGATTTTATTAAAAAAAAATTAAAAACATCTAAATGTTTGTATTTATTTGTAGACCCCTCGACGTTTGGCTAACGAATCAAAAGTCACATTGTAGGCAGGTAGTTTAAAATTGAGCCAAGTTGCTATACCTAGGTAAAGTACCTATTACTTGTATTATATGCTCTTTGGTATTACCGACTACTATACCTAAGTAGACATTCACAGATTTTTTTCCTCATTAAATGCTCCATTTGCGTCGTGTCTCACTCATCTGTTCCACTCGTCTAATTGAAGCATCATACGCGGCCATGATGCGTAATGTGTTTATCATAAAGAGTGTTTTAGCGTGTTGTGTTGACGTGCTAAAATATGATTCGCGAGTGTGTTGCAAGAAGTGGTTTATTGGTCGGCCAACGGTTTCGTTTATGATTATTATGGAGGCTCCACAGTGAAGGAAGACACACACACATATTTTGTAGTATATTTTAGTTAATTTTAGTCTAGTTTGTGTGTCCTAAGGTGAATGCCGAAAAAGGCATTTGTACGTATGTTTTTATGTTGTACACACGACAGCTCGTCGACCCTTACACGCTAGCACTCTATTGGATTAAGTTTCGGGTGACTTTACAATAAAAGTGTACTCTGACGTGCTGTCGTGTGTACACACGACGTGTGTAAAGGTCGACGTGCTGTCGTGTGTAGGTACCTATGAATCTTCGTTCGACGATAACTTGAGTTAATTTATCGCATCATTATTAAATTTGGTGGGCAGGTAAATGGGGCAAAGAGAAGTTAAAAAATGAGCCAAATCGGTCGATGGGGTCGCGAGTTCATAGTTCGGGACGAACCACTAGTTCTAAACCCAAAATAGATACATTTTACTTCATTTTCAGGTGAGAAGTAGGTAAGGCCTTTGCATCTACGTAATGAGATGATTTATACAGCGTCCAGTTGCACCTTTACTCGCACTAGATGGGTGAAGAGACCACTCGGCGCTGCAGTGCCTGGGACATTATTTTAGATGGAGTAGGCTTGCCCAGCACCTATACCATCCTGACAGCTTTCCTGTGGACTACTAAGCTGTAGGTAGGTAGAGTAAGTAAATACCAACCTTGATGGTAGACTCAGGAAGGTTGAGCTGAGCGGCCAGCTCACATCTCCTCGGTCGAGAGACGTAGTTCTCCTTGAAGAATTCTTTCTCTAGTCGCGCCAGCTGCTCTCGCGTGAAGGCAGTCCGGTATCGCCTGGGAGGACGGGTGCATATTTTAGTAATTTCAGTAAATTCCACCAAAAACATTTTCATGTAAAAATGTTGCCAAGACGAGACCATACACCTCGCACTGTCAAAAAGCTATCAGAGCCAAGCTTATAACTCTACACGCCCTAACTCTACGGGTGGTATTCTAGAACGCTACTTAAACTCAGTTTAAACAGAGTTCAGACTGTCGATAAAGCAGTGCATGTTTTGATATGAAGGGAGGGATATTCAAATCAAAACATGCACTGTTTTATCGACAGTCGACACTACTAAACTCTACTTAAGCTGAGTTTAAACAGAGTTCAAGGAGCTTTTTAGTTTGAACTGAGTTTAAACAGAGTTTAAGTAGCGTTCTAGTTTGAACTGAGTTTAAGTAGTGTTCTAGAATACCACCCTACAAGCCCTAACTTCACAAACTCTACCTACACCTTAGTCAAAATATGCGGCTTGGCCGTTTTAAACCAAACCCAAGTTATGAGGGTTCAGTAAAACCACGAAGGGCTTCGAGAAAAGCTAGTAGTGCCCCCTTGAGCTTCGCTACTCGTCTTGTAAATTGCCACGTTAGCCGAATGCACCCGTATAGGTGGGCTAGACTTAGCACTAAGTGGGTGCTCAAATATACGACGTGTTACAATACATCCTAACTCTTTTTACAGGGTGTAATGTAACCTACTGGTTAACAGGATATCAATTCTGTAAAAAATATATCTAAAAAATATTTTATTCCCGCCACAGCGTTTACATTTTATTAGTAATTTAAAATCAACGGAACGTCCCTAGAGCAAAAATATAATATTCAGGTTGTGATCTCTGTCACCCTGTAAAAAGAGTTAGGATCTTTTATAACACCTTGTATATTTTGATCATTCATTAGGTACCTACTACTTATCAATAATTTCTAAACATGCTCTAAATAAAGTCTTACCTGATATTCGGATCTGCTGTTGAATTCGAGTTGTTCTGTTCTGATTGTGGACTTAACGATTCTGTGAAAAAAGAAAAATATACATTAGCTATACATTGGTATGTAGGTATTTTTTTTTTATTTTTCTATTCGACCGACCAGTTATTTTGATAAACTTGGGAACGAACCATATCATTTATTTGAATTTAGAACTTCCGTTCGGAAAAAAACTACATCTGTCCATTAGCCTCACTTCAATCGGTCCAAAATTAAATAGTGTTACAAAACTCATCCAAATGCCTTCTGTACTAATGTACAGTCGCCCGTAACGGTTTAATTCACGTAAAAGGTTACCCGATGAGGCACTAGAATATTACGACCCCACCAAAAACATTTTCATGTAAAAATGTTGGCAAGACGAGACCTACACCTCGCACTGCCAAAAAGCTATCAGATCTCATGTAGAGCAAAGCTTCTAACTATACACGCCCGTAACTCTACAAGCCCTAACTTCACAAACTCTACGCCTTAGTCAAAATATGTGGCTCGAATCCCAAGTTTCTAAATATGTGTGTGGCTCGAAAAAACCACGAAGCGCTTCGAGAAAAGGGTGCCCCTTGAGCTTCGCTACTCGTCTTGGCGGGTGCCCCCGATACCGATTAAAAAAAAAAGAATGCAAAAAAATGTTGTAGTAATATTTTTTTTTTTTTAAGTTTGCGGCGGGTTAGGAAGTCCTAGAATTGGTTTTTACGTGCAGAATTACGTACTTTATTACATATCACCGCTAACCTTTTACGTGAATAAAACCGTTACAGGCGACTGTACTGTAAGGACCGATTATTATTTATCTCCTTCCTAAGGGGACCGGCGTTTTAAAAGGGTTGTGTTCTACTTGAGCATTCACCAAAAGAGAAGCAATTTGGTGTTATCTTAATTACTGTTTAGTCTAGACATCAGCTACTTGTCTTTTGTTGATCCAAAAGAAAGACCGCTATTTGAAAAGGCTAAGAAAGATATTATTTTAAGACGGAATCAACCTACGCCATTTTTTATTAACCCCCGTCCCAAAAAGAGGGGTATCATAAGTTTGACCGCTATGTGTGTGTGTCTGTCTGTGGTACCGTACGTAGCTCTTAAACGGGTGAACCGATTTGGATGCGGTTTTTTTTTATTTGAAAACAGTTTTTCTAGGAAGTGTTCTTAGATATATTTGATAAAAATCGGTTCAGCCGTTTATGAGATATGCCAATTTCAAGCTAAAATGACGGGGTATTACATCTTTTTAATTTAGTACCTATATTTAGTATTTTATTATAATCATTCAAATTATGGAAAACTTTAGTAAGTATTTCTGTTGACATAGTGGAGCGTTGTGTTCGTCACTTAAAATTGACAAAATAATGAAACATTTCATACCTATAATATTAAGTACTTACTTAGATAGAGTCGTTTTTACCATGCCTTAGGACTATGGTTTAGGAGCACCTATTAATGTATTTTTGCAAAGAAAGCCTTGTCTTTATCTACAAAGTGGTAAAATCACGAACAAAATCGTGACTAATTAGGTTAATTTCTTCCTTATACGTTCCAAATTCAAGATTGAGTTATCGTAAAAAAGGAAAGAAAAAAAAGCCTCCGAAAGAAAGACGTTTCGACCAAGCCGGTAGCGAAGGTGCTAATTGCCCGAGGCACATCTCCCAAAGGCATACATTAACACAAAACAAACACAAATAAGCTGTTGTCTAATTAAATATTTTCCCATGCTGTGTGCGCGTTTATTAGAACTGTGTTCTCTTCACAAAGGCCGAGGGCCGAAGGCCGAAAGGGCGAAACGAGCCGCCTTTACCGAACTGATTAGCTGCTGAAGTGGTTCTAAATTTATAAAAAGTGCCGGCGCGGCGAAAGGACTTTGTTTTGTTTTGACAGTGGTTTGTAGAGAAATAAGGGAAAAAAAGGTTTTGACTGCTTTCAGGTCGTTGTCTATGGTCTTAATGAACGAGGAGCGTGATTGAGTTGTTTTATTTTAGAATGTAGGTCCAATGTTCAGTTACGTACTGTACGTAGCATGTAATTGGTAAATACCTAGGTAGAATTATTATTATCACTTCTCTTCTCACGGGTGCAATTTAGAAAAAAGTGTGGTAGGTATCCATTTAAGGTGGGACGATAGCAACGTGGCGGGAAATTCAAAATTTTCACAGTTTTTTTACATTTTGTACCTAAACTGAGCAATTTTTGTTCAGAGATTTTTCGTTCGCGGCAATAACATAGTATTCTTTTCATTATTGTAAACAACAGAACAACAATAATTCAGCCGATTATGTGTTCTGGTCTACGATGTTCTTTGGGCAGTGCCACTGCTTCGTAGACCAGAACATATAATCAGCTGAATTATTGTTGTTCTGTTGTTTACAATAATGAAAAAAATACTGTTTTATTGCCGCGAACGAAAAATCGCTGAACAAAAATAGCTCAGTTTAGCTACAAAATATAAAAAACTGTGAAAATTTTGAATTTCCCGCCACGTTGCTATCTTCTACCCTTAATAAACGTTTCGTGAAAAAGTATCTAACTATCGGAGAAAACTGAATCAAGATACGTTGCGTAGTCTAAAAGATCTACCTAAGCGTGCAGAGTGACAGATAGACAGACAAGGGAAGAGACTTAGTTTTATATCTACTATGGTGCTTACTTATTATTCAGAGATGTAGATATTTCATTTCAAACAGCACAGAAAATGTAGAGGCAATAAAAATCAACGAATACGCTCACATGCCAAAAGAATCGCTAAATAACATGTCTAATTTCAACCATCATCATACGCTCAAAGATGTCTTTATTTGTTTTTTTTTTCTTTTCATAAACCCTTGGCGACATGGCCACTTGACTTGTTCTCATGCTGGGTGGCGACAGTCGCACTCTCAAACAGCCAATTTGCAATCGTCTAGCCGGCGACATCCTTTTTGAGAACGAATTAGAGGCCCCGCTACCTAAATTCAGTACGGGCAGAAGCTCACCTCAACATTGATCTGAACTCTGTAGTTTAGCCTGCTTACCGTGATGCCCTCGTTTTTACATTAAAAAATAAGTAAATAAGTAGGTCAAAGATTTTGACGATAATACAAGTTTTATTATTTTTTTATTCATGTAATTGGGACATTTCGGCTGGGTATTTAGTGTCGAGTGACCCAATATTATATGATCCTCAGATTTAGAAAGGTACACGTTTTCTCCATAAAACTTCATCGTCGTAGCGTAGTAATAACATCATCAAATACTTAGCGATCATAACTAACGATCATAAAACAATGTTTGATCCATCCTTTTGTGCGAATGCATCTTGTGAAATTAAAACGTCAAAAGTTTTACTTTTTCAGCGGCATCTTGTGTTTTTTTTTTTCGAAAACAGCTGGCCAGTTGCATTTTATGGCGTGTGTGTACTTTTTTCCTTTGCGGAAATGTTTTGGCTCGAACATGAGTTTTTAAAATGCTTCCGATTGGTTTCTTATCTCAAATAAAAGTTCGTTTCCGTAACCTTATGTTTATTTTTTTATAAACCCTTACGTTTTGAATGTTGATAGCAGTTAAGGCGCAATAGGACGCACAACTTTACTAGCTCCGCGAATGAAAAAAAAAATCATAGGTATCTTCTTTTTGGATGCGTTTTTAAAACTCTCCTGCGATTTCTCAACGCGACGCTTAACTATTTTTAGGACTTGGTTTGGATTCCAGATCCTAGAGCCTACGAATGCAATCGATTCTCGCCAAAAATGGCCACCTAGGTAGGTAGGTGGCAAAAGTAGTATATATTAAGTATTTTTTCAGACATCTGGATTTCTAAAGGGTAGGTGTATTTTTAAAACTTCCTTCAGACTCAAAAAGCGATTTTCAGCTGTAGTAAAGTTTATTCACTTCGTAAGCGCACTAGTGCTCTACAAGATCACCTTCCACTCTCATTGGCGACTCGTTTCGTGTCGAAAGGTATCTTTGTTTCAAAACGCGTGATAACGCACAGCGTCAACATTACTTGGAAATAAAGTAATAACCGCCTAAGGTCGGGACACACTAGGCGCTAAATATATGAATGGATGAATGAATGCAAAATGTAAATGAAATGAACTTGTGGTATGAATGGCATTACGAAAGTATGTTGAACATTGTAAGAATTTTTTATTTGACTTAATTGTTAATAAAATTTTTGTTTAAAAAATGGTCGATTTTATTTTATTTTATTAAGGAACGCTAACAAGAAATACTATGAACCTACGGTAAAAAAACATTGAAAATTATATAGAATACCTACCTAATCTTATGGAGTGGAATTAGATAACCAGTAAAAGCTCAGATACCTATAAAAGATAACAGCAATCTCATTTTAAAAGACGTGTAGGTCCTAGGAACCAAAAGACCTAGGAACCATGGAAAACCGTGGAAATATGCATCTGTACCAAACCAATTCTTACTTAAAATTTTGTAAGCACTTCACATCGGCGGCTAACACCGACATAGATACAAAAAGTAAGTTTAACCGTTTACTAAACACTTAAACATTAGCTAGGTACGGTCGGCCACAGTCACAGATATCCATGGTAGCTCTTACCGCGCGCGCCATAAGGGCGCCAATCGAACAAAAAGGGGTATTCTAGCGTTTGGCTGACTGTACAAGTATTACAACCATCGAGGAGATATTTCACCACCATTCATTCATACATTCAGGCCCTTTTTTTTCTATGGCCCAATCCTAAAAGTCACCTTGAAGTGGGACTAATGGTTTCGAAACGATCTCCACATGATTGGGACGTTATGAAACATACCGTGTCCCGCCATTTAGCAACTTCCGAACTTGGCTCCGAGTGATAAACACGATGAAACACTAATGAGTGGTTCTTGAAGAGTCTCTTTTTTATGGAAACTACGAACTTCGCCACAGTAGGAAAAAACAGTATGCTATCTTTAAAGATTTATTATAGTCGGCTACACCGACATAATAGAAGTAAGTTTAACCGTTTACGAAATACAAAATGTGCAGTGCTTACGAAAGTTTAAGTGTAAACATTTATTTTAAGGTTAAAAAATTCGCTCGGCGCAGGACTTGAATACCAATAATAAAAGGAAAGGTGAACGAAAATTAACTGTATCATAAAAACATTATAAAACTGAGAATCAAAAGTATTTTTTAAATAAATAAAATAATTATAAAAAAATCAAAGTACTGATATGTTAATTAAGTTAATTAAGCACGTAGAATAATTAAACCATTAATTATGTTAAAAAACAGTAAGAGTGCAAACTGCTGGTAGTTTTTTTTCTTAAATTAATAATTAAAAATAAATAAAAAATAAAGACGGTGACGGTGAAGGAAAACATCGTGAGGAAACCTGAGCGTATGAGGCATTATACCCTCAACGCAAAAATTGCCAACCCGCATTGAGCACGCGTGGTGATTAAGCTCGAACTCTCTCTCTGAGAGAAGGCCTTTGCCCAGCTAGTGGGACATGTACAATTGTACAGGCTAAGTACAAGTACAAAAAATAAAGAATCCGTAACCTCTTAGGCATACCGTGCTGATACTTGGCTCGGTAGCTCAATTTTATTGGTAGAGTGACGGCACTATACAAGGTGTTACAAAAGATGCTAACTCTTTTTACAGGGTAATAGCACCCAGTGATAGGGATCACAACCTAAATATATTTTTTTCTCTATGACGTACCGTTGATTTTTAAATTAATAAAATGTGAATGCTGTGGCGGGAGAAAAGTATTTTTTAAATATTGTTTTCATTGACTTTATCAATGTTTTAACAACTCAAAGCTATGCAAATGCACCTACACCCATAAACATATTTTAAATTTGAGCTAATACCAAACACAAAAAAGTTATGAAAAATTTTCAATTTTGAGGTTATAAAATAAAATTTGTTTTTTTCAACTTTTTTTTACAGAATTGACATCCTGTTGACCAGTAGGTTAGACCCTGTAAAAAGAGTTAGGATGTTTTGTAACACGTTGTATTATTATGCCAGATATTGGCGACGGAGTTCAAGTCCTGTCCCGAGCAAATTTTTGAAACTTATAAGAAATGTTTAATTGTTTCCCTCATACGGGTTAGTTAGTGCTTTAGAAAAATACAAAAGTAGTATGATGCCTCGAATCTTTTAGACACACCACTGTGGACGATCGTAGGTATTACGTGTATTTTCCGATTAAGGTTATGCAGGTAATAATTTTAAGGAGACGGTCCAGTTAAGTTACTGCACTTCCTTGTTCTGTGCTCTTAAATAGCATCTTTTTTTTATCGAAACTGCGAACTTCGCTTAAAAGGTTTAGGTAAGTATTAATATATTATTATTTATTTAATATTATCATCATAAGCATATCGCAGCCATTGTTTTTTTCCAAATTCCGTCGTCTTATTTGCTGTAATGATGAGTTTTGTTTGCATTCGCAATTTGTATTTTGTAAGTGGTTGTTGCGAACCGTGATTTTGTTTGTTTATTAATGGTTTTTCAGTGTTTTGCCATTGTTTGGCTAATAGGTATTTGAAGAAGGTACCTAACATAAATTGAGGACCCGTTAATATTTTTGTACAACATCGGTACCTACCTACCTACAACATTAAATGCACTTCTTCTTGTAGTGCCGTGTGAAAAAAATCCTACATATATTAATATGTACCTACACATTATCTATATAATATTGCAGGTATCTATTAAAATAGTCCCACTGTTAACCCCATACAGACTACGTGCAACGTAACATGTAAGTAATGCAACATGCAATGCAAAATTTTTCGCGCGCAGCGCGCTCACGAACACATTAAAATCTATGGAAAATATTGCATTGCATGTTGCATTACATGTTACGTCTGTACGCGGCTTTAGGCATTTGAAATCTTTGAAAAAAATGGGTGAACCATGAAGACAAACTTAGAAAGCCACAAAAAACAAAACACAAATACCTACCACAAATCCGTGTTCTTAATTCGAACGCACGAATCCGTGTCGACAATCAATTACTTACTAACAATTAAGCGTTCAGTTCGATTAATAACGGAGGACATAGTCAATTAGCCCGTAATAGTCGGTAACCGATCGCCACAGATCCACTTTAATCTGTAACAATTGGCATTATCGCGATTGTCGTTGCCACCCTCACACACGCCAGGCACGCGTCCCTAATTAGGTTGGCGACAATGGAGTTTGTACGCGCATTGTTGTCCTTTATTTGGGATAAATAGCTTGAAATTGATTGATTTGTTTTGATATTTTTGATGTGGCGTTTAATAGCTAATTTTGCTGTCGAGTTTAGACAATGAAAGTAGATTTAAATGAAGTATTAGGTAATATTGGACCATGTTCAATCGAAAGGACAATACAAGATCCGGTGTTCTATGAAAAGGACAAATGACAGGAATTACCGACCGCCCGGTGCCTAATAAATTAATTGGCTACCTCTCTATCTGTATTTTCTAGCAAAACGCCCGCATTTCAATCTTTCGCTGATTAAAAATTAACTTTTAAATATCACACATCTGCTTAGCAACAAATAAAAAAGGATCAACCAAATCCCCAGAGCTTTAAACCCGGTACCAGAAGAAAACAATCACGTCCCAATTATCCAATACAGTTGCAATTACAGTGTCATCCCTAGACGCACTCCCCCATTCTCCATGCCATGGCATATCTGGTCTTAGATCAGTTCCACCAACGCAGACCTTATCAAGTGCGGCATAGATGCGAAAATCGAACCGAAACTGGTCACTCACTACTGCGTCGCTTAGTGTATACATTTTATTCGATACTGACGTTTATGATGCAGACAATAAGAGCTTGCTAGGTCAGGAAACCAGTAGCATAGGGGGCCAGCCGGTGAACAATGAAGATAAATATCTCAATAGGGAGCTGGCACAATAAAAACAAAATCAGTTTAAGCACAATTGGACGTATTACACTGTGTCGACCCCTTGTTAATGGGGGCAGCCTATGAGCTGTCTAATTTTGTAGTTGTGGTTTGAAAGTAAAGGTCAATAAGACGTCCTTCTTTGTAGGTATTTGTACCTCAATTTTGACCTTCGAACGAACTCTACAATTATATTATTTTGTCGATTTTAGCCACTACCACATATTAGATAATAGTTAGGTACTACCACTATCTTAAACGATTACAATGACGTACCTACTTCTACTTAACTGACGTATAATCAAACTTGTAGAAGTAGGATGAAATCAATCCAAAATTAAATGTGAAGGCACACCATCACGTGAGTTGGAATCTTTACGCAACTCATGGTTTACGCTATCAAATAAATTGTAACAATCGATACCGGTAATGTAATTAACACGGGCATAGACAGTGTAAACGGCTATCTGTCAAATTGTGGCGGGATTTAACACCCACGCACGTTTTCTTTCTTTTCGCCAAATGCGGCTTTCCGTGCCATTGACTTTGATTCTACTTAATCTAAGGCCAATAAAATTAAAACGTTACCAGCTGCTCGGTGAAATAAATTGCGATTTGGTGTGTCGTTGAGTGATGCGTCGACTGTCGTTTTTGGTCGATTTATTTCACCAATTAACGCAGTTTAAGGTTAAACGATAGCAACGTGGCGGAAAATTTTAAATTATCACAGTTTTTTTAATTTTGTAGTTAAATTGATCTCAGTTTAGCTTCAAAATTTAAAGAAACTATGAAAAAAATTAATTTCCTGCCACGTTGCTATCGTCCCACCTTAAATTAAAATTACTCAGCTTAATTTCCCAACGAAATGACATTTAACTTTTCTGAGGTTTGGATTTTTTTTTAAGACAACTTTTATAACCTTAAAATTTCGCCTAACGGGACCGGGCAACCGCAATAAAATTATATGACGAGAAATAAATACTAATGACAATTGACAAAAGCTTACGGTACCAAAGGTTTGCCGACAAAGAGATTGTAAAAATAAATATTAAGGTTTGGTGTAAGGGTGTAGAGTTGTAGACGCAGTTATGATTGCTCTTAATAGCTTTAGGGCTACCTGCAAATGGGATTTTGGGCAAAGGTTTGTTCTTGGCTAATGGAGGGTTTCTTCTAACACTTATGATGTTCGCCGGTGTCCTTTAGATTGGTTGAAACAATAACTAGCTTAGAGCATTGTTTTGTTTAGCACGTATACCTAATTGCAATATGCTTACAAAACCAAACTGCCAGCAAAAAATATTGCTAGGATGTAGATATTGTATGCTATTGCTATGAACTTATTTTTAAAAAAGCTCAAGAAAGACTCAACTTTCTACAGCGCGTGTTTAAAAATTAAAAATAATATACCTTTAATAGGAAAAAAAAGGTGGCACTCGACTAATGATCACACCACGGTAGTAAACAGACAATTTAAATAATCTTAATTAAGATGTTTATACGACCTTATAAAAACTAATTTAATTATCGACTGCGTGATTTAAAAATATAGGTAGCCATTTTTATTGCTTCGCATAATTTAATTAAATAAAAGTAAATGAAACAGATTTAGTGTCCTCCTACCTTTACTTTTTGGTGACGAAGGGGGTGTATTCTCGTCGTCATTGTGACCCATATCCGTGTACGATTGCGCCAAGAAATCTATTGACAATCCGCAAATCGACTTATGACTTTCCATGATAGCATCTAGGTATTTGCAACAAAAAAAAACTAGTGGCTTTCGAAAAAATTAAAGATGTTTCGTACTGGCTGGATAGAACTTTGGCTGTTTTCCTCAACGGCCGTCGCGTTGCTAAGAGACGGGAAAAAGTAAACTGTCAGATAATCAGCTGTATACGTATACCGCCTTCCCGCTCGTAAAAATCCATAAAGCCCTCGACCAATCACGAGCGAGCTTGTTTATTCCCACCGATTGGTGGGCGGGGCCTCGATTAGTATCGCCTGTCCCTCTCGCACTCACTGTCTTGGGAACTGACTGAAAATTGTTTGCTTAGGTTGAGGGCACACTGAATGGAGCTTTTCTTTGTTGTCCACTGCATTATACTTAGATTGAATAAAGATTTTGTATCGACGAAACAACTAGTGAACTTTAATACTACCTACATGTTTTTTTCGACGAAGCCAGACCGACGAGCCAATTTGACAGTTTTTAATTTATTACGGAAGATTTTATTGAAAAAACTATCAATTCGGTCTTGAAAAAATACGGACTGAGATTACGGGTAGATACTTACTTAGTGCATCAATCAACCAAAAAGGTGTACACAGCTTGTTGCTGACCGTACCTAGGCTACCTATCAACCTAAAGATGTCAAATCACATTTCTACAAATAGCTAGATCGGGAAACAATTTATTCATGCAAACAAATTCAGTAAACACAATTAATCAAAATACCATTCACAATAGCTTCATCAAAATCGAACAATGGTCAATTCAATTCAAATAATTTATTTCAGACCAGTTAACATGTCCATACGATAAAATAACATTCTATTAAATTAAATACACAAGCATACATTTTACAATATTTTACATACTTATTAAAATATTTTTAAAAACCCCTGATACCCTTACTACAGGGTGCACTCTAAGTCGATAGCGGAACTCTAAGTAGGCTGTCTACTGATCACTACAAACAACTTCTACTAGGTGGCGAAAAAAATGGTGCAAAAAAAAAATCTGCTGTTTCATACATTTGGCGCAGTATTGAGTCGACCTTTTGTATGGAACAGCTGATATTTTTTTCGCTCCATTATTGTCGCCACCTAGTACAAGTTGTTTGTATTGATCAGTAGACAGCCTACTTAAAATTCCGCTATCGACTTAGAGTGTACTCTGTACTAGGTAAGTATCTAGCTATAATTTTTTGTCCATATTCACTAGCTCTGATCGTACTTGGAGAAGCTGAGAGAAGTGGAGTTCTCCCCGCTTCTGTTGGAGAAGTATGGGGTCACGAGTTCACAGTTCAGGGCAAACTACTAGTGTATTTACGTGTGTGCTGTGGTGTTTGAATAATTGCATTTCTACGCTATTCTTTTCAAAAGCTTACAAGAATTAAGATGTAGTTTATATTTTTAATGTACAAAATATACTTACCATTGAATAAACATTATATAAGGTATAGAAAATGACAGCATGACTATGCGAATTGAAAACTAAATTAATTTTATTTAAAAACTTAGTAAATATGAACGCAATAGCGTCAAGGGCCCCAGTGTGCCCTGAGCCTTATAACTTGAATGGAGCCATCACGCCGCGTGATCCATATTGCCCGCCACTCAGCATCATTTCGGCTTATTACAGCGGCTTGATGCTCTGTTAGTTATTAATTATCAACTCCGACGCCATTTTGTTCATAAGTTGTGAATTTGCTATGTCGTAAAGTGTTGGCTTTATAGTTGTGGGTCGGTGATTGAGTATACAGGGTATTAGAGAAAGGTTGGATGGACTTATCGACGCAAACAACGTATTTATGGGGCCAACTCTGAAAATATACAAAAACTTTTTATTTTTTTTACGATTTTTGAGATTATAGTTGAAAGAATATCAAGACCGAATGTCAATACGCCTTGATGGTTCCTTTTTAACCCTTATCAGACAGCTACTAAAACATATGAATTAATTGGTTTTGCAAGCGAAACTCTGTTTTATTTTATTTATTAACAAAAATCCACAGCAATACAGTTCTTACAATGCTTCTTATGTAAATTATTAATGGAGCCAATAACGGATTTCATTATCTAAGCAGTAAAAATAGACAAAACATGAGATATCTACCTAGTGCAAAAACTTAAGACACTAGACAGATCTTGTAGGTGTATGTATAGCAGCGAACGGCTAAGTGTTTAGAGTAATATAAAATAAGTTAACATTACAGTAAACATTTTAAGATAAGTAGTCTGTTCCGAAGCAATCTATTACTTACCTACTACCATTGCCTGGCTAAGGGGTACCTATATATGATGTTATTATAGTTACACAGTAAGCGAAATGTATTTGATTTCTATGCTCTGCCTGTAAGCCTATACTAAATAGCCGGTCACCCATTTCTATGTAGACTTTAAGAAAATACTCCATTGTCTCCCTTCGCTACAGATTTACAGAAGCCATAAACGCAAAATGTCGGTCACCCAAAACCAACAACGACCACGAACCGAATTCCCAGAAAAAAGGCGCCATAAAAGGAGAAATTTCTGACCAGAAATAGTGACAATGTGACCACAGACAATACGCCACTCTATAATTGAGCAAAGACAATACATCTGTGTGCCAACAGCTCTGAAAAGAGGTTGCATTTTATTGTGGCCTCCTTTGTCTATGGACTCTTTTGTCACCAGCCATGTTCTTTTGGCGGTAAAATTGACAATTATGCGTCATGCAGCGTTAGCAATTTCGGACAAAACTGTTGTTGGTATTGAAATCTGTACGGTAGCAGTGTATGAGAGCCATAAAAGAGCAAATTGCTACCGTTTTTGAGGATAATTTGTCAAAATTAAAGCGTTAAGTGCTTTTGTTGTTTGCTATCGGTATTCCCGATTAGTTTTTTTTTCTTTCGTATATTGGTATTTACAGCCACTGAATCATTTTCTTTTGGTTATTATGTTAAAGACAGAATACAGGTAGTTCTACAGGATACAATCGAATTCGACAGTTGGCTGTCTACTGATCACTTCAAACAACTTAACTTGGTAGATGGCAAAAAAAATGGAGCGAAAAAAATATCAGCTATTTCATACATTAGGTGCAGTCCTAAGTCTGCCTTATGTATGGAATAGCTGATATTTTGATCGCTCCATTTTTTTGCCACCTTGTACGAGTACAAGTTGTCTGTAGTAATCAGTAGACAGCCTACTTAAAGTACCGCTATCGAATTCTATTGCACCCTGTAGTAAGTAGGTATGTACCTACTAAATAAAGCCTACTTATCTTCATAATTTCAGAATACATTGCTCAAGGGTATTTTTCCGTACGCCATATAGAATACCAACCAGAAATAGTAACGTAGGTAAAAAAAAATGTAATTATAAAAAAATTATAAAACTATTGTTACACTATTAATCTCTGTAAATATTGTACTAATTTAATCGACATCAAATTATTTCATGCATTATGCATAGGGAACAACAAAGGGCACCCTAGATGCTTTTAAAAAGGGTATCATCATGTGCAAACACAACTGAGCTTTGCGACCCTTTTTTGTCACCTAATCCGTGTTTTGTCAACACACTTGTCGACGCTCAATTAGTTGTCATTTGTCATCTATCTTGTCATCTCTAATGGCTACTTACTTTTATTAGACAATTTGAACTTTATACCATTTCGTGTCAATACGTGAGGAGCCAACTAAGCCGTGGGTTTCCTCATGATATTTTCTTTTACGGTAAGCTTCACAAGAATATCAGTAAAATACAGGGGAATTTTTAAATACCTTTATACCTGAAACACGTCAAGTTCTAAATGTGATTTCCAACTTTTTTATTTTATTTTAACATATTTTTTTTTATTGTGGCTCGCAGTCACAAATATAGGAGCAGTAAAATGGTAAAAAGTGAAGGGGCACGAAAGCGTGCCGTGCAGCCTTTAAAAACGCAACTATTAAAGAATAAAAGATGTTCATAGAATAAAAAGTTGTTGGAAATCACTTATCTAGAATTTGACGTGTTTCAGGGATAAAGCTATTTAAAAATTACCCTGTAGTAAGAAAGAAAATGTATATTTTAAATGTAAAGTTTACATATTACCTGCACCGGGACTCGAACCATAGACTTTACGCTTGTGTGTCCAACGTTCTACCCACTGGACCACCACCGTTACACGACTGGTCACTTGAAGGTGCCACTGGACGCTGTACAAAATCATCTCATTACGAAGCAAAGGCCTATACATAAAGTCTACGGATGTGCTACGCGCTACGTGCTACGAGCTACGAATCCTCTACGAACGCTCTACGAAATGCTACGTAGTAGTGACAGCATCCACTTTGCTCACAATATTTAACCCCCGACAAAAAGGGGGTGTTACGAGTTTGACCGCTATGTGTGTGTGTGTCTGACTGTCTGTCTTTGGCACCTTCAGCTCTTAAACGGGTGAACCGATTTGGAAGCGTTTTTTTTTTTTAACCTTTAAAAGCATGTTTTCTAGGGAGTATTAAGTGTCTCCTGCTATTTTGAATAGTTTTTTTTTGCATAGTAATAAAATAAATCAAATCTCCGACATAAATCAGTGAAAATCCCAAGATATCTTGGCAGCCAGAGTTACTCGACTTTTCTTCCAAAAAATATTTGAAATTAATATAAGTACCTTACTTTTTTGTAAGTAAAATACATATTTTACCAACCTAACAATACCTAGGTCCATACCAACAGTAAATACGGTTTCTACCTAGGTAGCTAAAGCCGAGAAATCTGTCGGTCCTTCAAATAAAACTAAATAATCACTTATCGTTTTATGGCCTGTTTTTCAATCGAGGACCCGCGTTTGAGGCACCGTCCGGCATACAATACGTCAATAAACGACCATTAGTAAATCTCTAATCTCCCGTTAGAAGTCAGTTAACAGAGTAGCTACCACGAGTGCGAAAAAGCTGTGCCGGACGTCTGTCATGTATCCTAATACTATAGTAGTAAGGTTGTTTATTCAACTTATCACTTTCAGTGACAGTGACAGTAAGAACTCGTGGTAGCTGCTCTGAACAATGTACGATAAAAACCGAGTCTTTGATAGAGCCGTCGGCAAAAGGTGCTTGGTAAAAATATTATTATTGTCTTGTCAATTCGTTTAGCGAGAATTTTAGAGTTACGGTTAATTTTTATTTGAGGCTTAAACCTGGTCTACCGGCTAATCGAAAATCGGATTGGCGAAAATCGAAGTTCGATAAATGAAAATAGAACTGGGTGGCAGTACATATTTCATAAATCGAACTTCGATTTTCGCCAATGGTAATCGGCTTCGTATTAGCCGGTAGACCCCCTGTTATTTTATTAACACACTGCTGATTTGAAAACAAAAACGAAAATAAAACACAAGACAAATAGGACAAAATAGCACAGTTTACCGTAAGTATCCCTAGTTTAAAATATTTCCACAAAAAGACAAAAAGAGAAAGACGATCGAACCCAATAGACATAAAAGATACAAATATGAAAAATAACCACTCCAAAATATAGTAAAAACATAACAGTTTTTTCTTTGAATTAAAATAACAGACAAAAAAAAGTAAAGAAAACTCACCATGCGGCCTGTCGTCGACGCCGTCGCTATCGACCTCGCTCCTCACGCTGCCCGGACTCGATCCTCTCTTCAACTCCTCAGAAACCTCCCTCGGCCCTCCGCCATTTTGGAAACCCACCCTCTTGTCGTACGACATGAAAAACGGGAAATTCGGCACCCGACTCTGCGGGAAGTAGTAGCCCATCTTCCCCTCTTTTAACTTTCCCTCGTCTTCAATATCCGTTCTGGAGTAATCCTGTGAAATGCTGTTCTCGATATCGATTTCGGGAGATCTCCGATCTTGGAAACCGACGATGGATTCGATCGAGAAATTCTTCGGCGGTATCTTCGTCGGCATCGTCTGCAATTTGCTGATGTCCGAATCCATTGTTCCGATTTAATCACTCGAATCGAAAAGTCACAGTTCGCACAAAACACTTTAGCAGTCAGAAAAACCAATGGCCACCAAAGCCATTAAAAAATCGAAAAAGGAAAACAAAGAATAAAAATGTCAATACACCGGGAGGATTTTGAAAATGGAATGCCGCTTCCGTGCTCTCGCGTTTGGTCGTCAAATCTCTACTGAGTGAGATGTTAGACCGCTATGAACTGGCTTGGTGTGGCCACGCCCTACTCTTAAGGGGTGTTGTCTATGCTTTTATTCACATTCTCCGTTCAAAACAGAACCTTATAGCACGGTTCTAAAGTAAAATTTCCTTTGTTACTACTCCGGTAAAGATTTTTTGTGTAATTTTGAATCCTAAACCAAAGGACGTAAAGTGAGATTCGTTTGGCAGAGTGTTTCGTAACATTAAAGGCAGATAAGGACTTAATAATATTGTATTTAAATGTTGTTAATTACTTTGTTGGGTATAGTCAGTGTGCGGGATATTTCGAAACCGTTGTTTGTACAGAAGTTATGGCTGCTGGTGTTCGTGAAATTTTAATAAAACTTGAAAGCAGTGTTTTAGAAATTGTTCGACAAAATTCAGGTCTGGGTATAAATAATATGTCTATCAGAGAGGGAATATTTAAGTATACAGACTTCTGTTGAAATACTCCGTGCAATTTTAGTGGTTTTAAAGCCGAAGGTATTTTGTTGCACTGGTGATTCTGAGCCAAATTACAAAATTTCATTCCAAAACGCGCGAAAAAAAAATTCACTTCTCCATACAAATGGTGTCGATTAGCGATAGCCGTTTGTATTGGGAAGTGTTTTTTTTTTCGCTCGTTTTGAAGTAAAATTTTGGAATTTAGCTCAGATTCACGAGTGCAACTAAATACCTTCGGTTTTAAAACCACTAAAATTCCACGGTGTATAATAGGTAATAACAGGTTATTCACAAAAACAATTTTTTTGACGAAAACAAAAAAAATGCGATTATAAAGCCTCCATTTGTCCTATAGGAATTTTAGGTATTTTATACTATAGGTATTTTGTGACATATATAGTTTTCTAGTTGGTTTATCGGTAAATGGTGCAATTTTCCGTAAATAGTAAACAGTTTTGAGGACCAGCCACTGTGCGATTTTTTTTTTACAGAATAAGCACACTGGTAAGGCTTGCAAAAAGCTTGCAAACATTGAACACATTCAAATTAATAAACGTCTTTCTATCCATCTATCATCTATCTAAATGTTGCCTAAAAATCATGTGCTTATAAAATCATGGCAAAAAAAGCAGATGCTATAACACATGTGATTTTCAGTGACATGGATTGAACTATTTACTCAAAACATTGGCTAAATTGTAACACGCTTTAGAGACATATTTACCGCAAAAAAAACGGCCAAGTGCGAGTCGGACTCGCGCACCGAGGGTTCCGTAACGCCATACATTTTTTTTAAATCTGGTTATACGGACCCTCTGTGCATTAGGCCGATTCGAGCTTGACCGTTTTTATTATTATTTGTTGTTTTACAATAAAGTAAGCCCTATGATCATACCAAGTTTGATGCTTGTATGTTTAGACCGTCTCTGCGATAGAGCAAAAAGTATAAAAACACGATTGTTGCATGGGGACCACCCTTATTTTTTATTACTATTTATTTATTTTTCTAAAATAATACATAATCTGTGAAAATTTCAACTGGCTACCTATTACGGTTCCAAAGATACAGCACTTTAAAGTAAGGTCAGACAGACAGACAGCGTAGGCAGAGTAATAGGGTCCCGTTTGGTGCCGTTCGAGTACGGAACCCTAAAAGCCTTCACTAAATCACAGCCAATCCATCCCGCACCGCTCAATTATGTCGCCAGCACACTAATAAAGGCCCTCGCACGTCAATAAAGGCCACCGGAGGCTTTAGTGGCGTTATTTATCGGCAGAAGGCGTCCCGTCCCGGTGGCCATGGGCGAAATTATGTGACGAAATAGCCACAAACATAAACTGTTTTATATTTCGGTTCAGGCCTTTGCATCTACGTAATGAGATGATTTATACAGCGTCCAGTGGCAGGGGCGGATCCAAGGGCCTTAGCCTGTAACACAATGGCTTATCAATGGCGTCCCAGGTAGAAGGACAATAGAAGGACATAACTGGGATTTTTACGTTGCTCTCCTACAACCAGCGAACTAATCCTCTAGAATTAGACTCATTTATATTCTTTGAGCCACTTAGCCCCCCCTCTAAATCCGCAAGTGTCCATGGCACCTTCCTCACACTAGATGGGTGAAGAGACCACTCGGCGCTCCAGTGCTTGGGACATTGTTGTAGTCAATAGAATCGAACTTTTAAACGCGACCGAAAAAAAAATCCTAGATACTCTATCAGCCTACCAACTCCCAGCCTTGTACGAAAAAATATCTCGATTGATCACCAGCTCTTAACCTATTGCTTGGAATGACTCATACTTTGTTTCCGCCATTTCTGACAAACAAACAAACAAAGAAAAAAACTTCAGTCTTCAAATAATAAAATCGACATTCAATCCCATTCAATCACCCCGCCAGGCATGACTAACCAAGTTTACACAACTTCAGCGGTTCCTTCACCGACCTATTATAGTGACGAGATTATATGGCGACCGAAACCAATCATTTGCTACTGGTTGTTGTGAGAAGTTAAACAAAGATGCAAACGCGTCGACAACGCAGCGGGGTTCGGAGGTCGAACAATGGACTAAGATACCCAGGTTCGATCTCCGGCGGCGATGGTATATTTAATTTATTTTAAACTAGCAACTCGCCCCGGCTTCACACGGGCGCAAATTAGACTGAAGAGAAGTGCGCTACATAAGTCAAATCTTTTTTTTTTTATTTAATAAAATTTATGTACTACGACGAACTCTATGCTGGCTGGACATTTGTCACAAATGTCAAAATGTTTTCTGTGCTTCCTTTATATATTTTTTTCGATATAGTCCTTTTGTTGATGTGGTGTTGAAAGGCATAATGTATAAGGTGAATATCACAATCGACTTTATGGATAGTTTTCTTTCATAAGATTGTATGTTTATTGTGTAGAGTTCGTCAGTAGAGTTTTTGCTCAAACCAATGTTTAAATTAGTCAAGATTCTAAATTAGTCAATTTAGTTTTAGGTTGTATTCTGAAGTTGTCAATTTCAGATTTGTGCCAATACCAATGTAATTAGGAAAATAACAGGCGTTAGAAAGGTGAGACAACTCATAGGTTGAGAGGGTGACCAATTGAGATATTTTTTTCGTACAAGGCTGGGAGTTGGTAGGCTGATAGAGTAGACTTCTGACTTCGCTAAGTCTGGGAGAAATATTTTTTTGGCCCCGTCGCGGTTGAAAGTTAGATTTTTTCGCCTTTGAAAGTGTAAATGTGTTCAGTATTTTTTTTTTTGTCGTAACTACAAGGCTAGGAACTTCTAGGTTATTTGTTGAGACTCCATAGTAGATCAACAAAATAATTTTTTTTTGGCCGAGCGTGGTAGAAAGTTCGTTGAAAATGTGAATTTTCGGGTTATAAAAAACAAACTTTCAAGCACGCTCGGCCAAAAAAAATTTTATTTTTGATCTACGGCGAGAATCGATTGCATTTTTAAGTTCTAGGATCTGGAATCCAAACCTTAGGTCCTAAAAATTGTTAGGCATCGCGTTGAGAAATCGCAGGAGAGTTTTTAGCAAAAAACGCATCCAAAAAGAAGATATGTTTTTTTTTTTTATTGTCGGCGCTAGTTATGCGTCCTATTGCGTCTTAAGAACTTTTGACAGTTGCTGCTGTAAGCGAATAGGCCAACAGTGCTCTGGGTAACTTTAGGACTCTGTAGAAATAAGCCTAAAATTATCCCAACAGCGGGCAACTTCATCACAGCTTCAGCTGCGCTGTGCGGCACAAATAAAGAGTGAACCGGGCAAAACTGTTACGAACACCATCCTTCATTGCCATAAACAAATTAACCCCTTTTCATCGGAGAGGGCGCCGTCAGCTATTGCTTTTAGCCCAGGGACGGACCTAGGGGACTGTGAACCTCATTTCTAGACTAGGAACTCCGAAAACTCTGGCACAAAAAAATGCCGGGCAAATTCCTGAAATTTAGGTACCCTTGGCAATGTACGAACGCTGGTGTTTTCGTACAATGGACAGGAAATCAATGTGAACCCAGTGCACAGGTTCTGTCTGACACAAGCAGTGTGTCAGAACACATGCCAAAATCATCACTGCTTTCCTATTGGTCATTATGAGACTATGGGCAATTTTGCAGACAAAGGCATATCTCTCCATATTTATACATAGACTCTGTATGAGTCAGATAAGGCCCTAGGACTAGTAATCCGGCCCTTCCCGCCAAAACTAACGTCATTTAGGCCCGGTTTCTGAATTGAGAATTTTGCTAAGCAAATACTTAACTATCATTCTGTCACGCTCTTTTGTGAGAAATCTGCAGAGACAGGACGATACTTACCCATTTGCTTAACGAATTTCTCAATTCAGAAACCGGGCCTTAGAATATTATCCGGTAGTTAACGTCGCATCTCCACAAAGACTCTACACAAGTACTAATAACTGAGTCAAATCACCAGTTATAGAGAAGGTTTGAAAGCGATTTATATCTGTGATGCGTCAAATTTCATACATTCAGCAAATTAAAAATGTAAAATAACTCTCAATCTTTAGGATAATTATTTTACAGTGTGTTTCACGAAAGAATTCCCTTGGGTTGAACAAAAATAGCCTATATAAAATACTATGTTATTGCCGCGAACGAAAAATTGCTGAACAAAAATAGCTCAGTTTAGCTACAAAATGTAAAACACTGTGAAAATTTTGAATTTTCCGCCACGTTGCTATCGTCCCACCTTAAGTAGTGTTTAGTAGTGTCAACTGTCGATAAAACAGTGCATGTTTTGATTTGAATATCCATGGAACACTTAGGGTGGTATTCTAGAACGCTACGTAACTCAGTCTAAATAGAGTTCAGACTGTCGATAAAACAGAGCATGTTTTGATATGAAGGGAGGGATATTCAAATCAAAACATGCACTGTTTTATCGACAGTCGACACTACTAAACTCTACTTAAACTGAGTTTAAACAGAGTTCAAGGAGCGTCCTAGTTTGAACTGAGTTTAAGTAGCGTTCTAGAATACCACCCTAAGTGTTCCATGGATTCTGGCGCCTCTTTAGTCATAGTCACTGGAGTAGGTAATCTGAGGCGCTGGGTTCACTAATGCGGCCCTGCCCCGCCCTGTTCCCGCCAAAATTAACGTCATTTAGAATACTCTACCGCGCCAGCGGAGCCCGGATAAACGGCTATCATTGTTCGCGGAAATAACTGAGCGGGCGCTCGCGATTGTTTTATGATACCCTATTAAAGTATAAACAGGGGCCTACAATGTAACCGGGTGGGTTTCGGGTGCAAAAGGAAAATACGGTGTTTTCAGTATTAAGGGTAGACGATAGCAACGTGGCGGGAAATTCAAAATTTTCACAGTTTTTTACATTTTGTATTTGAATTATTGTTGTTCTGATGTCTACAATAATGAAAAGAATACTTTGTTATTTCCGCGAACGAAAAATCACTGAACAAAAATAGCTCAGTTTAGCTACAAAATTAAAAAAACTGTTTAAATTTTGAATTTCCCGCCACGCTGCTATCTTCTTCAGAGAAATTATTACCAAATTCTGGCGGAACTTTTTATTTATGGTTTTTAGCTAAGTTGATGTTCTTACTGTGTACAGGTTATGTATTGGAGTAATCAACTGTACTACAGTAAGAACATAATATTCTCTGAAAACCCACAAATAAAAAGTGCCACAGAAATTGGATGAGTGAAAAACCTAAATCCCATGCACTGATCTTAGAGAAATTTCAGGTATTCAGAAAAACCAATAAAACTCTGCTTTTGTCTACCTATACTATGTCTATAGAAAGTGTAGAAAAGAGCCGAGTCTACGGCTGTGATGTAAGGCCTCTTTCTGGTCAAATCTTCGCAAAACTTTGTGATACAGCAGTAAATGAGCACCTTTTTATATCACTGTTATTGTATTGCTGGTTTTTCAGTATTTTCAGTGCTACAAGTCTGCAATGAATTTGTCTTAGGTAAAGGTAAAGTAAAAGGCTGTAGTATCCATTGCGCACAAGTATATCACCACACGCCCTTTTGACATTACACTGACAATTCATGTCTCTATTTTCAAGTGAGCGCAATTACTTTTTTTAACTTTTTAACTTTTGAGTAACTTTTTAGATCATCAATCTCATGTTAGAGAGCACATAAAATTCAAATTAGGTAATTTAGGGCAAACATTTGGAATCCGCGGGCGACTCAAGGCAACTTACTAACTCTGTTGCTAGCTAACAACAAAGTTCATACAAAAATATGTTGTTAAACCCAACAAACTACGTCTCAAGCCTGCCAGTTTACATTGTAGGTCCATTGCCAGCCACTGCAGCTGAATAAAAGCTGGAAAATTACTTTACCAACCCCAACAGACGAAACGGCGTAACCGCCACTCGCTACATCCCACTCTTACTTCGAGCTTTCCATCTACGCGTCTTTGTTCCTCTTCAAGGGAGACGGGAGCGAAGTAAGGCCTTTCAGAAGTGGGATAACCGCCAGCGTTTCATGATGGCTGATTATACAATACAGTACGGGGGAAAATACCATGAGCGCTTTTCCCGGCTGCGAGCGAGAAATGGCTGGGGAGTGAGCTGCAGTGGCGATCACGGATAGTTTATAACATGGGTACCTTCAAGGCTAATATATTTTTATTATAACGTAAGCAATGAGAACAAATGAGTATACGAGAAGAGCTGAAAACGATCACCCCACTCTCAATCATATGGCAACGACTATCTCAAAGTTCTTCGGGCACATAGCCCTTAAAGGACCTGATAGTGAAGGATGCAAAGTTTGCATCCTTCACTATTTGCATTGCAAACGGTGCAAACGGTGAAGAAAAACATTGTCAGAAGCTTGCCTAAAGGCAAAAAAAAAGCACGCGTGGTGACGAATTATCTCTATGAGAGAAAGCAACTAGAAATACATCTACTGTACAGTACTTGTACAAGCCACAACTTCCTTTTTTTTAACAATGCCTACCAAAATAACAAAGCGAACTTGTTTTTTAAATTATTCCAACCATTCTGGTTAATTATATTCATCATTAAAACCATAATGTTGATTGATATTATGTTTAGAGCGGAGAGTGCACTAAAGCACAAACATCAAAAATGATTTTTTTTTACTTATCCGGTAAAATTTACTGGCACTGTACGAAGAAGCCTGAAGGGACGCAGGCCTTTATCAGTGCCCCGCCATTGGTTGTTTGAAAAAAAAACTCCGCACCGCGATTGGCTGAAACAAATTACTCGCGCTGCGTTCTTTATTGACGATTCAACCGAAAAGTCCTAAACGCCAATGAGGGCGAAAACTAAAACGATATAAGTGACATCGCTTAGTTCCGTCGTTAGGATGTTTTGTTTCTGTTTCGAATCCACTGGAGTCCGTATGAGATAATGAAATTGGAATTGTAAAGAGTTTTTCTTTTCGCGTGGCAGTGATCGAATGGCGTTTAGATAAGTGGCGTTTATCCTTGTTGGGATTGCTCGGAACGTTTTCATCATCAACCTATATTGGATGTTTTTAGCCTAAGCCATTGATCCAAATTCAGATGGAACACTTCGAAACGATCACCAAAGATAATGTTTTGTGTTTACCTTAGAGAAACGGAAAAGAAATTCCAAAACCGTCCCCTAGTAAAATTCTTCCCCTATTGTAAGTAAAATCACTCACCACTCACTTAGTAATTTTTTGCCCACCCTCCTCTATTGTCTATGAATTCAAAACAAGATTATTTACACACCAACAATAGCTACCGAAACTAATCATTTGCTACTGGTTGGAAAACAAAGAAGTGACCGCGTCGACTAAACAGCGGGGTACTGGCCATCATAAGCGGGAAAAAAAAGGGCATAAAACCTTTTTGAACAATTACCGCTCAAACGCAACCATAAATATTTCACGTTTAATTTTGACAGAAGAACTGTCACAATGTTTACCGGTCCTTTCAATGATGCTGGCTGGAAGTTCGACTTCTTTCCTTTTTTTGTTGGTAACTTGCTTTTATATTTTCTGTTCTGGGTGGTGTTGAAAATGTAAATAACTTTAGCTACGCATGTGCTTTGGACTGGAAGAACCGTGATTTAGGTACATTTCGACAACTTTGCAGGCACCATAGTTGGGGTAGACTGAAAACTGAAATGTAAAATAATGAGGATTTTTCCAAGCTTCAAATAAAGTTAGAATAACAGCTGTCAAAATCAGTCTATTAATCTGTGGTTTCCATATAAACCACAGATTTAGTTGAGCGATTTAGTTAGACTCGCTGTCAAGACACTGGTACGGTACAACAGGGTGCACTCTAAGTCGATAGCGAAACTTTAAGTAGGCTGTCTAGTGATCAATACAAACAACTTGTACTAAGAGGCGAAAAAAATGGAGCGAAAAAAATATAAGCTGCTTCATACATTTGACGCAGTACTGAGTCGACCTTTTGTATGGAACAGCAGATATTTTTTTTGCTCCATTTTTTTCGCCACCTAGTACAAGTTGTTTGTAGTGATCAGTAGACAGCCTACTTAAAGTTCCGCTATCGACTTAGAGTGCACCCTGTATTTATTTTTACTTCCAAAATTCAAACGGTCCCCGAAAACTCCAACTCCATGGGCACCCTACCCACACGAAAAACGTTTCCCTCTATTATTCCCTTATCATTTATATTACGTTCGTATCTGGCTGGAAGATATATTTTCCATGCATTATTATTAGAAGGCCAGTCTCTGTTATATTTGTCACACATAATAAGGTTTGCTCGATGCCAGCTAAAGATAATTTGGTTGTTAATAACTTCGGGCTGGCCAGTGGGCTTGGCCTTTGAGGTTATACTTTTTGTTGGGGAATGTTGGTCTAGAGTTAGTTTTTGCGTAGTGGTCCGATATTTGGTATGGTGGAGGGCGACTAATCTATCGTGTTAGACACTTTAAAACACCAAATGCCCTTCAAAGTAAGAAAAGCTAAACTTTTTTGGACCGTTCTAAAAATCCGTACATTGCTAACGAACGATAAAAAATATCTACTGCTTAGGTAGGTAGTTATCTACTTATTTGCTGTTTTCAGTTTCAAAAGCTTCGATCAATGATAAAACTAGATAGGTACAACATAGAACTCTGAAATGTGGAAAAATAGATGCCCAAATTGCCTTTGGGAGCTTATTTGCTCGTAGTCCATGCAATTAAAGTAAAACTGTACATTAATGCAATAAGGTTGATATTCGAATATTAGACGTATGGTCTAAATGATGTTTCGTATTGTTCTATTGCTGATATCTTTTGTTTCTGTGGGGACAAGTTTTTATTGTGATTTTATAGGTACTACGTAATGCGGATTTTATGGGATTTAGTTTGGTGTTCAGAAGTTATAAAGAATATGTTTTTACTTATCCAATAGCTTTTTGTTTTCTTTGTATTAAATGTTAATTACCTGTAAAAAAATTAAATAGAAATAAACATAAAGAAATAAATACAAAAAAACATTGTCGGCTGTCATGTTATTTATTTATTTATTTATTATACATACAAATTAATTACATTACAGAAGTCCATTGCGTAATTAATTGAAATTGAAATAAAAATTAAATATAGTTATACATTAAATTATGGTTTCGTCAAATTATTTAGAAATTAAAAACATGTCATGTTATGAAAGTTGATAATCAATCACCGAAAAGACACTGTTAATTAATCCTTCTATTAAGATAGATTTTTCAATAATGGCTTTATTTCAGAAAAGTCGCTTTTAACGGTTGGCACGTGAGTGTATTTATTTACTTTTAAAGAATAAACGCGCTGGACATGGTGCAATTATAAAAAAAAGATTTCTCCCCCATTTTCCGACCCTATGGTCACCCTACGCCCCAAAGCAATTCCTCTCTTCGTTATTTCTTTATCATTTATTAGAACTCTTATCGGACGGCTACGTCGGGGATATATTTTTCATGGCTTATTATGAGAATAGACATTTATAGACAGTGGCCTTTATGTTAGTGCTTATAAATTAACTTCTTTGCGTTTATTGCCTCATAGGTACGTATTCTTTGGATATTATTCTATGGCAAAAACTCAAATTGAACACAGAGCCATGAAATCGAAGCATGTTTTTTGCGAATTCATAGACAATTTATTTTATCAACTTTTTTTTATCAACGCATTTTTTTCAATATGGCGCAATTGACAAAATTCAATATTTCACCAATTAAGGCGCATTTTATATTTTTATTGTACAAGCCTTACCTTTGAATAAAAATTACAAAGTATATAAACTCAAAGCATGACTATGCGAATTCAAAGAGAAATTAATATAAATAAATAAGTCAATATGAACGCAATAGCGTCAAGGGTAACCGTCTCTTGACTCAATAGTGTCGAGGGTAGGGGGTGGTCGTGTAACCGACGACGGGCAAGCACGGGAGACCTTTTGGCCCTATAAAAAAAATACGGCCAGTCATGAAAACATAAGGTGTGTTTTCCCTGAGGGATAATTGAACATTCTACGACGGGGAAATAGTGCAGTGAGCCACGGGGGTAATTCTCGGGAATCTCGCATTCGACATAATCTCGAAGGAAAAATCTCATTTTGCGGCAAATGTTACATGCGGCAAATGACAAATGTCTCCTATTCTCACGAAGTCATTCTCAACATAAGGCACGAGATGTTTGCCTTTTTCGCTCGACATGACTCGAGTGGCCGGGAGCAGTCGAGATCGAAATGACATGAGATTTTTCCTTCAAGATGTCGAAAGCGAGATTCCCCAGAATTAGCCCCCTGGCCGAGTTTGCTCATCACTCACTCAGCCCACATTTTTAACTGGGCCTCACGTCTGTGAAGCAGTCTTTTTCATTAAAAAATGCATGGTTTTTTTTATTTATTTTTTTCGTTTTGCGATCAGTTCTCTGAGACTATAAGCTGATGTTTTGTGTGAGATATTTAACGTTATTTTACCTCTGCGTTTAAACCTTTCTTCCTATTTGGCCTTTTTGCCATGATATTAATAACCACTGACAGACTCACCAAAATCTCTGATTTTTCACCTATTAATACCTAAAATGTTTTGATATTTAAGCATTCTCATATACAGACTCAAAGTAGATTCAAGTATATAAATAAAGTGTGAACTGAGTGTAGAGTCACAGAGCCACGTTGTATGAGCTGCGTGACAATAAAAACAAAATTAAACTCAATTAGCTCCCAATCAGTGCACTCGTTAAAACCATCATAAACTCGCTCCGCTCAATCAAAAACAACACTGCCCTCAACCCCTCATCTGCAAAAACAATAACGCGCAAATTATATCTCGCTTATACGCGCCAGAGTAAATAAAATATTCACACCAACTCATTTATTATTAAAATTTTCGTCACAGGCAACCCTCGGAGGAAATAAAATCATGGCCGCGTCCCTCGGCTGGCAATCTGGGATTGAATTCAAAATTGGAATCAGAAGACAATCCTTTTTTTTTATTGCGACAAATGGCGATCGCGCGAAGTGATGTGCCGGTTGCCAGTCTTGAATTTTATATCGGTTGTCAATAGTGTGAGGGGATTTGGGGATCCTTACCTTAGCAAACACAGGTAAGTACTGTGTGTGTATTGTATACCGTACCTTATAGAGTTTATTCCAAAAAGTAGAGTCAAGCGGAAAGCCCGAGATAGGGGACTCCTTGGGCAAGTACCCGCACGCATCACCCCTAAGATTGTGAAACGTGCGCTCTACCGCGCATACAAATGGAGAAATCATTTTTTTATATAATTAAAATACTATTAAATTGGCTACAAATAAAAGATAAATAAACGTCATAGGCATAGGTTAAAATCTTTAAAAACGATTGGCACCAAAATCAATAAAATCGGATAATATTTAGGGGGTAGCAAAATTTATTATGGTAGTGAGTTCGGTAAACAATGTTTTAGCATGGAGTTTTCATTTAAGTTTTGACATCTTTTGTTTTAAGCAAAGAGACGACAAACTCTACGGAACCACCGCCTTCCTTCAACCGTACTGCACTTCGAGCCAGGGATCTTATTGTCTAACTTTAACATTTATCACAATCTTTTGTTAATTTGAATGATGCTTACAAATAAAAGATATTGACAAAACTTCAGACAGCATAGTTATATTTTACCCGAGGTATAGGTATATGTCATCTATGGCTTGAAAACATAAAAAGGTATATATTTGAAAATAAAGGTTTACATTTTGCGGTACTACATCGGTGGCCATGGCCACCACACTAGGCATGTTCGTTCACACAATGGATTCCATTTGTTCCATTTGTTCCGTTGCCAATTCGATTGCCGTTGAAAGGGATTCCTCCATAATTTCTTAACTCTATCAACCAAATGACTATAAGTGCGTGCTTAGTTTTATTTGATTGACTGTGGCCCGGTTTCTGAGTTGAGAATTTTACTAAGCACATACTTACGTATCGCTCTGTCACGCTCTTTTGTGAGAAATCTGCAGAGACAGGACGATAATTACCCATTTGCTTAGCAAAATTCTCAACTCAGAAACCGGGCCTGTGACATTAGAATTAGGGATATTGTAGTTAGATAGATACTCAACCCCCAGGGCCGCGGACGCACGCGCCTGGATTATACTTACTCAGGTATTCCCGGGGCATTGCTGACCTGTGTTCTTATTTGGGAAAATAGATTTTGTTTTTAAGATAAGAGCAATATTTCCGTAAATAAAAAGGTTTTAATGACTAGCAACTGTGCGGTTTTTTTTACAGAATAAGCACACTGATTGCCGGCGCCAACCTTGCATTACTGAGTTTTATAACGATTGATGGTTCGCGATAGAGGTTGCAGTTAGGCACTCGACCCCCAGGGCCGGGCACTCAGGCGCGGGTTATACCCACTCAGGTATTCCCGGGGCACGGGTGACCTGATTGCCGTCGCCACCCCGGCATTACTGAGTTTTATTACGATTGATCCAGTCAATTCCAGTCCCTGCTGGTATTGGATGGGTAGAGCTGACGCGAAAAGTTACGACTGAGGTGGATTTTCTTTCAGGGTAGGGACATTATTTAGCTTCGATTAAAGTTATATCGTTATTTATTTGTTAGTCAAAAATAATGTGGTCCTGTAGGTAAGTATGGTCGGGCACAGTCACATATACCCCATGGCAGCTCTTACCGCCCGCGGCATAAGGGCGCCAATCGAACAAAAAGGGGTATCCTAGCGTGTGGCTCACTGTACCTACATAAATAAATATGACAGTGAAACGTAAAGATTATAAAACAATAACACATTGAGATTAGATTTCATATTTATTTGATTTAATTTCAAATATTGAGATGTGATTCTATTCTACTGACTACAAACTCTTTATATGCTACTAGCTTTTACTCGCTACTTGGACCGCCCAGATTTCGATAGAAAGCAAATTACTTATTTTTCGGGATAAAGGTACGCCTATGTGTTAAGCTGATGAATACCTAAGCTATTCCAATTCAAATTTCATCCAAATCCGACCAGCCGTTTCTGCGTAAAAGTGTAAGAAACACACACACACACCCTCTTTTCACAATCTCACTCACTCACTCACTTTCGCATTTTTATAATATGAGTGGGATGGGAATGAGACTCTATCATGATAAAGAGTGACTAAATAAATCATGTTTGCTCAGGGTCATTACCTAGATATTACAAAAAAGTGTCTCCTTTTGAAGCAAGCCGATGACAGCTAAACCACAGATAAGTTACCAAGTTACAACTTTCTTATTGAATTATTGACAATCATAGACGCAACTAAAACTGACCGCGACGGGGAAAAAAACAACGAAAGGACACAAGAAATAAAAACCGCCGAAAGCCTTCTTTGTTCGCGAAGAAAAAAGATGGAAGCCGTCAATCGCCGCCAAAGGAGACAAAGCGTTTAGAAATTTCAAAATATTTTGTCAGCGTTTACGACCCTGTGGACCGTGACTGAATTTTTCACAAACATTTCTAAACGTGCACCGAAACGTCAACTCAAGGTCGTTCCGAAATGTGTTTTCTTTTGTCCGCTCCACCAGTTTACGGTAGTGTATTAAATTGTTTATTGTTTTATTGGCTCCGTAATGTAATTAGGCCTGGCCACAGTTATAAAAGTCACCTATTGTAATTTTTTGGGAGAATTACTATTATTACCCTCCTAAATTTTAGATATTATGATAAAACAAACTTTAACTTAGGTAAGTATGTAGTAGGTATTATTCAGAAATTTTACAGCCGACCAAAAAACTTCAAACAAACAAAACCAATAAAACAACCCCAATACTTTCTAAATCACCACTTAAAGCACTAAACACTGTAGTGAATGGTCATAATATGTCACCCGCTAAAAATATGCAACCAATAAAGCCACAATTAGGTGCCTGTAAAAAGGTTTAGGTAATACCAAAATAGTCTACGAGTGATTGGTTGGAATTGGAATGGAATACTTACATCAACACATTACAGAAGGTTGGCCTCGACAGTACCTAGTCTAGGATAATCGATGCCCTCTAAATTGTTTTTTCAAGAAAGTCCATCAAGAACTTAAGAGTTCCCTGTACAAGCGTGGGAACTCGGCGATGGCCAAGCGCGTGAAACACTGTTTTCTAGAGCTGTTTCACCCAGATCGAGAAGGGCACGGGAAAAGTAAGAGGCAATGCGCCTGTATGAGTTTACGTGTGTTCGTGTCCTTTCACGAGTGTAGTTGTAGTTGTAATGTAATTAGATCTATTTTCCCAAATTTTTTCGTAGTTCTGCTGCCATTTCTACTTGTTATTAGCTATTTCAAAAATCTTTTTTTTTTTCAAGTACAATACATTTTTGATGTTCCCAAGGTAGTTAGACTCCAATAGACAGTGTATGGTGTTCTAGCGCCCTCTTAAGGTAGAGCAACATAGAATAGGTAATACATAGAGATACGGGAGGACAGCGCACTGTGCATATAAGTGCAGCTATGCAGCGCGCTATGCTTACGCTATGCATATAAAAATCGTAGACAAATAGTACAGTCGGCCACACGCTAGGATACCCTTTTTTGTTCGATTGGCGCCCTTATGCCGCGGACTGTAAGAGCTGCCATGGGGTATCTGTGACTGTGGCCGAACGTACAATACGCGTAAGTTAGCTAGCCACTTTTCAAAAAAGCGCTTCATACTGTCTAACTACGGTAGCGCTAGTTTGACAGAATGAAGCCATGAGCCAATTATGGGGTCGCGAGTTTACAGCTCGGGGCGGACAATGACTTATATTGTATCTAAATCACTAACATTTTCAAGCAAATCCGGGGTAAAGCTTCTACTTGCTTCTAGTTTAAATGCTCTACATTGAATGGATTCTTTAGGGTCGGCCCCAAAATGTGATATCCTTGTTTGACAAGCTGAAAAAAGCGGAACATTCAAAAGCTTTCATTTCGTAATGGGTGTATTTATGTTTATGGGGCGTTTTATGCTTTGATGATTCGCTCTGATTAGGTACTTACTCTACCTATTTTGGATTTTTGCTGCTAAGCTGATATTCCTATTAAGTATATTAATAATAACAACCACTAAACTGACACTAAAATAGTAAAGGTACCTGCAGCATTATGACAAAAATAGTGAATTATTTAAGTATTTTGTTTTAATAATTTAGCTCTACCCCGGTTTCCCGTGCAATAACTTCCTGTAATTGGGTACGCAAAGTTTTTTGTTCGAAAGTCCGTTATTGGCTTAAACTTATCTTTAGACAATATTGAGAAAGTAATTTAAATATTTTTTTTATTTTTGTCCAGTAGTTTGGTTTTTATGCGCTAAAATGTTTTGTTCCTATGACCGCCAACAGTATGCAGACCGTCGCGTGAAGGTCATAAAACCGTATCTTTGAAACGTTGTAAAATCCAAACTACTGAACCAAAATAAAAAATATTGAAATTGGTGTCTCATTATTGTCTAAAGATAAGATTAAGCCAATAACGGACTTTCGAACAAAAAACTTTGCCTTCCGAATTTGCATAATTTCATATGAGGTTTGTTAATTAATTCACGATGGAAAACACCTTTTTTAAAATTAAATATATTTTTTGGTTTATTCAATAAAATGTATATCTAATGTACTTATTTATCCATGCCTGTGGCATGGCTATCAAATAAGATTGGTGACGTTCGGAATCAAGTGATCTAAAATAATCAAAATCATTTAAAAACACTCCACAATATCAAGGGTGAAATCCCGCATTTAGCAAAAAAAGAGACCCCAATCAACAGTATGTCTCTCAATTCCACTCCACCACCAGTAAATAAACAACGCATAACTCGACACGCTCAATCCAGCAGTGAGTGAATGATACCCCTAAATTAAATAATGAAAAAACAACAACAAGACAACAGCGCCAACAAGCGCCTGCATTGGTACACGAAGACATACTGTTCTCTTTGATAATGAAAAAGGATTTATTGACACCCGTTGAATCCGACGTGCCGTCGTGTGTACAGTCGGCCACAGTCTCAGATACCCCTTTTTGTTCGATTGGCGCCCTTAAGCCGCGTGCGCTAAGAGCTGCCATGGGGTATCTGAGATTGTGGCCGACCGTACGTCCCGCCGACACTGCCCGTTACGTTACGGGCGACTTTACAACAAAAGTGTACACTCCGACGTGCTGTCGTGTGTACTGGGGGCTAATACTCGGGAATCTCGCATTCGACACATCTCGAAGGAAAAATCTCATTTTGCGGCAAATGTCACATTTCCTATTTTCACGAAGTCATCCTCGACATAAGGCACGACATTTCTGCGAGATGTTTGCCTTTATCGCTCGACACGACTCGAGTGGTCGTGTGCAGTCAAGATCGAAATGACATGAGATTTTTCTTTCTAGATGTGTCGAATGCGAGATTTAGCCCCCTGATGTTTATTTTGTCACATCTCGGAAGAAAACACCCTCTTCACCACCACCTCGTTCCCGCGGGCCGCAGGTGCGTGCGCGCGCCCCCCGGCGGCAATTTGACAGACTATTAATCCGGATTTGGCCGGTTCAAGCGGGATTAGGGCGGATTTATCCGGCTCTAAGTGGTTTAACTATTTTGTGTTGACGCCGGGCGGTGATTGTTTGCTTCATTTGGCTTTGCTCGCCTCGTGAATGACTGCCGGGTGCCCTCACCTATACATATTTAGGAGTGCGAATATTTTTGAAGCTTCTACTAAATATACGTGACCTACATTTACTTAGCCCCAATTTTGCCAATTTCACTTGTCAAACTCATACGTTTGATCTTTGAGATCTTAGGATTAGTCCCGAAGCGCCGATTTCACTTACCTAAGTACTTAGTCGCAATTTCACAAATTTTAGGGGAAGGAGGAAAAAAGCTTTAAAAATCTGTAAAATGTTGTTTCTTACTGAAATTCGACAGCTACTGCACCAAATGCATACAGTTATACTACTGGATATTTAAGTAGGTACGCCTAGTTTTTATTGTAGGTACACACGACAGCACGTCAGAGTGTACACTTTTGTTGCAAAGTGGCCCGTAACGTAAGTGAATAGAGTGTACGCGTGTAAGCTTCTACGTGCTGTCGTGTGTACCTACCGCTCTAAAGATCTAACTGACGAAGCAAAACTCGAAAAAAGGATCGATTTTCTTCGACAATTACTTCAAGTTCGACTTTTGAATGGCACGTTTTCAACGGACATTTAAAAGCTGAATTCAAAGCGCTTGGAAGTGGCTGTCAAATTTCGCTTACACAGATTATTAATTTCTTCAGAAAAAGCGAAATTTGACAGCGGCTCATTGGCCTCCAGCATGTTCCCATCCCAAGTCCAACCTCTACCTACATCGATCTGCCCCACCCCAACCCACCCCCAGCTCAAGCTTCTCAGCGCTAGATTATATTTTAATGTAATATTTCTGCGTGATCATGCGCCCTTTACGAGACTTGAGCCGGACGCACGAGCGCTTGGGGGTTGTGGGATGTATCTTGAGATGTTATGTCCGGCCCGCTAACGGCGAAGGAAAACCATCGTGAGGAAACCCGCGTATTAGATCTTCTTTGTTTTAAAATAACACTCCGGTACGTTACGGTTGTGCAATTTACGTAGCGAGCATTTTTTATCAGCCTCAACTGCACATGTCCCTATGAAATAAGTACCTAGCTAGCTATAGGTATAAAATCTGTTCTCAGGAACCTATAGGTGATAATTATGATATTTATAAGGCCACCAGTGGCGTAACAATAGGGTGGCAGGGCTGGCAAAATGCCACTAGCCCCCGACCCAAGAGAGCCCCGGCCCAAGAGGCCGCGAGCTCAAAAATATTTTTTTACATTGTAAATGTATGCAGGTTTCCTCACGATGTTGTTCCTTCGCCGAAAAGCTAGCGAATAGATGATGAATGCATTGAGATAAATATGTTCTATGGATGCTTGTAAGTGAAGTCTCCAACACGCTTCGGGCTAGCGTGGGGACTACAGACCATTCCCTCTCGCCTAAGAGAGGAGGCCTATGGCCATTAGTGGGACATATACAACGTGTAATTCAGTACGCTGAAAATCTCGAAGTTTATTAAAATTAAACTGAGTACAATGTGACGATTTTTACTGATAGGGCCCCATCAAAAGAATTTGCCATGGGCCCCGGATGGTATAGTTACGCCACTGCCACAGACAATAGAAAAATTAAGGGGTCAATCAAATGTGGGTTGAATGTCGTCGGAAAAATCCAGCTGCTGAAGCACCGTGTGCACCACGCGGCGACGGCCGGGCTGGCGAAGATTAAATTAGGCGAAAGCTGGAGCAGTGGCCTCGTAACGTGGTGCAGAGGCGAAAACAAGTTTCTACTGTCTCTATGTAGAAGTTAGGTAGTGTGTACAGTCGACCTAAAAAACTAAGGCCTTTGCATCTACGTAATGAGATGATTAATACAGCGTCCAGTGGCACCTTCACTCACACTAGATGGGTGAAGAGACCACTCGGCGCTGCAGTGCCTGGGACATTGTTTTAGATGGAGTAGGCTTGCCCAGCACCTATACCATCCTGACAGCCACCACACGCTAGGATACCCCTTTTTGTTCGATTAGCGCCCTTATGCCGCGCGCGGTAAGAGCTGCCATGGGGTATCTGTGACTGTTGCCGACAGTACCGACCTAATCGTATGAGGTAGGTAGTGGTCACCCCTGTAGGCTTAGCACGCGGGCCATTTTGCCTACTCTCAACTGTCACCTTAGCCACTGTTCACTGTCACCTCATTAGTGTTATGTGGCTAAGGTGACAGTTGAGAGTAGGCAAAATGGCCCGCGTGCTAAGCCTTCTGGTGTCTGTTTTTTTAGGCCGCCCAAGGGGCTGCTGACATGGACTAACAATTGTTATTAATCAACAACAACCGGGACCAACGGTTTAACGTGCCTTCCGAAGGAAGGAAGCGCTCAGATATTGCCACTAGCGGTCACCCATCCATCTGAATTGAGAAATTCACTAAGCAAATGGGTAAGTATCGTCCTGTCTCTGCAGATTTCTCACAAAAGAGCGTGACAGAACGATAGTTAAGTATTTTTTTAGCAAAATTCTCAATTCAGAAACCGTGTCCAACTAGGCTGTGAGCGCTCTATGTGGAAGAACCGACACGTTATGGAAAAGAAGGTGGAGTTGGTAAATCAAGTGGTGTGGCAAAGGTCTTCTCCTTGCGTGGTTTCCCTGAATTAAGTTTTTGAGCGCAGTCCCAATTTTGATGAGATAGACAGAAGACTGCCCCGGTTTCTGAATTGAGAAATTCGCTAAGCAAATGGGTAAGTATCGTCCTGTCTCTGCAGATTTCTCACAAAAGAGCGTGACAGAACGATAGTTAAGTATTTGCTTAGAAAAATTCTCAACTCAGAAACCGGGCGAATCGTCACTTCACAAACAGCACCTTGTATATGAGTAATAGCATTTCACGTTTTTCAGCCAGATGTCAGCAGTATTAGAATATCTCGTTCTGGGACAAACTTATACCCATCGCCGTACCCAACAGCGTTGAATATTCAATTATTAAACAATAATCCACCTTCAGTGTTGCCTGGAGAGCTCTAAGCGCCATCTATGTTTTAAAATGCACATCAAACGGCAAAATAAACGTCTTGAATATAAATTAGGTGAAGCGTAAGTTTCGTTTGATGCGGTTTCAAACTATCGAAGGGGTTTTTTTCTGTATTTTTCTGTAATAATATTATTATTATGGTCTGTAATTTGGCACCACAACATAACTACTAGGTAGCGACATCTAGTGTCGAGTAGCAATAAGCTGTAAATATTAATTTCAGACGCCATCTAGTGCTAAATAGCACAACTACCACAGTCCACAGCCTACAGTCAAACTATTGGAAGTATCCGTTGTTGACTCTAGATGCCACTGATAAAATTAAGAGAAAGTCAGTAATAATACAATAAAAAATTAATTGTTTCTTTGTTTTTTTTTTTTGTTTTCATTGCCTTTAGTAATAAAATTGAGGCCCTTTAATTTCCACCACCACTACACATAATACTAAAATTAAACAAGAAAGTTTTAAGAAACAAAAATACTTTATTGCAGAGTATTTACAACACATTTACAGTACACTTATGGTCCTAATAAATTACCAAATATACAGTTAATGTAATAATTACATCAATAATTAACATCCTAGCCAACTCAAGTTAGCTCGAACGGCCCAAATTCTGCAAGCTGAAACAGAGTTTATGATAAGTTCATAAAGGAGTTTCACCTCCCAGAAGTATATTGGATTTGGTACCTAGCGCAAAAATCACTAACCTATTCTAGATTTTTAAGTTCTCACAAGTCAGAAGGAATGAACGTTTTCGAGATAAAATGGTGCTAATGAGCAATTTTCAAAGAACAAATTCAAAACAATTCATAGATGACGCTTACAGGTGTGGCCATAAAAGAACCGGAATACGGCTGTCAAAATTAATCTGTGCTAAGCGAAATTCGACAGCCGTATTCCGGTTTTTCCATGGCCACGCCTGTAAATGTAATCTATGAACTGCTTTGAATTTGTTCTTTGAAAACGACCAATTGTTATACCTTTTTAGATTGTTACAAACTCTAAAAACTAATATGAGAACAGGTTTATTTTGGTATAATCCATCTATCACATCAATCATCCAACAAAGTTTAATCTTGGCAATTTGAGGATTTTTGCTACGCACATATTGCTTTTTGCTATATTGGGGAAAGAATAATAATAATTTATAATGTTCCCTAGCACGGGTCATGAGTTCATGACACAGTGAAATTAATTTTGATTGTATGGGTCACCGTGCGTTAAATCTGGTAGAGCCGGGGCCTTAGCCTGTAACGCAATGGCGTGTCGATGGCGTCCCAGCAGAAGGACAAAACCGCGGTTTCCTCGTTTTTCTCCTACAACCAGAGAACTAATCCTCTAGAATTAGAATCAGAATATTCTTTGCTGTACTACAAAAATATTAAAAGGACCGACAGTATTAATAAATCGTAATTGAAGCTGTCAACGGAGAGCCAATTTTGGCGCCATTGCGTTACAGGCTAAGGCCCCTCGTTTATTTTCGATAAGGTTTCTGTCGGCTCTTTTTGATTATTCATTGAGCCAACATCATAAACCAGTCAACAAACAATCCAGTTCTACCAGATTTTACGCACGGTCCGAAGTAAATTTTACTGGATCATCTAACAATAAGTTAAAGAAGAATGTAAGTCTATGAAGACATGATGATATTAACACTACTTCCCGTAGAAAGATGGTAATTTTAAATAAATAAACTATAGGCGGGGCCTGCCGGCTAGCGGGGCTTATAAGGGTAAATCTAGCGCCACCACAGAAAATAAATCATAGCTTCCTTTATAGCACGTTTTTTGGAAATTTTTAACAATAAAATCTGTCCTAGTGGTAGCTATTGTTAGGACCTAGAACCCAGCGTTTTTTCCTCTAAATTCTTCCTAGTTTCTAAGTTTTAGGTCATAAAAATGAGGATTGAGGTTTTAATTGTTCAACATTTCGAAAAAAACGTAATATGAAAGAAGCTATGATTTATTTGCTACGGTGGCCCTAGTTATACAGTATGAAGCCTATTTTAATCCCAAATCCTACTAAACTCAACAGTATCTATAACTGCAGGTAAAGAAAAGTTGCAACTCTGTATACATTTGTACGAATCATAATCGACTTCTATCGTAAAAACATAACCATCTTCACACGTTGCCTCCTTCAGAACTACCCAATCATCGGTTTTAACTCTAGAATTGAACAACTCTATCCTTTTAAACACATCTTTAGCATTTTCCTTCACGAAGGAGTTAATTTTCGCCGCCATTTTGATTATTTTATTCCCATTTTGAATTTCATCCTCTGAGCTGTCAATGACTTTGAATTTCGAATCATTTATTTGTAATTTCCGAACGTATGTTTCCAGCCATTGCAAAGTGTTTTCGTCTTGACATCTATACTGCAACTTGCCGTCTACTATTCCATTGCATTTTAACAAAGGTAGCTCTTTGCTTACGTCGACTGTTTTTAGGATATCTTCTTGTATTTTAGCAGCAGTTTCTTTGCTAACCACATCGTCTGGGCTAGAACAGGCAATGGCGATGTACTTTCTGTCATTTTCAAGCTGTATTTTGGGCTTCTTAGGCAGTTGAATTTCGGAACTTTCTGATTCTGTTCTAGATCTTTTGCTAGACCCTGGGCTTAGGTCTGAGACGTATTCATCTTTGACGTTAACCTCTGCAGAATTTTCACCATTATAATCTTGTGTTTCGCCTTTTTGTGTTTGAATGGTATCGATTTCATCAATTGCTATTTGTACATCGCGTACAATTTCGCAATTATCAGCCTCTGTATTAGATATTTCGCCGATATATTCATCAATTGCAGCTATTTCTTTATCGTTATCAAATTCAAAATCAATATCTTCAATAGCGGGCCCATTTCTACTTTCTGTAGCCAAGGATCTACTTTCAATTATTATAATAGGCAATTCGTTTCCTGATTTAATTATATCTAAATTCTTAATCTTTTGAACTAACTCTTTGTTAGCTGGTATTTCGTTAACATTATTTTCAGCAACCGCATTTAAAGCATTTCCGTCGTTGGGTTTCAAATTATCATTATCTACAATCATTTGCACATCACTTACATCATTATTTACAAGTTTACTAGACTCGGAACTAACAGAATCACTTAAAACAATCTCACTTATGACGTCAGTCACTTTTAGATTATCATTATTAAGCGTTTCATCAAGAGTTTCAGTCGCATCAATTGAAACATCTTTTACATCAAAAGTCTCATCACCTATTTCAATCGTATCATCGACAGTTATAACTGTATCTTTATCAACTGCATCTCCGTCGTCTGTCTCATTTACATCAGACTCATCACTGGATTCGTTCCAATCGATCAAATCTTCATCGTTCGGCATGCATGTCTCTAAATCAATTGTATCACAATCGCCATGATCAGTTTTATTACGTTTGTCTCTTTTCCTATTATCTTTTTTCTCGTCACCGAGAACTTCATAATCACACTCGAGACTGACCACCGAATCATCGGAATCGGAAAGGACGATCATATCTTCGATTCTCTTCTCGAAATCTTCATCGAGATCCTCTTCATCATCGTCATTGTAGTCGCGATTGTTTTTGTCGTCTTTATTGTTGTTGTTGTTACACAATTCGGCCGTCTCCCCGCCACCCCTGGTAGCGGCAGTTGAGGTGTTTATGAACCTCTTCGTGTAATACTTCTTTTGTAGACACATCATTCTGTGGACAATGAAATTGAAAATTGTGACATTTCGGATAATTATTATACACATTCTTAGCTGGAGATATCTTGATAGTGTTATTTTTTTTAAATAATATAATGTGCCCTCGCATTCGATAGCGAAACTTTAAGTAGGCTACTGATTACTACAAACAACTTGTACAAGGTGGCAAAAAAACGGTGCAAAAAAATATCAGCTCTTCCATACATAAGGTGTGCACCAAATGTATGGAACAGCAGATTTTTTTTTCGCTCCAATTTTTTCCACCTAGTACTTGTTATTTGTAGTGATCAGTAGACAAGACAGTCTACTTAAAGTTCCACTATCGAATTCGATTGCATTCTGTAGTAATGCTTAATGACCGTCGGAATAGCCGACAATTTTCGGATTTCATACGGAAGCCTTAATCATGCAGCTCTGTCAATTCTCGATTATTCCACGACTAAAGAGGGTCCCAAATGAACCATATAACTAGTCAGCTAACCCGAAAAGTAAGTGAATCAATATTATTATACAAAATCTCGCATTGATGTCAAATTTTCCATGAGCTGTTGTCGAATATGACTTAGTTATTTCAAAAGCAGTAATGGCCAAACATTAAAATGAAATTAAAAGAAATTTTAAGTTCGAACATGAGCCAAATCGGTCTAGGGGTTGCCGAGATATGGGGTTGTACAGTTTATATGCAATGCGCGCTCGCCTGCGCGAATGGTGTTAGCAAAAAGTTACACTCGCGAGTTCATAGTTCGGGGCGAACCTCTAGTAGCTATCCTCTCCAGCACATGCTGAGTCAGAGCCCCTTTGCATTTGCCACATCCACATTCCTCTCCTGTACTTACTTCGTATATTGTATTTTGCTCAAATTGTTTTTGTGCCTTTTTTGCTGCATGTGTAAAATATTTTCTCTTTCTTTGTGCTCTCTGTATATGTGTGTGTGTGTGTGTGGTTTATGTATATAAATGTTTTTCGAATTCAAATTCAAATTCAAATTTTTAGGAGCGGCCCCTGCGGCACGGCGGCATCGATAATGCTTTCATCCCACTATCGAGTAGCGCCATTTTAATCCGTGCTAGGGAACATTGTAAAGATTTTTTATAAGGTTAAAAAAAATGTTCGGGACAGGACTTGAACCTGCAACCCCTTTTGCATACCGTGCAGGGGGGTTACCCTTGACGCTATTGCGATCAAATTGAAAAAGTTTTAAAATTGATTTCTCTTTGAATTCGCATAGTAACGCTTTGATTTTAAATACTTTGTAATGTTTATTCAAAGGTAAGGCTGTTTTATTCAATAAAAACACAAAATGCGTCCTAATTTGTAAAATATTAAATTTTGTGAATTGCGCCATATTGCGGCCGTATTGGAAAAATGCGTCAAGGGTAGAGGGGCAGATAAAAAAATAATCTCATATAAGCCTGAAAATGTTTTGCAAAAACGTAACAAAAAAGATGATTACTCCTCCATTGATGGCGCATGTAATAAGCCTTAAGAATAAGGTGTAAAATTTTAAAAAACACGCGTATCAAACCGCGCCTCTGCCTACCTTATCTACGCTCAGTGTCGTGAGCTTTTAGTTTTTTTACGCAGCCTCATTTGAGTCCCCCTGCTGCGCTTTGACCCCCGCTTCTCGCCCTCTCTTTAACAGAAAAACGGTCTTGACTTTACAGGCCCATTCGCTAACAATCAACTCCCGTCTTCAACCTGTCAAGAGATGTATTTTTTCTGGAAATGAGATATTTTCAAGGCTACGTTGCCTGAAAATTCTACAGAGGGCGACCCAACAACCTCTTGCATACTATGCAGGTAAAAAAACAATATTTGTTAGCCTGAAAATGTTTTGCAAAAACTTAAGAAAAAATAAGATGTTTACTCCTCCATTGATGGCGCATGAAATAAGCCTTAATATATGGTGGAAATTTTAAAAAAACACGCGTCTCAAACCGCGCCTCTGCCTACCTCATCTACGCTCAGTGTCGTGAGCTTTTAGTTTTTTTACGCAGCCTCATTTGAGTCCCCCTGCTGGGCTTTGTTTGACCCCCGCTTCTCGCCCTCTCTTTAACAGAAAAACGGTCTTGACTTTACAGGCCCATTCGCTAACAATCCACTCCCGTCTTCAACCTGTCAAGAGATGTATTTTTTCTGGAAATGAGATATTTTCAAGGCTACGTTGCCTGAAAATTCTACAGAGGGCGACACAACAACCTCTTGCATACTATGCAGGTAAAAAAAAATTGTTAGCCTGAAAATGTTTTGCAAAAACTTAAGAAAAAATAAGATGTTTACTCCTCCATTGATGGCGCATGAAATAAGCCTTAATATAAGGTGGAAATTTTAAAAAAACACGCGTCTCAAACCGCGCCTCTGCCTACCTCATCTACGATCAGTGTCGTGAGCTTTTAGTTTTTTTACGCAGCCTCATTTGAGTCCCCCTGCTGGGCTTTGACCCCCGCTTCTCGCCCTCTCTTTAACAGAAAAACGGTCTTGACTTTACAGGCCCATTCGCTAACAATCAACTCCCGTTGTCAGCCGTCAAAAGAAAATAAAAACTAATGATATACTTTTCAGGGAAACATGACCTGAAAAGTATATCATAACTATTTGTTTTCTTTTAGTTTTTATTTTCTTTTGACAGCTGACAACGGGAGTGGGTTTTTAGTGAATATGCCTTATCGGTGCATTGGATACGTATCTTGCTATTACAGACTTACAAGGATCTAAATGAACGCGTCGCAGGAAGGCAGACTTCAACGCAAATTAAGTAATATTTTGTTGAAAACATTCATTTAGATGCTTGTCGCTCTGTACAGTCTATTCGCAGTTATTTTAACTCTGGTTATTTCGGCTATTTTAAGCCTTTTTGGCATGATATATAGGGTGTTACAAAAAAGGGGTTTAGTATAACAATACAAGCTACTTTTAGTTATTGACCAAAGTCCCAAGGGTGAAACTTCGAAAAACATATCAGCTGCTCCATACATTTAGCGCAGTGTGTATTGAATTTCAGTACGGAACAGCTGATATTTATTTCGAGATCGGCCCCATAGTAGGTAAATGTCTCTTGTATTGATGAGCTAAACGACCCCCTTCAGTGTTATAGGACCTTGCTGTTACGCACTATACAAGGTGTTGTTTTGTAAAGTTACACCCGACTCAGGGGTGATTATTTACACGATACTGAAGCCAAAAAATATATGAATAAATTAAAAAAATCCGCACGTCGTGGTTATTAAAGAACAAATTGAACAAGGTAATTTGTGTACCAAAAAAAGAAAACTTACTTTTAGTTTCAAGCGTTACTAAAACTATTTTCCCTGAGTCGGGTGTCACTGACCAAAACAACACCCTGTATTATTAAAGGCCAGAGGTAAAATAAACTGTTGAACGCAGGGTAGTAAGCAGAAACCGCGGATTTAAGGGGACGATTAGTCCCAGATTGCTCTGCGGCGCCGCATGTATAGAAAGCTTTAAGCAAGAAACACACTGATCCTACATTACACTACATACGCGACGTATTTTATATCTGACCGCTTTAATTTCTATCCCTAGAAACACACTGGGCTTACGCTACATACGTGACGCCTTCCGACTACGTCGCTTAATATGTAGCGTATGTAGGACCAGTGTGTTTCTAGCTTTAGTTATTTTTTTTGTTATTTGCAGTGGCGGTGTGCAAGACACGTAATCAGTGGGAAGCCTTATCTTAAGGGGCGTATCCACGTCATACATAACAATGCGTATCCACATGCTCGATAAACACGTTTCACTAAGCCCATGTATAAACTATTAACGAAGGACTTAATTGTCTAACTTTTGAATCTATCGCGACCCCTTTCAATAGTATCAGGATTATGATCGTAATTGCGACTTTAGAATGGTATTGTCTTAAGGTGGGACGATAGCAACGTGGCGGAAAATTCAAAATTTTCACAGTTTTTTACATTTTGTAGCTAAACTGAGCTATTTTTGTTCCGCCGAATTCAGCCGATTATGTGTTCTGGTCTACAAAGCAGTGGCACTGCCCAAAAAACTTGTCGTAGACCAGAACACATAATCGGCTGAATTATTGTTGTTCTTTTGTTTACAATAATGAAAAGAATACTATGTTATTGCCGCGAACGACGAAAAATCGCTGAACGAAAATAGCTCAGTTTAGCTACAAAATGTAAAATACTGTGAAAATTTAGAATTTCCCGCCACGTTGCTATCGTCCCACCTTAAGTTTTAAATCACAATCGCTAACAGAACGGATGAGTCAAAACGCCATACAAATTGAGTGAACGATTTTGCTATTTTCTTAATTCTTTCAATATCCTTCAAAATTGAGTCGCAATTCCTGTCACCGTCCCAATCGCTTTCAATCACAGTTTGTATCAAATAAATTCAGTCTGAAGTTCGTCAGCACCCTTCAAACGTCGATTTGAAAGGGATCGCAATATATTCAAAAGTTATACAATATTTTTTTTTTTTTGTTAGATGTCGAACAAGTCATTGAACGTAGATACGCAACGTTTTACTTTACTATTGCTGTTCGAAAAGCAGTGTACTTTTTTTCGGGTTTTCGATTATTACTTAGGTCAGTTAGATTTTTAAGCACTATTCCGTGTTAAGGGAAACCTACAAAGATGTAACGAGTTTCTTCTACAGGGTGCACTCTAAGTCGATAGCGGAACTTTAAGTAGGCTGTCTACTGATCAATACAAATAACTTATACAATGTGGCGAAAAAAATGGAGCGAAAAAAAAATCAGCTGTTCCATACAAAAGGTCGACTCAGTACTGCGCCAAATGTATGAAACAGCTGATATTTTTTTTTTAGCTCCATTTTTGTCGCCACCTAGTACAAGTTGTTTGTACTGATCAGTAGACAGCCTACTTAAATTTCCGCTATCGACTTAGAGTGCACCCTGTAGATGGCACACAACAAAAGATAGCTGAACTAAAATATCTCAGTTTAGCTACAAAAATGAAAAAACTGAAAATATGGGCCCTCCACATTACATTGGCCTTTAACGCTAATGTAATGTATAATCTCATGCATGAGTATAGACTTTTTTTTTTAATTAACATTACATCTTTGTGTTTATAAAAGCATGCCAAAACACTCACCTGTATGAGTCAGTAAACTTCACTTTCAAGTAACAGTCCACTTTCTTCTTTATATCGGCATAAAGGTCATTTTCCGTCCGCGTACTGTACCCCGCCTTTTCTCTCTTGTTGATCATCAGTATCATATTCTCTATGAATTTGCACTGTCTACTATTTAGTATCTCTTGAAAACTTATAGTCTGCTCTAACTCCTTGCTATTTACGAAACTTAACAACTTTTTCAGGAAGATAATTCTGTAGGCGAGCGCAACTAAGGCCCTTCTGGATTTGCCTCTGCCGAGTTTTTTCAACAGGTTCTCGATGTCGGCTGCCGTGACAGTGTCACCGTCCGGCACGTGACAGTTTGACAGTGACAGGCGACTGTCAGGGGCGTCGTCCTCTGGCTCTTCAGGCTCTAGGTGGACCGAGGAGTTTTTTTTCCGCTTTCTTCTTGAAGAGGGGGTCGTGTTAGAGTGGGCGGTCGCCTTCTTCGAAACGGTGACTAGTCTGGAAACAAATAAGGCTTTTTTAGGCGGTGCTATAAATACACCTCGTTAAACTAAGGCTTGCATCTATGTAATGAGATGATTTATACAGCTTCCAGTGGCACCTTCACTCACTCTAGATGGGTGAAGAGACCACTCGGCGCTGCAGTGCCTGGGACATTGTTTTTAGATTGAGTAGGCTAGCCCACAGGAAAGACAAGTCAATACGTGTGGAGCCAACTACAAATACAGCTCGTTACGTAATTGCTAATTGAACAAATGGTTATAATCGAAAGTTTTAGAATTACTAAAACCGCCAATACTCTATGTCCAAGAAAATTATTATGAATGATTTTTTTTTGTTTTTCTATCTATTGCTTTTTTGCTGCCATCTTAGCATGGCAAGATTGTCCCAAGATTGCAGATGCTGCAAATCCCACTTCCGCCATATTAGGTCTACAGAGGCGCTTGGCAACCATGGATTCAGTTTTTGTATACGCTGGCTATTTTATTTTATTTTATTTTATTTTTATAATAAGGTGCTGTTACACACAACAGAATATTAACATTTAAGCACTTATAGGCTATTATTACAGTACTAAAACTGCTATGCAATTACAACTGCTATAGAAACTAAGAACAAATACGTAGACAACCCCCCTGTCTGCGACTACCATCTTATCATGACAAGACTCTCCCAACAGGGATGTAGAAGTATACGAATATCAAATCCCACTTCTGATACATCAGAAGTGGGATCCACATTCTCATTTATTTAATTAATTTCTGGTGTACAATTCTCTTTCTCTCTCTCTCTCTCCCTATCTCTCTCTCTCGATGTCGAACAAGTTCGAATATAATAATGTGTGAATATCGCGAATCATTAAAAGTTATCATTCTCACTGTCCTAAAACCCACCTCCAATCGTCAGATATCTTGGCATCCAGCAGCAGCCGAGTCTTGCAGTTGAGGTTGGCCAGGATCCGGCAGATCAGGTCCTTCTCTTCATCGGAGTTCAGCCCCAGATTCTTGCGCGCGTTTAAGGCCTTTATAGCCAGGCGCGTGAAAGCGCGCGCCTTCTTGCAGATCGGGCTTTGGTACGCTGCGGGAGTTGAATAGAACATTTATTAAACTAGTGGTTCGCCCTAAACTATGAACTCGCGACGCCATATCTCGGCAACCCCTCGACCGATCTGGCTCATGATCGAACTTAAAAATTCTGCCTACCAAATTTCATGACGATCCGACTAAATTCAAGTTATTGTCGAACGAACATTCATACATACATACATACATACATGAATTCATACAAACGTACATACAAACACTGGATTGTTTCAGTAGACTCGGAGAACTTCGCTCGCTAGTTCAATAAAAGGAGCAGGCTCGGAGTGAACTAGAATGCAGAGGACATAGCCTCGATAAACACCAATGTCTCTCCCACTTATCTGTTTATTTCTTGGAAGAGGCCCGCAGAGGCCATTCCCAAGACCAAAAAGTTCCCAACGAGACCAAAAGGTTCCCACCTAGACCAAAAAGCACCAGCGAAGAGCAAAAATCTGACCTATTTCCTTCTCGTCCAAGTCCTGCCGCCGCAGCAGGTCCAGTATCGCCTCGAGCAGCTCCCGGCGGAAGTGCACGGAAGTGCGCGTGTGCCGAGTCTCGCGACCGTCGCGGGTGTTGGTCGCGGTGCGCTTCTTGGAGCCCCTTGGAGCCTATTACAGCTACATTATGCAGAGAAAATAGTAACCAGAGGAAAGAAACCAAAGGTCCCCACAGAGACCAATGAAGTTCCCATCGATACCAAAAAGTTCCCACCGAGACCAAAAAGTTCCTACCGCGACCAAAGAAGTTCCTATAAAGACCAAAAAGTTTCCACCGAGACCAAAAAAGTTCCCGCCGAGACTAAAAGAGTTCCAACCTAGACCAAAAAGCTAAAATCTCACCAATTTCCTTCTCGTCCAAGTCCTGCCGCCGCAGCAGGTCCAGTATCGCCTCGAGCCGCTCCCGGCGGAAGTGCACGGAAGTGCGTGTGTGCCGAGTCTCGCGACCGTCGCGGGTGTTGGTGGCGGAGCGCTTCTTAGAGCCCCTTGGAGCCTATTACAGCTACATTATGCAGAGAAAATAGTACCAGAGGAAAGAAACCAAAGGTCCCCACAGAGACCAAAGAAGGTCCCATCGATACCAAAAAGTTCCCACCGAGACCAAAAAGTTCCTACCGCGACCAAAGAAGTTCCTATCAAGACCAAAAAGTTTCCACCGAGACCAAAAAAGTTCCCGCCGAGACTAAAAAGGTCCAACCTAGACCAAAAAGCTAAAATCTCACCAATCTCCTTCTCGTCCAAGTCCTGCCGCCGCAGCAGGTCCAATATGGCTTCCAGCAGCTCCCGACGGAAGTGCACGGAGGTGCGCGTGTGCCGAGTCTCGCGACCGTCGCGGGTGTTGGTCGCGGTGCGCTTCTTGGACGCGCCACGCGTCGGGGAGTGGCCCAGGCCCGCGCCCGATACCTGCGGGAGAAAAGATCATCAATATCTAAACTAAGGCCTTTGCATCTACGTAATGAGATGATTTATACAGCGTCCAGTGGCACCTTTACTCACACTACAGGGTGCACTCTAAGTCGATAGCGGAACTTTAAGTAGGCTGTCTACTGATAACTACAAACAACTTTTACCAGGTGGCGAAAAAAATGGAGCGAAAAAAATATCAGCTGTTCCATACAAAAGGTCGACTCAGTACTGCGCCAAATGTATGAAATAGCTGATATTTTTTTCGCTCCATTTTTTTTGCCACCTAGTACAAGTTGTTTGTAGTGATCAGTAGACAGCCTACTTAAAGTTCCGCTATCGACTTAGAGTGCACCCTGTAGATGGGTGAAGAGACCACTCGGCGCTGCAGTACCTGGGACATTGTTTTAGATGGAGTAGGCTTGCCCAGCACCTATACCATCCTGAAGAGCGGTGGTGGTCTAATGGGTAGAACAGTGGACTCTGAAGCAAGAGGTACCCGGTTCGATTCCCAGTGCGGGCATGTATCTATGACTTTGTTTAATTTCAAAGTTACGTACATTTGTGAATTTGTAGTACCAATACCACTCGCTAACGGTGAAGGAAAACATCGTGAGGAAACCCGCGGCTCAGTTGGCTCCACACGTATTGACCTGTCTTTCCTGTGAGCTAGGTCATCAATATCACCACCACCAATATGTGGAATCAAAAGTGTCAAGTATTTGTACCATATTGAAATTTTGACTAAATGCGCCAATTTTTCAGATAACTTGCCAAGGGTAAGGCCATATATTTGTTTTAAACGGTGGAGTGTCAAAGTTAGCGAAAATATTCTTTCAAACTAAGACTCCATCAAATTTTTTTTTTCTCAACTAAAGGGGTCAACTGTTTGATTTATCAATGCGGTTTGTTAGCATACATGTTAGGATACTGTTTAAAACAATCACGGCAAAATTAGAAAATATGCGACCACAGTACACCTCAATATGTGGTGTAAAGTGACTAGAGGGGCCTTAGCCTGTAACGCAATGGTGCCAAAATTGGCTCCCAGTTGACAGCTTCAATTACGATTTATGAATGCTGTCGGTCCTTTTAATATGTTTGTACTACAGCAAAGAATATTCTGATTCTAATTCTAGAGGATTCGTTCTCTGGTTGTAGGAGAAAAACGAGGAAACTCCGGTTTTGTCCTTCTGCTGAGACGCCATTGACACACCATTGCGTTACAGGCTAAGGCCCCAGGTCAGTCCCCGTAGCATGACTTTTATCGAGGCGGATTTTTCCAACAAAATGGCGGTTTATCAGCATTTTTGACGTCTTTTATCGAGGCGGATTTATCCAACAAAATGGCGGTTTATCAGCATTTTTGACGTCTATAGTGGGTTATATATCGCTCTCGACGATATATAACCAGTCAGAATCATAATAGACGTCAAAAATGCTGATAAACCGCCATTTTGTTGGATAAATCCGCCTCGATAAAAGTCATGCTCCCCCCGCTGATCACCGTAGGTTAGGATAGGCAGGATGCATATCTCGATCAGTTTACGCATGGAAAATATGTAAAATTGAACTCACAATATCGAGCGCCGGCATGATGGGCTCGGTGATCCCTTCACCGCGCGCCCCCAGCGCCCCGCCTTCCCATCCCATCAGCTTCATCATTCTGGAGCAAAAAAACAAGAAATGCGTATATATAATTGTATAAAAATATGGCGGATCCCACTTCTGATGCCCGACCAAAACGTAGGCCAATACCACAGCCTTCTTTATCTCTCAAGCCGTGCTGTGCAAGTCTGGCAACGTCGCCGGGTTCACGGTTTACACAGTGCACTGCCTTTCAGAAGCCATTATGATAGTACGACCAAGTTACAACTAATCCGAGTCTCACTAACTTCAACTCTGGCTGGAAACCATTAATTTTGGTCACATAATAATACGCGGCGGCTAAATAACATGGCAGTTATGCCGTTTGTTTTTATACCATGTTTCTTGTAGTTTTATGTTAGTTGGATAATACGTCATCCTCATTTGACGTGAGGATTTGTTTTGATTTGTTGTGGCTGATATTGTGAGTGAAAAATAATTAATTTATTCGTTATTCATTGCTTTAAAACAGCCTAACTTGACTTGCCAGCTTAAGGTACGTTTTTAGAGTATTTTCATAGTTTTAGTTACGATTTGCAGTTACAATTTGATCCTATAGAACCAATCGTAACAAAACATTAAATCATGAATTTATTTTCAAATGCCTCGCCGGTGTTGTGTGGCCTGGCTGTAAGTCGAATTACGACTCAAGTCTAAAGAGAGGAGAAAGACCTTTATCTACGTTTTCTTTCCCACGGGATAACGATTTATTAAGTCGCTGGAAAAATAATTATTAGATAGTCTTACAAGACAGACAACCGGTTCACACAGTCCTTAAATGCGAGGTTGCCAAACTTAATAGCATGGCTTGAGAGATAAAGAAGGCTGTGCCAATACTCATTTGGCATTGGCAGTATCAACTGTTGTCCATTTTGATTACTATTGTACTGAACAAAACTTATTGTTGTCGCAATATCTACTTGTGTCTATTAGCCTTTATTCGAAGCCATAGTTGAAAGCTAATGATTTTGTACTACTTCACTTATGGAAAATGTTTCTGTTGTGATAGTTGAACGAGCGAGCGAAGTTCTCTGAGTCTACTTGAACAATCCGGCGTTTGTATCTCTGTATGTATGCATGTATGAATGTTCGTTCGACGATAACTTGAGTAAAAGTCGGATCGTCATGAATACTCATGAAATTTGGTAGGCAGGTGAATGAGGCAATTTTTAAGTTCGAACATGAGCCAAATCGGTCGAGGGGTTGCTGAGATATGGTGTAGCGAGTTCATAGTTCGGGGCGAACCACTAGTTAGACAGTTTTTCATTCATAAATACGCCATCACCCACCTCATAGCCTTGTCAGCTTCGACCGGCACAGCCAAAGCCGCGGCCAGCTTCCCGTGTCGCACCGCCTTGCGACCGCGCTCTGCGACCGGCGCGACAGGCGCGTCGTCCACCGCGGGCTGCCAGTCTATGCCGGTGGAGGAGTACCTGAAAAGTAGAGGAAGGTTGATTTATTATAATAAAAAAATAAAAAATATTTATTTCAAGAGTAGGTATTACAAGAGATGTACACACGACAGCGTCAGAGTGTACACTTTTGTTGTAAAGACGCCCGTAACGTAACCGAGTAGAGTGCTAGCGTGTAAGGGTCGACGTGCTGTCATGTGTACATAGCGTGTTAGTTATTAGACTTAGTCAAATGTTGATGTTAGTTTAATTAAATTGTTCGATTGGACCACGTAACTACGAATGCAATCGATTCTCGGCAAAAGTGGGCACTTTTGGCGATAATCGATTGCATTCTTAAGTTCTAGGATCTGGAATCCAAATCTTAGGTCCTAAAAATAGTTAAGCCTCGCGTTGAGAAATCGCAGAAGAGTTTTTAGCAAAAAAAACGCATCCAAAAAGATATGATATTTTTTTCATTGGCGGCCTTAAAGTTCCGCTAACGAATTTGATTGTACACACGATAGCACGTCGACGCTTACACGCTAGCACTTACTCGCTTACGTTAGGGGCAACTTTACAACAAAAGTGTACAGTCTGATGTGCTGTCGTGTGTACAGTAGTTAATTCAACTTTTTAATCTTCACTAATTTCATGTTGAAAACACATTTCACTTTCATGTCCAATAATGTCCATCAATCTTACCGAGAGTTGTTGCCACGTCTCTTGTCGTCTTGCCCTTTGGAGGCGGCCGAAGAGTTTACATCGCTCTCTTGACTCCTCACACTGTCGAGCTTGTCTGTCACGCTGAAAAAACAGAAATAAGTACCCAGATTACAATGGGGAGAAAAACTGCCATTTGCTCACTTCAGATGGCGCTGCCGGCGTTTGGTTCTAACAAGCTGTCATCTGCCTATTGTGAACTTCAAATTTTTAGTAATTTCACTAAAATAACAGCCTCGTTGTGTAGCTTTTAATAATTGTGAAAATATAAGAACACACCAATTCCCAAGAAAAACCAAAAGAAGAAAGTTGTGCTTTTTCCCATACAAACGTAGTTTCAGTTTAATTTCTTAACTACAGGCTGGATTTTTCTGAAACTTGGTTTATATCAGTAGATGACCAATACGGAGGTTTGCAAATAGCTTTTATACTAAAAAAAAATAGCCTGAAAAAAAATTAGAGCGATGCGTTTTTCGCGCCGAAAAAGGTGTTACTTTCAGCTGTTATTACTTACATTATTACACTGTCTATTGGAGTCTAACTACCTTGGGAACATCAATAATGTATTGTACCTGTCAGAAAAAAAAAGATTTTTGAAATAGCTAATAAAATGTAGAAATGGCAGCGGAACTACGAAAAAAATTGGGAAAATAGATCTATTATGTTATAACTACAACTACATACTCGCGAAAGGACACGAACACACGCAAGGGCGTTGCCAGCCGATGGCGCAGGGGGGGGGCAAGTTGACTTTACCTACTACAATTCATACTTTTCTCATTCTCTATGAATGAGAAAAGTAGGTATGAATTGTAGGTAAAGTCGACAGCACATGAAGCTTTTCACTTGTACTACGAGCCTTACATCTACAGCGATTGTAATAACTTCCCCACTCCCCCTCTCCCGCTTCAACGATAGAGTAGAGCAGAGCGTAGTTGAGCGTACGGAATATTAGGAGTGGAATTGGTGAATTCATTCGAGTTTCGACGTACGGGAATGATTATTCAAGGCTTGAACTTCAAGCAAATTAACTCAAAGACTTAGGAATTTGGTTGCATTATATTTGGCAACTTTTTTAGAATCTCTAGGGGGGGGAGGGGGCAGCTGCCCCTCCCTGCCCCCCCTTGGCGACGCCCTTGAACACACGTAGACTCATACAGCCGCATTGCCTCTCACTTTTCCCGCGCCCCGTCTCGCGAAAACAGTGTTTCACGCGCTTGCCCATCGCCGAGTTCCCAAGGTCCTGAGGGTCTCTCAAGCGAAAAAACTGGTTACCGACCGATTTTACCTCTCGTGGGGACTTTTCCTCTTGCGCAACTCATCCTTTAGCTTCATCCACTCCACCACCACTCCACGTCGAATACATTAGCGCAAGGAACTCCAAACAACAACAGAATCAGAATACCAATATGGCCGTTGTTTATATCAACCAACTAGCCCCACCAAGCTGCCAAGCGTGCAGTTTTTCTTCTCATTCTTCATCTTTTGGTGCCATCTATGTCTGTAGGTAGGTAATCGTATGAGGTAGTGGCCACCCCTGGTGTCAGAGTTTTTAGGCCACCCAAAGGGTCTCTGACATGGCTTAACGATTGTTATTAATGAACAACAACCGGGACCAACGGTTTAACGTATGTATGTCTGTTTTCGCTCTGGACTCATTAACGCGTTTTCACAGTCAAAGTAAAAAAAGCAAATGGGCAATCCAAGAAAACGAACGCTTCTGATTGGTCGATTCCAACCGAGCCAGAGACAAGCTTTTCCATTTTAGCGAGCAGCGAGACTCAGTTACTTACTCAGCTGAGTCATCACTGTCACTTGACACAGACAACGCTTTCAGGAACATGGCCCGCGGCTTGAAGTCGCCTCCCTTTGGTCTGTGGTCACTTTGGACTCAGTTACTTACTCAGCTGAGTCATCGCTGTCCGTGGACACAGACGCTTTTAGAAACCTGTTTTGACGCTTGTCGCCTCCTTTTGGTCTGTGTTCGCTCAGGGGCCTTAGCCTGTAACACAGCCTGTGCCAATATGGGCTCCCAGTTGACGGCTTCAACCGTCTACGATTGATTAATGCTGTCAGTCCTTTTAATGTTTTTCTAGTAGGTAAAGCAAAGAATATTCTGATTCTAATTCTAGATGATTAGTTCGCTGGTTGTGGGAGAAAAACGAGGAAACCCAGATTTTTTCCTTCTACTGGGACGCCATTGCGTTACAGACTTAAGGATCCCCTGAAGCTCTGCAGCCCTCTCGCTCGCACTTTTCAACATTTTAATTTATTGTAAGAGAATGATTCAACTTTGGACGATAAAATATAGTTGCAGATATATATAATAAAGCTATCGACATGTGGACACACTTTTGATTTCATATTCCTACTAATAAAAAAAAAAACACTGAACTTCTGTTAAAAGTAGTAGTTCAGTAATATTTATTTTTTAAACTATAAATGTGAAATTTAAAGTATGTCTACATGTCGATAGCTTTATTATCTATGTCTGCAACTATATTTTATTGTCCAAAGTTGAATCATTCTCTTACAATAAATTAAAATGTTGAAAAGTGCGAGCGAGAGGGCTGCAGAGCTTCAGGGGATTCTTAAGCCCCTGGACTCAGTTACTTACTCAGCTGAGTCATCGCTGTCCGTTGAAACAGACAACGCTTTCAGAAACATGTCTCAGCGCTTGTAGTCACCTCCCTTTGGTCTGTGGTCGTTTCGGACTCAGTTACTTACTCAGCTGAGTCATCGCTGTCCGTTGACACAGACAACGCTTTCAGAAACATGTCTCAGCGCTTGTAGTCACCTCCCTTTGGTCTGTGGTCGTTTCGGACTCAGTTACTTACTCAGCCGAGTCATCGCTGTCCGTTGACACAGACAACACTTTCAGAAACATGTCTCAGCGCTTGTTGTCATCTCCCTTTGGTCTGTGGTCGTTTCGGACTCAGTTACTTACTCAGCTGAGTCATCGCTGTCCGTTGACACAGACAACGCTTTCAGAAACATGTCTCAGCGCTTGTTGTCATCTCCCTTTGGTCTGTGGTCGTTTCGGACTCAGTTACTTACTCAGCTGAGTCATCGCTGTCCGTTGACACAGACAACGCTTTCAGAAACATGTCTCAGCGCTTGTTGTCATCTCCCTTTGGTCTGTGGTCGTTTCGGACTCAGTTACTTACTCAGCTGAGTCATCGCTGTCCGTTGACACAGACAACGCTTTCAGAAACATGTCTCAGCGCTTGTAGTCACCTCCCTTTGGTCTGTGGTCGTTTCGGACTCAGTTACTTACTCAGCTGAGTCATCGCTGTCCGTTGACACAGACAACGCTTTCAGAAACATGTCTCAGCGCTTGTAGTCACCTCCCTTTGGTCTGTGGTCGTTTCGGACTCAGTTACTTACTCAGCTGAGTCATCGCTGTCCGTTGACACAGACAACGCTTAAAGAAACATGTCTCAGCGCTTGTAGTCACCTCCCTTTGGTCTGTGGTCGTTTCGGACTCAGTTACTTACTCAGCTGAGTCATCGCTGTCCGTTGACACAGACAACGCTTTCAGAAACATGTCTCAGCGCTTGTAGTCACCTCCCCTTGGTCTTTGGTCGTTTCGGACTCAGTTACTTACTCAGCTGAGTCATCGCTGTCCGTTGACACAGACAACGCTTTCAGAAACATGTCTCAGCGCTTGTAGTCACCTCCCCTTGGTCTTTGGTCGTTTCGGACTCAGTTACTTACTCAGCTGAGTCATCGCTGTCCGTTGACACAGACAACGCTTTCAGAAACATGTCTCAGCGCTTGTAGTCACCTCCCTTTGGTCTGTGGTTGTTTCGGACTCAGTTACTTACTCAGCTGAGTCATCGCTGTCCGTGGACACAGACAACGCTTTCAGGAACATGGCCCGTGGCTTGAAGTCGCCTCCCTTTGGTCTGTGGTCGCTCTGGCGGCTGACGCTGCGACTCGACGCAGCGGAGCGCTCTCTGGAATAAATTGTACGAATATTGTAGTCGAGTCTCAAAGTTGCCAGTCGATAAACCACAATACCTCAACTTTTAAAGTGATTACCTAGGAACAACTAGCGCCGCCAATGAAAAAAAATCATATCTTCTTTTCGGATGCGATTTTTGCTAAAAACTAAACGTCAAATGATACTCCCTAGGCTTAACTATTTTTAGGACCTAAGGTTTAGATTCCAGATCCTAGAACCTAAGAATAAAACCCGCCGCCGCCAAAAGTGGCCACTAGAAAAGAAAGTAAAAAAGAAAAGAAAAAAAAAGAAAGTAGAAAGTTAGAAAAGTGTTTGTCGGTCTGTTAGGGAAGAAACAAAACCAACTGCCGCGCTCAAAAATATTTAGTAAAGTAAAGTAAAGAAGCAAAAATATTACTGAAATGGTTTCCGGCTGGGAAGTTTTTAACTTACTTTTTCCTTTCTCGAGATCTGTTCTTGGCAGCCTTTGTTGGTTTCTTCTTTATTGTAACATCTCTGAAACAATAGAACAAATGCTAATAAAGACTTAATTGGCCTACATCATGTATTACACTTGGGTACGGTCGGCCACAGTCACAGATACCCCACGACAGCAGTCATCTGTCTTTTTCGCTCGCACAGGCCTTAGATCTATTACATTACAACTACAATTAGATACTCGTGAAAGGACACGAACACACGTAGACTCATACAGCCGCATTGCCTCTCACTTTTCCCGCGCCCCGTCTCGCTCTGGGTGAAACAGCTATAGAAAACAATGTTTCACGCGCTTGGCCGTCACTGAGTTCCCACGGTCCTGAAGGGGCCTCTTAACGCGGGACTCGGCCTTCGGCCTCGCGGGGTTTGGTGACTTGATAGGGGCCCAATGATAGTTTGGCCCGCTCCGAACTCAGATCAACGCGAAACTCGGCCTTCGACCGTCGTGAGATTTCAGACTTCGGCTTCAGCACCTCCGCACATCCCGCGCCAAGTAGCATGCTTCTTGAACGGCCCTGAACACCCCAAACCCCAGTCGTTTTGATAGCAAGGGGATAAAATATACAAGGTGTTACAAAAGTACCTAACTCTTTTTACAGGGTAATAGCACCCGGTGATAGGGATCACAACCTAAATTTTTTTTTGCTCTATGATTTTTCATTAATTTTTAAATTAATAAAATGTGAACGATGTGGCGGGAGAAAAGTATTTTTTAATTATTGTTTTTATTGACTTTCACAATGTTTTAACAACTCAAAGCTATGTAAATGCACCTACACGCACAAACATATTTTTAAATTTGAGCTACTAACAAAAACAAAAAAGTTATGAAATTTTTCAATTTTGAGGTTATAAAATAAAAATTGGTTTTTCAACTTTTTTTTACACATTTGACATTCTGTTGACCAGTAGGTTACACCCTGTAAAAAGAGTTAGGTACTTTTGTAACACCTTGTATAGCTACCGAGAAGGGGGCCACACTTTTGGCATTTCAATCTCAATCTTTTTCAATCTTTTGTTTTTTTTTGTGCAATAAAGTGTAACAAAGAAATGTTTCTGACCTGAGTTTGTCCCTCTTCCGAGCCCTCCCCTCGCAGACCCTCAGTCTAGGTCCACAGCGCAGTCTCTTGAGCACATCAGCACATCCCGAGTAGCGTGTAGAGGGGCTTTTTGAACGGGAAACAAATGTTTCTCTTGACTTACTTGACTTAAGGGTAGACGATAGCAAGGTGGCGGGAAATTCAAAATTTTCACAGACTTTTACATTTTGTAGCTAAACTGAACTATTTTTGTTCAGCGATTTTTCGTTCGCGAGAATAAAACCGTATTCTTTTCATTATTGTAAACAACAGAACAACAATAATTCAGCCGATTATGTGTTCTGGTCTACGAAGAAGTGGTAGTGCCCAAAAAACTTGTCGTAGACCAGAACACATAATCGGCTGAATTATTGTTGTTCTGTTGTTTACAATAATGAAAAGAATACGGTTTTATTCTCGCGAACGAAAAATGGCTGAACAAAAATAGCTCAGTTTAGCTAGAAAATGTAACAAACAGTGAAAATTTTGATTTTCCCGCCACACTACTATCTTCCAGCCTTAAATCCTGCTATCCTTCAGGACATAGGGCTCGAAGAAGTTTTCTCCACTTGGGACGATCTTGCGCAGTTGGTTCGAGATCGTTCCAGTCCAGACCGACCTTCTGCGACCGGTGACCTATGACCGTCACGTGGGTTTGGGGCGACCCACTCGCCGTTTGCCCTCGGGCAGCCAGGTTAGCTTCTTGGTTGGGTAGGTGTCGTGTCTCCTCAGTGTGTGTCTGAGCCAACCCCAGTTTCTAAGGAGGACTTCTTCGTTAACAGCCTTCTTCTAGGTCAGCCTCCAGAGTTGGGCGTTTTGATATGGTCCGCAGCCAGAAAATCCCCAGGATCCTCCGTTGACAAACACCTGTAGCTTCTGGAACAGTTCTTTAGAAATGTTTCTCACCTGAGTTTGTCCCTCTTCCTAGCCCTCCCCTCGCAGACCCTCAGTCTGGGTCCGCAGCGCAGTCTCTTCAGCACATCAGCACATCCCGCGCCGAGCAGCGTGTAGAGGGGCTTCTTGAAAGGGAAAATGTTCACGGTCTTCAAAAAGCGAGCTTGCACCGAGTCCATGTCCGCGAATTGGAGCATCGTTCTGGAAAAAGGAATGATTATTTGTTATGCAAGGGTGCAAAACTATTGTTTGCAACGGATGCTTGTAATGAATACCCAGCTAGCGAAGGAGCGAGTGGTTCAAAAAATAAACCTGAGCGTAGCGAGGTATTCAGAAGCACGAGACGCAAATAATATTGGATCCGTACGAAACACACCACTTTTCATCTCACAGAGCGAGGAAATGATTATGTTAGATGCAAGAAAATAGGTATGAAAGGGCAGGTCATAAAGGTCATAATGGACTTCCCGGATTTCCCGGCCATATGGCAACCCTAGGTAGGTACTGCCCAAAAAACTAGAATTTTGAGCAAATCTCTGAATAATCAGCCGAACTATTGTTATTAAGAAAAATAAAAAGTTTTATTGGCGTGAAACAAAAATAGCCCAGTTTAGCTACAACATTTTAAAACCTGTCAAAATTGTGCACTTCCCGCCACGCTCCAGTGGTTGTGTGCCATTTAAAACTCGTTACGTCTTTGTATATTTCCCTTAGCACGGAATAGTGCTTAAAAAACTAACTGACCTAAGTAATAATCGAAAACTGCTTTTCGAACAGCAATAGTAAAGTAAAAAGTTGCATATCCACGTTCACGGTCGAACAAAAAATGGTCCAATGTCAATCGATCCCCTTCGTTGAACCTTAAGTTTTACGTAGCTTCCTTCTCAATGTCCCAAGTCTTACCTAGTTTCGTCCTCCACAAAGTCGGCAATGGTGTGGAGAGAAGACATGATGAAGGCATGGGTAACACTGTCAAACAGAGCTTTATAGTTGCGCTGCCGCTTGGAGAGGTCGCCGCCAGTGTATGGGAGATCGTCTTGGTCGTCCAGTTGTGAGCTGCAATGCGATGAATAATACATGGTGTCCAGTGGCAGCTTTCAAATAGATTTAAAAAAGCACTACAAACTGCAAACATTATTTTTTGTCTACAACATTTATTCAAATTAGCTCAACGCGGGTCTCGGCCTTCGGCCGTCGTAAGACGGAGCTCTGCCTTCGGCCTTGCTGATTGGGGATGTCTGATGGGAGTGTTGTCGTGCCGATCTGAGCTTAGCTCAACGCGAGACTCGGCCTTCGGCCGTTCGTAAGACGGAGCTCGGCCTTCGGCCTCGCGGATTGGAGTGTCTGATGGGGGTGTTGTCTTCCCGCTCTGAGCTTCGCTCAACGCGAGACTCGGCCTTCGGCCGTCGAAAGACGGAGCTCTGCCTTCGGCTTTGCTGATTGGGGATGTTTGATGGGAGTGTTGTCTTCCCGCTCTGAACTTCGCTCAAGGCGGGACTCGGCCTTCGGCCGTCGTAAGGCAGAGCTCGGCGTTCGGCCTCGCGGATTGGGGGCTGACAGTGTTGTCGTGCCGATCTGAACTTCACTCAACGCGGGACTCAATTTATGTGTGTCGTTAGGCGGCTCACAGCCTTAGACTTCGCGGATTGTGTCTGATGAGAATGTTGTCTTGCCGCTCTAAGCTTCGCTCAACGCGGGAATCGGCCGTCGGCCGTAGTGAGACTTTTTTTTCTGCCATTTTCAGGAGCGTACCTGTGATTGTCATTGCTGTTTCTCCCATAGTCCACTTCGTCGTCCAGATCGATTGTTGAATTGCTTCGGGATAAACGGTCCATTGTAATACTCCTGAAAAATATAATATTTTATGTAAATACTGCCACTGGGCCGATGACACTGTCAAAACAGCGGGAGAACAATGGAAGAGATTGGCATTAGACCGAGGGTTAGCGTGAAAAGGAAGAGGCCAATGCCCAGCAGTGGGCTTTTTGAACGAGCGAGCGAAGTTCTCCGTGTCTACTTGAACAATCCGGCGTTTGTATGTTTGTATGTATGTATGTATGTATGTATGTATGAATGTTCGTTCGACGATAACTTGAGTAAATTTAGTCGGATCGTCATGAAATTTGGTAGGCGGGTAAATGACGTAAAGAGAATTTTTAAGTTCGAACATGAGCCAAATCGGTCGAGGGGTTGCTGAGATATGGGGTCGCGAGTTCATAGTTCGGGGCGAACCACTAGTATTTATGGGCTGGATAGAAAAATAGATAGATTGCCACTAGGTAGCTACTTAGCCTTAGGGCGCTTGTCCATTGCACCGATCCGATCCGATATTTTTTCGGCGCCGACATTTGCTACTATTAAATGTATTGCCGCTATTGGCTTCGATAAAATATGTATAGGATCGGATTGGTTCGATGGACAAGCGCCCTTACGCATTGTTTACGAAAAAAAATCATCCTCAACTGCCCACCTCGGCCAACTAACGACCAGTCACAGATACCCCATGGCAGCTCTTACCGCGCGCAGCATAAGGGCGCCAATCGAACAAAAACGGGTATCCTAGCGTGTGGCCGACTGTACCAAGATGGAGACAGATTGCGCTAGAAAGAAACAATAAAAAAAAGAAAAAAATGCTTGCGGTACTTACTGAGGTACTTTGAACAGGCCCGAGTCTCGTATGTCTTGTTTTTTGGTCTTGAGAAACATCTTTTGATACACCAGTACACTGAAACGGAAAGCAAGATTTTTTTAATGTAATGCAATAAGGTTATAAGACCGTGGTGGCTCCCACATTAACTTGAACTCTATTGCTTTGGAGTAGAGTCCAAAACCAAAACGCTGCCCGATTAACACATTTGCTGCATTGGACGCGTTATCGCGCTCTCGAGACATTCGCCGGACGCCTTGGACGCACATAAACGTCCATAGTAAACTGACCACACTTACGCTAAGTGCCTTTCGACGCGTCTATGAGTCATAAACGTACGTTAGGTGCCTCTCGGCGCGTGTGACCGTCATCGTTTATTACCCATTGTACACCTAATATTTTCTTAGGTTTGCACGAGCACTATACATAATTTAAACACAGATGTCAATGTCAATGTCTAATTATGTTCATAACCGAGGGTAGTTTCAATCAACAAATGACATACAAGACAGCTGTCACCTCAGTCTACCGCGACCACGAGCCCTGCAAAGGTCTCGAAACGTTGGGAAAATGTAAAAAGTTAATAAAACGAGTGTTAAATCCGTTAAAATCTGTGTTTAAATCATTGTACACCTTTCAACATTTTTATTGCCCCTCATAAAAGCTCATCTACCTGGGACGCACAAAATCGTCTGCACTGCTAGATAGTCACGCATGACGCACAGAGGCGCCCAAAAGCATCTGGCGTACGATCGCGAGAAAATTGTGACTCGTATACGTGACCCAGTCACTGTTTGAAGTGATACCTATATTGTGTCGTGAGGCACTGGAATAAGGTGGCAATAAGGTGCAAAAACGGCCGGTAGCCAATATGTTAAGTGTTAAAAACCGTCAAGTAGCTATTGCAATATTATAATTAATATCCCCGGCATATCTCTCTGCGTATAAAAGTGCTATCTGGACCTGAGCTGAGAAATCTTCTTAGCCATGAATATCGCAATATCTAGCCAAATAACCGGCCAGTAAAATTTCAAGTTACAATACTGTACTGCACATTGATGATTATAAAGATGAAGATTAAAATATGAAGATGATGATATCCTTTTATCCCTTATCAGGGACATAGAGCTCGAAGATGGGATCTCAAGAGGGCAAGGGGAGGGCAAGATTATTCTAGAATTTGACCATTCTGTCAAATTCTAGAATATTCTTGCCCTATTCTAGAATTTGACAGTTATGTCTGTCAAACGTTACCCCAGATTTGTGGATTTAAGTATAGAGGCCGCCGCGCAAGTCCAGGAATGATGGAGATCCCATCTTCGCTCCTTCCAGCCGAGTCCAGTTGGTGCAGCCTTTTCGTCAAACATACCTTTTGCTAACAATTCCACTCTCGTATGCGTGCACCCACCGATACATATTCCGGTTACTGTCCAGCACCTTCAATATGTCTTGGCATATACTTCGGCATGTATTATTAAAGCTTTCGCAGTATAAGTTATCTCTATCCGTTACAAGCTTGACGAGGAACGCTTCTTTGAATGGGGCTATGTTAGGGAAGCAGATCTCCGAATTACGCCCCTTTAGGAAGTTCAGTATCCTTCCAAGATAGTCTGATAGGAAAGACGGATGCATTAGTTCGACTATGCGATCGAATTCCATCGTTTTAGGGTCTAATTCTTCGAGGTTTCTGACAATGTCTTCTGGGTCTGCGTAAGGGTTGTCGTAATGGCTGTTTGAAGAGTTGTAGTACTGAGTGTCTCGGTGCGATGTTGTAGGCGACGGCGAGCGGTGTGCGTTGCTGTTTGGGGTAGAATCGCCGACATTGCTGTAGGTTCTGAAGTGACGCCCGTTGTTGGTTAACTCGTAGTTTTCGCCCGAATATCTTCGTTCCCGACGGTTGTAGCTGTCCTCCTGGTAGCGCCCCGGCCTTTCCATGTTGCCTATTGCAGTATTATTCGGTTTATTTGGGGAGAAGCGTGCTCAGACGATGCCAATGTTTTGCAAAAAATATTGGACACGTTTATGACAAATGCACCTTGTATGAAATGGAGTTTTATGGATGTAAAGAAGAAAAATTACGCGATTAACATAGTTTATACATCATTCATTACAATAGCGATATTTATAGGGTTTGCGAAACAAAAATAAATTATAAATTCGCGTTTTGTTGATGAATTCACAGATTCAACACATTTGACGGTTTTTTTTTTTACTTGGCGAATGAAACACAGATTACGTAAGAGTGAAAAAAAACCGAACGGAACCAAGCAAAAAAGCGCAAGTTAGGGCAACATTTATTCAGTGATGCCAGACGATCCGAAATAACTTAGGTGAATTTAGCCTTGCAGAAAATAAAACGTTTTTTTTTTTCAAATAGATGGGAGATGCTCAAGAGGTGTTAAAGGAGAGTAGAAGGAGTGTAAACGTTTTTTTTTCTGCACGGATAAATAAAATTGCGCTTTCACCTAAGTTATTTATAAAAGTTGTTGACTTGTTTCAGGAATAAAGCTTTAAGTTATTTTTAGTGATGTTGATTAATTAATGAAAGCTTCGATCGGCATATAGGTCGACGAATGGAAGCTATTGCTGTAATACTATAAATGTAGGTATACGTTTGCCATTTTTTGAGCTTATTTCTTGGATTTCGCGGAAGGTTTCGGAAAAACGCGAGGCGGTCATCTGACAACACTATTTAACTGTCAAATGTCAAAGTGTCAAACAGGGTGACCAGATTAGGCGAATTGTCGCCATTTAGGCTACCTCGGGGGGTCAAACGGCGACCATAAAATGCGATCGGCGACCAGTAGCCATTTAGGCTACCTTAAAAAATGAGAACAGGCGATTTAGGCTATCTCAGGATTATTTCGCATTTATTTAGGCGATTTAGGCTATTATCACAAATTTATTGAACCATTCCTTAAAATGCTTGTAACAAAACGTAATATGCACGTGGAAAGGAGGCTGATGGTGACGGAGAACTTTTGTGGGAAGTTATTATTTTAGTTTGAGAACGAATAAAAAAAAAGAAATGAATATTATTAGATTTTTTTTTCTCTACACTGTCTTTTTTTTAGTTTTTATTATTATTTTAGGCTAAATTTGGGCTTCTAGGCTCAAAAAGTTAGGCGATTTAGGCTAAATAGATGAGAAAAAAAATTAGGCGATTTAGGCTACTCGGAAGACAAAATTAGGCGAATCGAGTTGGCTAAAATCTGGTCACCCTGGGTCAAAGATTTGGACTTTTGGATTTTACCCGCCCTTTTTCTATTTTCAGTTTCAGGTAAAATTGTAAAAAATGTCTTCGCGAGAACGAGAATGGACGCAATATTATCACAAGAAAATGCATTGGGATTTGGAACAAGCGTTTATCGATAGGTGGAAATTCGACTTCCCTCAAGAAAGACTGCTCTTTCTAGCGAGGATTTACGCAAATGTCGAGTTGCTGGGCACCAGGTACTCGCCAGCAATCATGCGCGAAGTTTCCTACTTCGCAAATCAGGTAAATCAACATATTTACTAAATAAATTCGTTGTCTGTCACTCCTCTGTATCACACTTGACGCCGGTTGGTGGGTCAAGTTAGGGCCGCCAAATTGACTTGGGTACAACTTCTCGGGTTGGTGGGTCAACGCCAAAACGTGGATATACTTATGGACCCAAGAAGAGATAAATGACCACTTACCTACTTATCAGGGCCCTTAGCCTGTAACACAATGGTGCCAAAATGGGCTGTCAGGTGACGACTTCAATTACGATTTGCTAACGCTGTCTGTCCTTTTAATGTTTTTGTAGTACAGCAAATAATATTTTGATTCTAATTCTAGAGGATTAGTTCTCTGGTTGTAGGAGAAAAACGAGGAGAGCCCGGTTTTGTCCTTCTGCCGGGATGCCATTGACCTGCCATTGCGTTACAGGCTAAGGGCCCAGCTTGGTCCTAGCACAAATTAAAAAAGAGGTCCTAGGCCCATCCCTCTGTAGACCTGTGCCCGTAGTGATGGGATATTGTACTTGCAAGTGACAAAACTTTTATCCTTTTCTGACAAAACTTTCAAACTTTTATGATACTCAATTTTAGTGGTTTTAAAGCCGAAGGTATTTTGTTGCACTGGTGATTCTGAGCCAAATTACAAATTTTCATTCCAAAACGCGCGAAAATAAATTTACTTCTCCATACGAATGGTGTCGATTGGCGATAGCCGTTTGTATTGGGAAGTGTTTTTTTATTCGCTTGTTTTGAAGTAAAATTTTGGAATTTGGCTCAGAATCACGAGTGCAACTAAATACCTTCGGCTTGAAAACCACTAAAATTCCACGGTGTATAATCCGCGCGCGATGAGAATGGGATGCGACCTTTTGGAACTGAGATGCGCGCGGTAAGCAAACTCGCGTCGAAGCTACCTTGTCATAGTAAAATACAGTATATTTTTGATTGACTTTGACAAGGTTCCATCTCATTCTCATCGTGCGCGGAATATACCTACTTATCGACTTGGTCCTAGGCTCACCCTATCGAGGATACCCCATCTCTCTGAAGACTTGTGCCCATAGTGATTGATGGGATATTGTACTTGCAAGTGACAAAACTTTTATCCTTTTATGACAAAACTTTGAAACTTTTATGACCAAAACTTTAAAAAAATTATCTCGCGACTTTTATCCTGCTGTTTTCGTAATCCTTATAGGTAGTCAGGCAGTGAGGGGGCTTCTGAGTCTGCACCATAGGTCGAGCTCAACAGTCCACAGATCAGCCCATTTAGGCGTAGCTCCTTACACATTCATTGTATTCTTTTCAGACTATCCGACCACAACCACCACTCCGAAGGCCACTCCGTCAACAACTTCGTCAACAAAAACCACTATTACATAAAAAAAAACCACAACAATGGCAAAAAAACCCACCAAAGTGTCAAAAAAACCCAGATAAACCTATAGAGCCTATGACGATAGATCCTCCAGATTTTGTAGGTGGGACTGTAGTCCAACCAATCCAGACATCTAAGAGTCCAAAATTAAAAAAGGTCGAAATGATACCACTTCCACCAAAAACACAACCGGCGAAAAAAACTCCTGCTGACAATTTTACGGCACCAGACTGTGCCAAGCAGAAGAAGATCTTAGAACCACAACAGTCCGTCCTACCCACAACACAGCGGCTAAAACGACCGCTTGTTGATGATTCTACTGCACCGGACTGCAAGCGCATGAAGACAGTAGCACCACAATTTAAGGCAATAAACGTCTCTGCGTCAACGAGCCAGACTTCCCCAGAAAAAATTACCTCAGTTGCAGATCCACAAGCATCTAAGGAACAGGAATTTAACACAGAACCTACACTCAACGCCTCTATGTCAACAAACCAAGCTGCCACGGAAGAAACAATCTTAGTTACAGAAAAATATGAGGAACTGATCTTAGATCCAGAACCTTCGGCTATTACCGAAACAAAACAGCCAATTCAAGTAGCAATAACTACCGATCCACCAACCCGTATAACGTTCCAATGCTCAGAGATTCTTAAAGAGGTACTTGAAGAGAAGATTATCATAGCAGCTCAGGAATCCAGCTTTGTGCCCACTTTTAGAGGCAAACCCTTCCTCAACGATGGAGCTCTCAGAATGTGGTGTGAAGATGAGAAAACGCTTCAGTGGCTGAAAGAAACGATGGAGGCGTTGCCAAAGCGTCAAGAGGGGAAGTACGTTGTCGTGCCTCAATCAGACATGGAGGTAACATATAATTTTTCCTACTCACGCTTAACACAAGGGCACCATTGAAAGAATAATCTTTTATGCATTTATAGATTTTCATAGATTGTCAAAAATCTCAAACGTGCTATTGAAAAAATGCTTGTAGGTCTGAGGTCCAAAATCCTCTTTATAAAGTCTGAGTAGTATTTGATTTTAATTAAAATAATTATTCTATCGCTTTTCAGATAAAAGTAAGGAGCGGAATCCTTCTGCCAGGACGGTTGGTCAGTGATGCAACGCTAGCTCTGCGTCTTCTGTCCTACCAAAACAGTTGGAGTCACATTAGGATGTGGAAGCTCTACACGGCTAGGGCTCAGAAGAACGGACTGTTCCTGATTATGGGTATACCGTTGTCAGAGATGCCTAAGATTATGAGCAATCAAAGACGTCTCTCCTACTTGATGGGTAGCGTTTATGTTAGGTTCTTCGGACCGGATGGCCTGAGTAAATCTCCGCCGTCTTTCGTTTCTAATAGTTTTGTTAACTGAATGCCTACACAGTGTATTGGAGATTTTTTAAATGAAAATACTATATTTTTTTTTGTTTTATAGTTTTTATGATTATGTAGTTTTTACGGAATCTGATTGTGGTACCAAAGGACCATTTTATTTAATTTATGCTTCAGTGTATTGGAGATTTTTTTAAGGTAAAACTTTTTTCGTTTTATAGTTTTTACTATTATGTACTTTTTAACTGATTGTGGTACAAGAGGACCATTTTCTTTAATTTATGATTTTAATAAAAAAATAACTAAACCATTTTTTTTTTTATTTCGCCCTACCTTGCTAACAACAACATGTAGCAATATAAAAAAACAGCCTTTTACATTTTGGTTTGGGCTGGGAGTTTTGGAGACCATTCTCCAAAAAATCTTGGTGCCTCTGCATACTCTTGCATGGGAAGTGTGGGCACAGATTACAAAAAAGAAAGTGTGGGCTTGTTTGAGTTGCTAGTTTGCCACATCAAGTTTTAAATTAATTTTGTATTTTATTTAATGGCAACATTGTTCAAATGTCAAAATTTTAAAAAAGTTCTCGAAACCTTTGTGATCAAAACAAAAATTGTTTCTCGGCGTAAAATTAGTCTTAATAATTTACAAATACCTGATATAAATTACTAATAACTATGCCTCACGACGTGAGCTGGTCGGTGGACTCGTACAGGGAAGAGTACGAGAGCGAAGAACACTGGAAATTGCGCAAAGACTTCATGGAAAAGTGGAAGCATAACTACGCAGAGGAAAGACTCGTCTGCTTGGCCAGGGTCTTCGCGAATATTGAGCTTCTGGGGTGTAGATACCCACCTGAAGTGATGAAGGAGGTCGCCAGCCTCTCAGAGGAGGTAGAAATCCATGTTTTTCCTACAAAACTTGAGATTGTGATTTTTTACTTTTAGGTTATGTTTAGAAAACCACTTACCGTATTTTTGTGGCTAAAAATCACTATTATCGGGCTTAAACTCTGCTCACTCGTACAATGAGTAAATAGAAGGAATTAAAATGCAACTGCAGTAGAAATAGTTTCGCAAGCATTTTGTGATCTCAAACAGAAATGTATCAATGTATATTGTTTTTATTATAAATTAAAAAAAAATTGCTTGGGCCAGAACTTGGACCTCTGTGCCGTCGATCTACCAATTGAGCTACCTAGCCAAGTAACTTATGCACCCTCCGTCCATATTAAGACTGGATCCCACCAAGTTTTTTTTTTATTATTATGGCTTGGTTATTCAGTGATTTCAATCTGAATTTCGCAGGTAGTAAAGTCATACAGACAGAAGATGAAGAACAAACTAAAGAGGACCTTTGTCTCGGCCTCGGACGCGGCTGAAGACCGCGCCAAAGGTGTCAAACGACAAGGAGGTTTGGTGGTGGACGTTCCGCCGGGGAAGTCCTCCAAAATCGCCTTTGTCCCACAAGGGCATAAGGTTGAAAATTCTGAAGAAGTAGAATTGGCATCGGGGTCCGATGAAGAGAAGAACAATGATGGTAAAGAATGCATTTTTATTTATTTAGTAAATGGTCTCACTTGATTTTATTTTCGTCAGGATAGAAGACTAGTTCCGGTTCTCATTCGGAGACCTTAATAATTTAGCAGAGACGGCCGATGCGCGCGCGCCGAGAGTTCTAAGACCAGTTAATAAGCAAGCATACTCCATCTAAAAACATGTCCCAGGCTATTCAGCATCTAAAGTAGAAAGAACCTGCCTGTATTGTGAGTGGAGCAGAGGTGCTGGACACTTGTAGATGTAAAACCCTCCTTCAAAGTGCCTCTCCATCACTGGAGGTTGGCAGTCAGCTCCCTGCACCACTCTCTGTTCATGGCTGTCCTGAATAATTGTTCCACGGTCTTGATGCCGGTCCATTCCCTGGTATTAAACAGCCATGTCATTTTCCTCCTTCCTGCGGCCGTAGCATGTTAGAAGTCGCGCGCGGCGTTCGTCATTTGTCACTTGTTTTAACGCTTACAAGTGCGCGCGCTGCACCAGGTTAATGTAACTCGCGCATGGCGCAACAGAGCTAAAAAACGCGCGCGACTTTTTGTGACTTTTTGACATTTCGACGCACCATTTATATCATCGTCTCCCGAGGCCGCGACTTATTCAGCAATAAGCGATTTTTCTTATTAATCCTATAGCAAGAGCTATTTTGCCACGGAATTTTAAATATGATTAAATGGCATAGATTTTGGTCACGCATAAGCTCATGCTCGCATTTGCGACCCGAAGGCGCGCGCGCGCCGCCACGTAAAATGTCGCACATACACGTGCTACGGCCGCTGGCCTTCTTTTTCCCTCTACTTTGCCCATCACTGTTGTGCGTAGCAGCTGGTAACGTTTATTTCTTAAAACGTGTCCTAAGTACAGCCCATTGTATTTATTATTTTCTTTCAGATATTCCCGAAAAGGATGAATCCACGAAGACAGAACTGACACCAAAGTCTGCATCAAATGATGCCAACGAGTACTTAAATGAAATGCAAGCTTTACCTTGCCTAAGTGTTAGAGAGTTCAACGAATCGCTGTTTCAGACTGAATTTGGTAGTCTGGTGCTGCTTATACGGCCATGGACTAGTAGACTGGGGAATATACAAGGTAATAATCCTGGAATGTTCTCTTGATACTTATGGTTGTCCATACACAGTTTAGACAACTTAATTTAGGAACTAAACCCCAAAATCTCACACTAAATGTTTGGAAATGTTGTCCTTTTATACATTTAACTAGTTGTGCCCGCGACTTCGTATGCGTTTTTACACATTTGACATTTAATTTAAATTCGACTGCGGAGGAAAACTCAAAAGGAAGGTTTTTTTTAACCCCCGACCAACAAAGAGGGGTGTCATAAGTTTGATAGCTTTGTGTGTGTGTCTGTTTATGTGTTTATGAGGGTGTGCCTGTCTGTGTGTCTGTCTTTGTGTGCCCTAACCTAAACAATACATTTATGATTAAATATGTTTTGTTTACTTTTTGTTTTTTCTAAAGCACTAACCCGTGCTAGGGAATAATTTAAATTCGATACATTTATGATTAAATATGTTTTGTTTACTTTTTGTTTTTTCTAAAGCACTAACCCGTGCTAGGGAATAATTCCGGTATGCGGAAGGTTGCGGGTTCAAGTCCTGTCCCGAGTGAATTTTTTCAACTTATTATAAATGTTTAAAATATGTTTTGTTTAGATTAGGTATCGCCCGTGTAAGATACCAGGAAGCTTAGCATATGAATTGCCTGGGAAGTATGGGGGTTTATTATGTATCTCCCTCGACGTAGAGTGGGATAGATAAAGTTATAAGCCCATAGATAAGGTCTTACCCATTCTCATGCTAAGCCAGCAAGCAAAGCATAAGGTTGGGTTAGAGCGTATCTACCGCAAATAACTCTGTCTATCCCGCTCTACGGCAAACAAAATATATTTTTTTAATATCAAGTTGGGCTCAGTAGAGTAAATATTTAAAAAAAAGTCACAAAAAAAAATTTCAACCTCGCGTGGGTTCAAACCCAGAAGATTTCGACCGCGACGCAACAGTACTACATTTCTAACATCGATGAACTTTGTCCGACCTCCACCGAAAACCACTCACCATTCCCTCCAGCAAGCATCATAAGGCTGGGTTAGAGCGTATCTATGGCTCTATCCATCCCGCTCTACGTCAAACAAAAGAGTGAGATACCTATTGTTTTAAACCCATAGATACGCTCTAACCCGGCCTTATGCTACGCTTGTAGAAGTAACATTTTCCGCCAAAATAAAATAAAAACAAATGCCGATTTTTCATTTACAATATGCGCCCCAAATGCCAAAAGTCGTAGCGTGCTATTATACAGAGTGTTAAAAGACCGCCAACAAAGCGGGAGACCACGTATACGTACGTATACGTATAGTCCTCATCATAACGAACATTTTTGCCCAAGGAACTATGCCTGGGAAATCAACGGTTTCCGAGATAATAAAGTCAGACTTTTTTTTTTTTTTCTTTCAGAAATGTGTTCAGTATCACGTTCTTAATAAACCTTCTTAAGAAGCCATTTCAAAATTATGGATATTTCTCACAAAAAATCAAGTTAAAAATTGCAACCCGCAATGTAGGTTTTCGAAAGAATGTGGTTCAAAGTCGGACTTTTTTTTTTTGCAGAAATATGTTCAGTATCACGTTCTTAACATACCTTCTCAAGAAGCCATATCAAAATTATGAATATTTCTTACAAAAAACATAGTTAAAATTGCAACCCGCAATGTATTCAAAACATCGGATAGCCTAAGTTACTCCCAGAAACGTGAGTTACGACCATGTTAAGTTTGGTTGAAAACTATTCAGCGGTTTTCGCGTTTATCGTGTTCATACAGACAGACAGACAGACAGACAGACAGACAGACAGACAGACAGACATAAACCGTTTTTTTTGCATTTTTGGATTCAGTATAGTTTACTTAGTAACCCCTGCTAGTTTTTTTCTAAAAATATTCAATGTACAGAATTGACTTCGCTAGAGTTTTATTATAAGTATAGATTAAATTCCTCGCAGTTTAATTGAACTCAATTTGATATTGGAGTCTACCAAGTAATTTTCAAGATTACCAATAGAATTAAAAATACATTTATAGGCACGCCAATACAAACACATAAATACAATAATTGTGAAAGGTACCAAGAAATAGACTTCACCATATGAAACCACCATGGTTTGAGAACTTAAAAGAACAAATAGCCAAGATGATTGCCAACCTCGGAGAGGATACAAGGAACCACCTATTGAACAAAGTTTCCATTCACAGCTAGTTGCGCGGCCTGCCACCTGCAGCAACAAGGGACGTACGAAAATGGCTGCTACACTCTCACCATCAACGGCAGACTTGTTGCACAGGCCTCTGGCGCGACTAAGGCTGAGGCGAGAAGCATTGTGGAGACTATGGCTTGGAATGTAAGTTTTTAAAAGTCTATATTCGCTATTTTGTGCGATGTAATGAAAAAGCAGAGGAAAAAGGATGGCCCCAATATAGATCCCTGTGGAACTCCTACCTTTGTACTCAATACAGCAACAAGGGACGTACGAAAATGGCTGCTACACTCTCACCATCAACGGCAGACTCGTGGCACAGTCCTCTGGCGCGACTAAGGCTGAGGCGAGAAGCTTTGTGGAGAGTACGGCTTGGAATGTGAGTTTATAAAGTTCTTAATTAGCTATTTTGTGCGATTTAAAGTAAGAAACAAGATGAAAAGGGATGGCCCCAATATAGATCCCTGTGGAACTCCTTTGTACCTAATACTGCAACAAGGGATGTACGAAAATGGCTACTACACTCTCACCATCAACGGCAGGCTGGTGGCACAGGCCTCCGGCGCGACAAAGGTTGAGGCGAGAAGCATTGTGGAGTATATGGCTTAGAATGAGAGTTTTTTTTGTGTGATGTGATGTAAGGAACAATAGGAAAAGGTGTGGCCCCAAGATAAATTCCTGTGGAACTCCTACGTTTGTACACACGACAGCACGTCGACGCTTACACGCTAGCACTCTACTCGGTTACGTAAGGGGCGACTTTACAACAAAAGTGTACAGTCTAACGTGCTGTCGTGTGTACCTAAGCACGACGTATGAGATGGAGATGATGCTTTCGATATTTTCATGATTAGCTTTATCCACACTTACTCTTCTATAGAACTCTCAAAACTAACTGAAACCAGAGTTTATAGAAGCCGCTTCATACAATAAAGCAACTTTTTTATCTAGGAGTCGCGAGCAAAATAATTATTTCGCCATCCATTGCCCGCAGAGAATGCGCGAGGAGTGCGTGAGCGTCGTGATAAAGGAGCAGTGGATAGCGCAGGGCGACGCGCGAATCACTACCGACGAGTTCTCCAAAGGACACAAGGCCGATCAGTTCGGTACACCCATCGAGAGCAGTGTCGCTACCAAGTAAGACTTTACGGCCATAAAGCCGGGTTTTTACGTTCAAAGTTCGCGCACCTTGATGAAAACCTTCCGGTCGAAAAGGACAACTTCCCAAAAGGACCACTTCCCAAAACGACCACTTCCCAAAAAGAACTTCCCACTTTATGTCCTCTCTAGACTGATGTCGTTACACAGTAATTTTCAAAAACGTCTTTTATCTTAAAAAACTGACCAAAAAAAAAAAACTGGTGGTTTTGTTCCCGATTGTACAGTTTTGTACACAGGCTAAGATTTAAAACGAGGACGCATTTATAGGCAGAATTTCAAAAAGTCTACATTCAAAAAGTCGACGGTCTTAACATCTAAAATTAAAATGGCCAATGGTCATACATAACGCCGAAAGTCAAAAAGCCAAAAGATCATTTTGGTTTAAACTGTGATTGATCTTACGGGCCTATTGTATTGATTTTCGGCGTTTTGACCGTGGGCCTCTTGAATTTAGACATAATGCCATTCGGCCTTCAAATACGTGCCCTTTTAAACACTTTGAATTGGCGATAAATCTCAGGATGTCTTTGTCAAACTTTTTCAGGATGATGAAGATGATGGGATGGAAGGGAGGCGGTCTAGGCGCCGAGGCTCAGGGCATCGCGGAACCGATCAAACCCCATTTGCAGATGGTAAGAATCTTAATTTTGGTTCGAAACAGGTCGAATCGCGTCCAGAGTTAAGAAAATTCAAAACGTGCGATTTATCGTCGGACATATCCTCGGACTTTTTTAAAACTTAAACTTTCGTAAGCACTGCACATTTTTATATAGATTTAACGGTTTCACTTACTTTTATTTTGTCGGAATAGCCGACATGTTTCGACCTTGTCCGGAAGTCTTAGTCATGGAGGAGGGTTGTGTGTCGGTCCACTGCGAATGACTCAGTGGGTAGTTTGCCAACCTCCACTTACAACAATAAAACTGTAAACCATGTTTCTTCTAAATAAATTCTCCTATACTATTATTATTACTAGGTGAACCGCGCAGGCCTGGGCAGCGGCAGCACAAACATCAACCAGTTCCGCCGGTCAGCCACCTCGCTCTTCCAGCGGTACCTCTCATCAGAATGCCTGGACCTGGACCTGGTCTTCAGCGCTGATTTCAGCAAGGAGGAGCGCGCGGCTCTACACCAGCTGGCGAGGAGGGCTGGTCTGGCCTCTAGCTCTTATGGGAAGGATGATGAAAGGTGAGGATTATGGGGCGAAAGTTAGCAGATGTCTGAAAGTGACTAGCTTAGTGCGCATCCCACTTCTGATGCCAGGTGCCAGTTTCATAAAACTACAATTCATAGTTTATTAAATTGAGTAGTCCGATAGTAAGCTAACCTTTTTTGTTATACGTTCCTCTTTTATATCTAATTACTAAATGTACATCGAATTGTCATAACAAACTTTGAATTGTAGATTTATGAAACGCGCCCCAGATCGAAACTTAGGCCAGACTCTAGTCGTTATTCTAAAATTCTAGGTGAACCGATAATCGAGTCGGGGTAAAGTGTTAAAGAAGTTCGAAAAGGCATCCCACACACACACTTTCAATTTCAAAAGTTGTTTCTAATAAGTGCTCAGCCAAGAAGCTCGCTACAAAAATGTAAAGGTGGATCTGTCTTTGTTCCAGATTCCTCGTGGTAAAGAAGAAACTCAACCCTTTCTCGCTCGTGAAAGCGGTTTTGGACAAAGGCGGCGTTACCCCCAAGTATCAAGTCTTCATACCAAGAGCATTGAAGAATAGACGGAGATAACATCATTAGTTTATAGTTTATTTATAGGAACTTAACAATAGTGTATGTGTCATGTTAACTCATGTTATGTGAAATATTATAATGTATTTGTAGATGGACTATGGAGCTTTCTTTCTAAATGATTTGCAACCGGTAACTGGGCTAGATGTTTGTTTAATATTCGACAAGCGACCAGATATAAATCGCCCCTATCAATAAAAATCCGATAGAAATCTAATTGGCCATGTAATGTAAATATTTTAGCTAAAATGCGGGTTGGGTCGAAAGCGCAAACGGAATATAAACTGTGAAAAACTTTTCGGATGACACAAACTTTTTGAACTTCGAACGAAACGGACGCGCGGAAATACCATAGATATTTTTATAACTTTTTTTTCCTAACATGACTTCTAAGTTGGCCTACAGTGTTGCGGCATTCTGCCTCTTTAGTTTCTGTGTTTTTGATTGTGAAGCTTCTTTTATAAAGGGAAAAAATGTCCCGAGGGTGGGTAGGAGTGATGAAACGAACAATCAGTTCGATCATTCGATGGGCTACGTCATCAAGACCACGCAAAATAAGAATATTCCGAGAATGGGTCGAAGAAATTATGACTCGGTGAGTTTAAAAGACAAATAAAAAATTTACTTAAAAAAAAAATGTTCTGAGTAAACATGAGTTTTTCCATCTTTCAGGAAAACCGTTACGACATTCCAAAGTTTTACCAACTACCCGTGGAAAACATCGAGTTTTATGAAGGTTAGTTTCTGTCATCTTGTAAAATTGTTTATCCCACTTTTCTTTGTGTGTGAGCCGGGGATACTCTGTAACTTATTGTTATTCCTTGTAGATGCAGAAAATGGTTTCGGGCAGGAACAGTTAGCGGCTTTGTATGAGAATCAGCTGGAAATGGAAAACATGAAATAACTCCGTAAACGATCATTATAATTATGTGACTAAAGGTTGCTTTTATGGACCAGATTTATAAGTATTTTTCTCCCAATATTATTTTTGTGAATAAAACTATGCATGCGAACTAAAGTTTTTCTTTTGCAAAAAAATTGCGTAAAACGAAACGACATCCAACATAGAGCTGTCAAATCTGACAGCGCTAACCGACCAAATTAAAACGAAAACTTTGTGTCTCTTTCACTCTTACGTCAACCTAATACCTTTATCTCGCTTTGTTCCGCAAAACCTGAATGTCCACAACTTCCTCCATCTGTGGGTGGTTTATTTCCTTCAAAGATCTTCCACGAAAAAGAGTGGAAGATATTTTAAAATTTTTCGGCAAAATCAACTCGAAATTGCAATTGTTTTATTGTAAAAAGCAAAAATGGTGCTGACGGCTGATGTTACTTTGCCGGAGGAGTCCGAATTGACCGTCCAAGAGGTCAATTTGTCCGCTGCAGCTTTGAGGGCAGGATCCTTCCACCTCGGAAAGTATTGCGAGAAAGCTAACAATGTAAGTCCTACTTTATCTATCTTAGCTTGAGCTTGAGAAGTCCATTCGTCGGATTGTAAAGAGATTTCAGTTGTAACGTCGAGTTTTCCAATGGTTTTTTGATTGCATAATCTTCGGTTGTTAGGTTATGTTATTGTTGATTACAAGGTATCCTCAGGGTTTAGAAAACTGAAAGAGAAAAATGGGAATGGGTGCCTTACATCTGCCCCATGACATGCATAGCCAATAGATAAGATATACCTATCTAATGAAATAAGAAAGCCAAAATTAAAAGGGTACTACCTACTAAGTAAGAATAACAAAAATCGAAACAATATGTATGTGACTGAACAATACAGGATAGATAAACTGTCTATGTGTACTATTCTGATAAATTCCTGTGTAACATTATTACTTCTTCAAATAAGAGGATTCTAAAATTGAACTATTATTTCCTTGTTACCTACTGACAAATAGAAACATTCTGTTTGTTTAGAATGTATGTATATCAAAAGTCCTTTATTGGGGATCTTTCATTGTAAGGGGTTTATTTGCTAGTACTGTCGTATAAATACTCATAGAATAAATGACATCTCTTATGTTTTTTCTAAGTAGCCTCTGTTGTAATTTCCCACTTAGAACTTGGTTTTGCTAAAAAATATCTCATCAAAGTACTAAATATTTATTTTGTATTCGAAACGGGTCGACTCGCGGTTGGTTTTAGGCAAAATTTCGTTTCGAATACAATAATGTGTGAATATTGAGAGTCATTAAAAGTGAATACTAAGTATTTGTGAAATAAAAGATGTAATTATTATTACGTTTAAAATTATAACGTTTCCAAACCCCCATTCTCTTTCAGGAGTTCATGCTCTGCCGCATGGAGGAGCAAGACCCTCGCAAGTGCATCGCGGAGGGCAGGGTGGTGACCGCGTGCACGCTGGACTTCTTCCGCAAGGTCAAGCAGTCGTGCCTCAATGAGTTCAACCAGTACACTAACTGCGTGGACAAGAGCTCTGGGGACTTCTCGCTGCAGTTGTGAGTTTGGGGATTATTCACACTTTTAGTACACACATAGTCTTAATGTCTATGTCTAAACAGACAAGTGAATGGCCCATTGTTGCAAACAGATTGACAAGTTACGGAATACAAAAGAAAAAAAATTAGTACACACAAGCCTACTCCATCTAAAACAATGTCCCAGGCCGAGTGGTCTCTTCACCCATCTAGTGTGAGTGAAGGTGGACGCTGCATAAATCATCTCATTACGTAGATGCAAAGGCCTTAGTTGGTACACACTTCAAATTCAAGTAGCAACTAACTGTGAAGGAAAACATCGTGAAGAAACCTGCGGCTTAGTTGGCTCCACACGTATTGACTTGTCTTTCCTATGGGCTAGGCCGACTAAGCTATCAGGATCATAAAATATAGGTTCTTAGCAAGCCTATTCCATCTAAAACAATGTCCCAGGCACTGCAGCGCCGAGTGGTCTCTTCACCCATCTAGTGTGAGTGAATGTGCCACTGGACGCTGTATAAAATCATCTCATTACGTAGATGCAAAGGCCTTAGTTAGTACACACTTGCTACTTCAAAGTAGCAAGTGACGCTAACAGTGAACGAAAACATCGTGAGGAAGCCCGCGGCTTAGTTGCCTCGACACAAACTGACTTGTCTTACCTGTGGGCTAGGCCGACTAAGCTGTCAGGATGGTATAGGTGCTATGCAAGCCTACTCCATCTAAAACAATGTCCCAGACACTGCAGCGTCGAGTGGTCTCTTCAATCTTCATCAGTCTAGTGTGATTGAAGGTGCCACTGGACGCTGTATAAATCATCTCAATACATGCAAAGGCCTTAGTACACACTTAGGCCTTTGCCTCTACAGGGTGTTAAAAGACCGCCGACAGACCCGAAAGGCATGCATACTAGATACCAAAACAAAGTACTTTTTCGATAAATTATTGCTGGGAAATGATTTTGGTTTTTTAGGTTATAATTTTGAAAAATATTTTATTTCGCAATGTATGTGTAACGCACTGAAGTCATATTAAGCAAGCGTTGGCATAAGTTTATACTACTTATACTTGAGGTGCCGATGTTTAGAATACATTGCGGGTTGCAATTTTAACGTCATTATTTGTAAGAAATATTCAAAATTTTGATATGGCTTCTTGAGTAGAAATGTTAAGTACTTGATACTAAATACATTTATGCAAAAAAAAAGTTTTGAAAAGTCTGACTTTGAACCTCAATATCTCGGAAACCGGTGATTTCCCAGGCATAGTTCCTTGGGCAAAAATGTTCCTTATAATGAGGACAATACGTGGTTTTGTATGTAATGATTTATGCAGAACCAGTGGCATCTCCGTTCAATTTACTGTCTTGTTCCTTCATGCCCAGCGTCGCGTTCCGCCTGCGTCGCGTTTTCATGGCGACGCCTTCTGTCTGCGCCGCTCGAGGTACAGTTTGATAAAAGGTCAAGTAATCGAAAATTTAAGAATACAAATCAAAAGAGAAAAAATAATTTTTTTTTACCATTCGTTTGCAAAGAAGAGAATAAAAATATTTTTTTTCCCACGTCTGCAGGTGTAGAGGAGTAAAAACTTACTTTTTTCCCCTACATATTTGATGAAAATGTACTAGGAGAACATAGAGTCGTAGGAGGCTAACTGTGGCGCATCTGCAGTGGAGAAATAAAAATTTTTCTCCTTGCAAAAGAATGGTAAAATTTTTTTTTTTCTCTTTTGATTTGCATCCGTAAATTTCCGATTACTTGACCTTTTCTCAGACTGTACCTCGAGCGGCGCAGTCAGAAGGCGTCGCCATGGAAACGCGACGCAGGCGGAACGCGACGCTGGGGGAAAGCGATGGCGCCGCCAAAATTCGGCTTGGATCTAATAGTTTTTTTCTCGTTCCAGCTGCCGCAAGACCCAGGAGGTGTTCGACAAGTGTGCGCTGGACAAGCTGAGTATCGAGCGTCCACCCTTCGGGTACTTCTGTGAGGCGCGAGTCCATGATACCAAGAGGTGAGTAGGCAGTCGCTCTAGCCAGTGGCGCAGTGGCGTATCCTAGACCGGAAGAATATAAGTTCCTCAACCTCGGTGACGTTCTAAAGCTTATGACCTCGGTCTTTGCACGTCCTGAGCAGGAATAAGGACGGGGTGACACAAAAGATCCCACTGGGTCGAAGTGTCCCGGGCTCTCAGCCTGGCCCCATACTGACAAGATAAGATAAGATAGGGCCAAAACGGGACCCGGGGCCCCCAAGCTCAGGCCCTCTCGGGCCCCGACACCAAACTGTACTGTGCCTCTATTCACTAAACAATCCACTCAACCGTTGGGCGTCAAAACACTTGAAATAGCCCTTATTGAAATTAACAATCTTTTTTTTTTACATTTTAAAACGGTTATTTTTACAGCAACACAGGGACTGAACCAGCTAAAAATTCTCCCAGGTTAGACAGCCCTTATTACGAGGAATAACAAAAAACTTTGGACGTCCTTATTTGGACCACTCTATATTTTGACTTGATGAAACCTAAACAGTTTATTTGGGGCCCCAGTTTGTTTTTTGCTCCAGGGCCCCCGGTTACCTAGCTGCGCCACTGGCTGTAGGCCTGTAGCTAACTAATGCGACAGAAAAACAGAAGGCTCAAACTCTACAGGGTGCACTCTAAGTCGATAGCGGAACTTTAAGTAGGCTATCTACTGATCAATACAAACAACTTGTACTAGGTGGCGAAAAAAATGGAGTGAAAAAAATATCAGCTGTTCCATACAAAAGGTCGACTCAGTACTGTGCCAAATGTATGAAACAGCTGATATTTTTTTCGCTCCATTTTTTTCGCCACCTAGTACAAGTTGTTTGTAGTGATCAGTAGACAGCCTACTTAAAGTTCCGCTATCGACTTAGAGTGCACCCTGTAGTTGGACTAGACTAAAGTAGGGTGGCGCGGGAAAGCCCAACACAGTTTTTTCGATTTTGTAGCTAATCTTTTTTTCTTTTTCTTGTATGTTTGACCAGCAACTTTTGTTTTACGACGATACAATAGTTATTGTTGTTTACAATCATGAAAATGACAAAAATCGCTAAAGAAAAACAGCTCAGTTGGACCTTAGATAATTCCCCCTTCGTTCCCGCAGGCCGAAGCCGCCAGCGGAGCCCCGCGCCGTGTACCCGGACGCGACGCCGGCGCTGCCCGACGACTTCGAGCGGAAGCCTGCGCGCGGCGGCTCCCGCGTCTTCTGGATCACAGAATAAGCCCCGTCATGGCTCTGTAGGCTTAGCACGCGGGCCATTTTGCCTACTCTCAACTGTCACCTTACTGCTCCGGCACCTTCCTGGAGAGAAGGTAGTGGAGGCATCCACGAACCACTCGCAGAGTACCAAAGCGCAAACCTACATACGGAGGCGGCAAGACCTACATACGTAGGTCCTGGCACTCAGTTTCGATCGTTTGCTCGATTTAGTGTGCCCTTTTCATGACCTAGGCTGTGGGTAAAAGGGCCACTATAATAAAAAATGGTAGACTGGAGAAGGGAGGCGTCACCTTAGCCACTGTTAACTAAGCTGACAGTTGAGAGTTGAGAGTAGGCAAAATGGCCCGCGTGCTAAGCCTTCTGGATCACTAAAGCTGAGATGAGCGCAGAGGAGATGTGGTTTCACTCATTGGGCTGGGTTCTTTTATACGTAACGTTACGTAACCAGGTTCCCATTGCTAGACTCCGAAGTAAACTGTACCCGCGATGGTGAGCGAAGAAGCTTGGCGACCAGACGAGCCCCTGTATTCTCTAAAATATCCACCGTATTAAAATACCCATTTTTAAATGTAAAAAAATGTAAAGAGGACTGACAGAGTCAGAAACACTACCCTGCGCTCCAAAACCAAAATTATTGATGTTGGAGCTGCGACCGCTAGGCTCAAATGGAACTGGGCTGGCCACGTCTGCCGCATGAGCCAAGATAGGTGGGCAAAGATCGCCACCGACTGGGTCCCACATGACGGACAACGAAGGCGCGGCAGGCCTAGGCGACGATGGCGGGATGACCTAAATAAGTTCTTGCCCAGATGGCCAGAGGTGGCACAGGATAAAGATGCGTGGAAGACAGGAGGGGAGGCCTTTGCCCAGCAGTGGGACACTATCCAGGCTAACTAAAAAAATAAAAAAAATGTAAAATAATATATTGTTCATTTCAATAAGGGCTATTTTCGAGTGTTTTGACGCTCAAATGTTAAGTGGTTTTCTTAGAGAATAGAGGCGCAGGTCTTCTCATTCTCTCATTTCGAGAACGTCAAACTTCGCGCTCCCAAAAAAAGCGCCAACATGATCTAGGGATCGCCAGCTGTATTGTGGAGTGACGAGTTGCACGGTGGAGTCGACTATTCTGGGCCATTATTGATCAAGCAAAAGTGGTCCTGAGAAACAAAATTATGTCAAAGGAAGGAGTAATGTCAAATAAGTAAAAACACATCGCCTCTCGTCTCATCTTCGATTTAGTGGATCCCGGACCTAGGGCTTGGCGGCGAAAGAGAGCTGGTCCCGTTTGGATGGTGACTGACAGAAAAAGTTTCTGCACAGAAATCGTTCGGATTAGCTCTTAGTATTTTGTGTCATACACACAGCACCAACACAAATCTTACAGGAGTACGCACTTTTACGTAGGTACGCTGCTTCTGTTTGTATGACGCAAAATGTCCTTTGTATATTAAAAAGATACAAAGTAATGTATCAAAATATGTACGTATGTTCACTATTCTTCTGGTTTTGATAGACAATTTGTGTTCAAAGTGCTAATTATTTAGTTATAAGCGTAGTTAATTTTACGAAATGCAATCATGGATTTTTACTCAGGCATGGTATATTATTTTGTGTCTTTTGGTCAAATAAGTAGAGTAATAAATATGTTGGAATTTATTTTTGTGTTTTATTTATTACTAAATTAAATACTTAAACCTCTATTCGTGATCCACAAAGATGGGTGAATGAAGTGGCCACTCGGATCTCGGACGATGAACTAAGAAACGGTAGTACACACGACAGCACGTAGACCCTTACACGCTTACTCGGTTGCGTTACGGACGACTTTACAACAAAAGTGTACACTCTGACGTGCTGTCGTGTGTACCTACCAACCAACCCCAACCACCACCGAGACTTTTCGGTGCTTGAGAGTCAACAATATTCTACGATTTGATAGCAGGATGCCTACTATAACATTTATCTCTAGCTTGAAGGAAATAATTTAAAGTACTGAATGAAATCAGCGAACGGAAAATAAGGGTAGGAAGGAAGCCGAGACCTCTTTAGTCGCTAAAAAAATGCTAATCCTACTGGCAACAAATTACGGAACCGCCAAAGAGAAATAAATTCATCGTTTTCCTTATTTTATCGAATGGCATTATTTTCCATTTTTTTAAGCTGTTTGTGCCAGACACTTGTATTGAAAGGAGGAAAAACTCGAAAAACTTTGCGAACGAAGAGTATGAGATTTTAGAACGCAGCCATCAGCTGTCAATGAAGAAAAGAAAAAAAAGTCAAAACAATCCGCAATTTGAATTTTTGAACAAACAAACTCAAACGTTTTCCTTCTTCTCAGTTTTTTAACTTTGTATTTTAACGGAATAAACGTAATTCCTCTAGAATAAGGTTAATTTAAAGTGTAATCCAAAACACCGCCATGGCTTACTATAAACACGAATCCTTTCCGTGGCCGCGTCGGCTCGTAAAAGATGAAAACTCTTTTGCCAACTATGAAAGCAACCACAGCAGTTTTCAAAACCCTAGCATAAACCCTAATTACACGAACAATGAACGCCCTTACGCAAACTGGCAGAGCTCTCAGTATGCTCAAAGTTCCAACCAAATGAGCCAAACACAGAGTGCAGGTGAAACTGCTGAAGATATTTTGCAAAAAAGCTTGCTTGATCATAAGGATATTTCTGGACAAGTAGAGACCAACAAGGCTGGAAGGTTTGTGCATTAAAATGATTTGATTATACCTATAATTCTCCAAAAATGACTATTATTGAAAATTCATTTTAAAAAAATGCATCCGTATCACTTATCCTTTCTTCAAAGAGTTTTTTTTTGTGAATTTGTAACCCCCAATACAAACAGAGCTTTTAATGTTTCTATCTGTGTATCTGTCTGCGGTATCATGTTCAAAGCTCCCAAACAGCCATACAAATTTTAATTGTTTATTTTTAAAAGTGCCCTTGCCTGATGCCTTTTCATCTTCTGATGCCAGAAAGGTTAGAAGCCCTTTTGATCTTTTATCATCATCATCATCATCAGTTCTTGTTATCCCTAATCAGGGACATAGGGCTCTCAAAACTGTTTTCCAATCTGGCCGATTTTGCGCCTTCATCACAAGCTTGGATATGCTCATCATTGTTTTGATCTTTATATCAATTTATAATATTACAGCTCACAACCCGATAACTCAAATGACCAGCCATACACCGGCGGACCCCTCTCCAAGCAGCAGCGAAAGCACAAGACAATATTTGACAGCGTTCCGCACAGCTTCATCATGACATCCCTACATGCCATTGCTAACTTTTTGGAGGATGATACCAGGTAAAGACTAACTCAGGCCAAAAACTAAAAAAAACTACTAACGTTGCGTTATTGAGTTTTTTTTTTGTTGAAATATTGAGATGAGACACACGCACACTACATAAAACCAATCAGATCCTCTTCAAAAGAAGTTTTTATGATAGCTTTACGCATCCCACTTCTGATGCCATAACTTTTAACCCAACTGCCATTTTTAAACAATCAAAGAACAAAAGATCATAATATGATGACCAAAGGACTTACCTTCAATGTAAAGTAAACCATTTCCTTTTCCCAGAACAACGTTCCTGTTCATAAAACTAGACCCCTCGAGAGCTCGCTTCCTGCACACCGTAAACTGGTTCCCGTTCAAGCGTTCCCTCTATTCACTCCTCGGCGTAGACTGTGAAACGTTGATGCAACGTCTGCGTGGAGGGTGCAACGTTACGCAGCTGAGGGTCGCTGAGGGAGCAGTCAGGAAGAAGGATAAATGCAGGTAGGTGCAGCTGGACTCTGTAGACTCGGCTTTTTTGTGTCCACTTTTATACAAGGTGTTGTTTTGTAAAGTGACACCCGACTCAGGCGTGATTATTGAAGCTAAAAGAATTTTTGTGAAAAATACCCAAAAATCATTACACTGTGGCCTTCCTTACTATCTCTTGCGGCGGCTTAAGTTGCGATATCTGGCGCCACACCGCGCGCGCGCTTTGAGAAGTCCGAGGCTGTCCGCATGTCGTTGTTATTATAGAACAAATTGAACAGGGTAATTTGTGAATCGAAAAACGATTATTAAGAGGGAACGCGGAAAACCTCAACTCCATACAAAAGGGGAGACCTGTTTCCTCCCTGGATAATTGTTTTAGAAAAAATATGTTTATGCCATTCGATCTATATTTACTTCTGCCATGTCCCTATGTTTATTTAAGTTTAAATAAAATTTATTTAAATAATAATATAAATTGAATGGCATAAAAATATTTTTTCTAAAATAATTATCCAGGGAGGAAACAGGTCTCCCTTTTTGTATTTTTTGTATGGAGCAGCCGGCTATCTGCGTTCAAAAAGTTAAAAAAAAACTTATTTTTAGTTTCAAATGTTACTAAAATTTTGTCCCTGAGTCGGGAGTCACTGACCAAAACAACACCCTGTTTGTTATCTCTACGCTCTATTCTAAGGAAAAGAACACAGCAACAAATCTAATTTAAAGTCTATGATAAAAGAAGAATGAATATGGCGTGCATAGACAAAACTTGAGTCTAATAAATTAAAATCTCAATAGGCATTTGTTTTTTTCAGAGATGTTTCAATCAAGAAGAAACTACCCAAAGCACCAAAAAACCGATCGGGACAAATGCAACATGAAGAAGTGGGATTTCAAAATCCAAGCCAAAGTAAATTGATTTCGGTTCCAAAAGCCGACGAAAACGACTATCCCGAAATTCCGGCAAAGAAAATTAAAATAAAGCCAACGAAAAGCATGATTAGAATAGAAACACTAGATGAACTATTGTCCTTTGTAAAAGACAACAAGAAGGTTCAGTTGAAATTGAAATATCAACGAAACTTCCTGCGTGGAATAGTGAAATCTGTAACCAACAACAATCCGAAGTGGATTTTCAAAAGTGGTTGCTGTAACGAGGAGTTGACGAAATGGATGAGTGTGTTTAGGACGATATGTTACCACAATGAGTATGAGTTGCTGACGAAACTTGAAATGAACCCTAACAAGTAAGTACCTAACTAACTACCTTGTTTATATTTTTTTAGGTACGCTTTACGATGTTACTCCATCTAGAAACAATGTCCCAGGCACTGCAGCGCCGAGTGGTCTCTTCACTCATCTAGTGTGAGTGAAGGTGCCACTGGACGCTGTATAAATCATCTCATTACGTAGATGCAAAGGTCTTAGTTTTACGATGTTTTTAAGAAAGTCTTTCTTAATTAAGGTTCAACGAAAGTAGCATGGTAGGAAAGCCCATTTTTTCACAGTTTTCTTAATCTTGCGGCAGTAATGTACTATTTTTGCCGTGAAACAAACATCGCTGAACAAAAATAGCTCAGTTTAACTTGAAAATTAAAAAAAAAAAAATGAATTTGTTCTCACGCTATTTTTGTTGATCCTAGAAACTACTAATGCAATCAATTATCGCCAAAAGTGGCCAGTTTTAGCGATAATTGATTGGATGGCAGGGTTCTAGGATCTGGAATCCAAACCTTAGGTCCTAAAAATAGTTAATCCTCGCATTGAGATTTTGCAGGAAAGTTTTTAGCAAAAAACGCATCCAAAAGGAAGATGTGTTTTTTTTTTCATTGGCGACGCTAGTTGTGCGTCCTACTGGGCCTTATGGCGCTGGGCATAGTGAATTAGCCCGCGCGCAAAGAAAAATGCACAAAATCGATTCCTGTATCAAATACACAAAAAAAAACGAAAATGTTCACATATCAAACCCTAGAATTTGTTGAGATTGACACCTATCTAACACAGCCAGTTTCTTGTTGATATCCATAACAGATTGCAAGATATTTTGTTTGAAAAAAAGTGCGCCGCCTATTTTTTTTCATCAAAAATATCTTCAAAACCTTTACGAATCTCAACACAAAACTGCCGTGTTAGATAGGTCTCACCTAATTCTAGGGTTTGATATGTGAAAATTTTCGATTTGTTTAGTGTATTTGATACAGGACTCGATTTTGTGCATTTTTCCTGGCGCGCGGATTATTCGCTATGCACCGCGTCTTAAAGATTTTCTTCAAAACATCGCCACCCATGATAAGACTAAGTTTTTGTATTCCAGACAAATAATCGCGTTCAAGGTGCCCCCGGCGCACGTTTATTTGATCACCAAAGATGATTTGAAGAAAAGGGTTGACGATGACCACTCGGATAAAGGTGAATATTTCTTGTTTTTCTCTTTCTCTCTTTCTTTTATCGACATATCGACAGAAATAAGGTGTGCCTGTACCGTACACCAGCGCCACCTGTACAAGTTGCAAAATCATGCCAAAGACAGCCATTCGCACTAACAAATTATGTAAAAAAAAGCCATGATGGTGTAAAATGCAGGCGATTTCGACATTAACTGAAAAACATATTTTGCAGAACTCAGCCATCTTAGATGGCTGTTTATTACAAACAGAATGATCAGAGGTTGGAAGCCCGAATTACATAAAAAAAAGTCAGCTTAGGATGGCTGTTTCTTGCAAAATCTATTAATAGTGTTTATTATTATACTGTTACAGTGAATGCAGGCATTGGAAATATCACCACGAGATATTGTGAGAGCAATAAATTCTTAAATGCTCTCATGATGAAACAAGAACCTCCTAACTTTATGGCAGAGGATTTAACAAATACCGAAATTAAGTTAGAAAATGTTGAAGTGAAAAAAGAAAGCACCAACGACTATAAAACGCAAAACGCGAAAGTTTCTACAAGAACCGAAATAAAAATAGAAAATGTTGCAGTCAAACAAGAAAATACCGACGATGCCAAAACAGAAATCAGGAAAATGAAGAGAGAATTGTATATTCGAGAATTATTAAAGAAATACCTTAAGGAGTTCTTCGAAAACTCAGTTTTTACCGAGATGAGATTCCTAGGGGCTTTCGATGAAATAGAACAGAAAGTTCTAGACGATTTTGTACTAAAATTACATCAGCATCTAGGGTAAACCATCCAGTAACTGACAGTTTAACGACCGTCTCGCAGATATGTGCCTATAACTACGTCAATTTCAAAGATTTTTTTAATTTGTCGACTGAATATAAGCAAGGAAGAATGAGGCTTTTAAAACTGGTATGAAAGACATAAGCCAACCTGTATTTTAAATTAATTAATAAATACTTAAATAAAATCATGTATTTTACCAGTAACTGACCACAAAAATCCAAAAACTGACCGCGTTCAAGCCAATAACTGACCGCCTGAATTAAACGTCTATTTAAACTGAAATCGAATGTTATTGACCACAGGCACTTTTACATGCCTTTGTTTAACGAAAAGGAAAAGATAAGGATACGAAATATTTTATAATAGAATGCAATATCTTTAAAAATTACGAGATATGTCAACACTTGGGAATAACACTTGGGGAGCTAAAAATCGTGAACTCAGGATTCTAAATTATACCTTGCTTGGTAGCTGAATGCCTATATAACGTTTAATATGATAGTTAAACATTTTGTCGTATCGTTAATGGATTTTAGAGACAAGCAGGGCATTTTTTTTAAATTTTGTGACATGAATGTGAGCATAATATCTCAAACACTAAACATTTATCAATAAACATTCAAAGACAATTTGTAGTTAATTTAATGGAGAACATTTTGTCCATTTAGGGTTCTCTCGTAACATTAACAGTTCTCGCGAAAAATAAAAAAACGTCTATGAGTGACAGTGAAAAAAAAAAAGGAGAGAATGGGTGTTTCTACTTCTAGTTCGAATCCAAAAAATCTTCCTTTTTCCTGGGGAATCCACGTTGACGTAAACTTATTAGATAAAATTGTATCTGGTCTTGACTTAGATTTTGTTTGGGGGTTAGCAATTTTATAAATAATTCTGCTCCGAAACGTTTTTGGTGCCAGCCAAACGGAGCCTTGTTTATTTTGCACAAACGCTATAGCGTTATCAATGCTTTGTTTGGAGTATTGTCGCTTCTACATCTCTGCTAACCCTGTGAAAAACCACAATCATTTCATGGCCAGTAACTGGCCAGTACAAAATTTTGTAACTGGCCACCCATGTCAGTTATTGGAAAACTAAAAGATAAATACCTGGATTTTTGGTACGTGAAACTATGACTTACGATCTAACATATAAAGTTAATTTTAACTTAATCGGGCGTATTCGTTGATTTGACCATAAACTGACATGGGTGGTCAATTTCTGGAAAAGTGTTGTTTTTCGTTCTAGTAACTGACCACCCTTGCTAAAACCACAAATAACAAAACTGCTTTCAAATACAAACAATTCCAGTATATAGCACAATATTTCAAACCAAACTGAAGTGTTTTTTATACGAAATAAGCCAGTTTTCATGAAGAAATAAAATAACGTAAAATACACTCACCTTAAGAATTTGCTAAGGCGTAAGTGCGCTGAGTGAATTTCACACCGCGACTGGATTTGACATGTCCATCAAAGTCCACCTGTTGTTAAAAACTAGGTACTTGTGCAGGAAGCAGACTGCCAACATACCTTCTAACTTAATTTATTACTAATGGAGGGCATTGCTTGTCTCAAAGCCTTATTTTTTTAGATTGAAATTTGTGTGGTCAGTTATTGGTGTATGGCCAGTTACTGGATGGTTTACCCTATGTCGTATCGAGTCGAAAAATGACTGGCTGTATGACACCATATTTGGTAAAAGATACGCAATCGATTTTGATAGCAATGGCAGTGAAAAGTAAGTTTAATTGACTTTTTGTTTTTTCTAAAGCACAAACTCGTGCTAGGGAAGATTTGAAATACAGGGTGTTGTTTTGGGAAGTGACACCCAAAAGCATAGTAGATCTAAAATTTGAAAAGTGGGATATTGCGATCCCACGTATAAAAGTTTTAAAATGTTGACATAGTGCTACAGATTGTATGAAAATATTGAAAAAAATAACCAAGTGCGATAGCAGGCATCCTGCTATCAAATCAAGATAAGTATATTAAAAATAAAACACGAATTACTTAGTTCAATTCGTTCTATAATAACCGCGACATGCAGACACCCCCGCCCTTTCAAAGCACGCGCGCGATGTGGCGCCCAATAATGCGAGTACGGCCGCAAGTGTTAGTATAATAGTCAGGGAGGCCACAATTTAATGATTTTTGGATATTTTTCACTGAATTATTATTATTTAACATTTTTGCTTCAGTATCGTGTAAATAATCACCGCTGAGTCTGGTGTCGCTTTATAAAGCAACACCTTTATTATAAGGTTGGAAACTTGGAATAATTCGCTAGGGACAGGACTTGAACCCGCAATCTCTTGCATACTGTGCAAGCTACCGATCCAAGCTGTCTGGATGGTATAGGTGCTGGGCAAGCCTTCTCCACCTAAACAATCTCCCAGGCACTGCAGCGTCGAGTGGTCTCTTCATCCATCTAGTGTGAGTGAAGGTGCCACTGGATGCTGTATAAATCATATCATTACGTCGATGCAAAGGCCCCATTACCGATCCAAGTAACTGTCGATGAGAATTTAATCAACCATTTCAATATGGTCTTATGGACGGAGGGCGCCATCTGGTGTGAGAAGTTTGCAGTCGTACGGTATGCAAGAGATTGCGATTAAATCCCGTTTTCAAAGAACAAATGAGCGCTTATTCCGGTTCTTCTATGGCCACGCCTGTAGGCGCCATCTATGAAATGCTTTGTGAACTTGTGCTGAAAACGGCTCATTCCAAGCACTTCATAGATGGCGCTTATAGGCGTGCCCATACAAGAACAGGGATACGACTGCCAAATTTCACTTACTTAGCACAGCCCCTCTACCCTTGACGCATTTTTCCAATACGGCCGCAATATGGCGCAATTTACAAAATTTTATATTTTATAAATTAAGACTCATTTTGTGTTTTTATTGAATAAAACAGCCTTACCTTTTAATAAACATTACAAAGTATTTAAAATCAAAGCATTACTATGCGAATTCAAAGAGAAATTAATTTTAGAACTTTTTCAATTTGATCGCAATAGCGTCAAGGGTAACCCCCCAGATTAATTTTGACAGTCGCGTTCCGGTTCTTCTATGGCCACACCTGCAAGCGCCATCTATGAACTGCTTTGTATTCATGCTTTGAAAACGGCTCATTTTACTCAATTGTTTTTTTTTTATACTGCCGGTGAATAAACAAGGTTTTATTGTATTTTTCAGAATCGTGAAAACTCCGTGAAGCACGATTTTCAGAAAAGCAATCTTTATGTTTTGTGATTGTCTCCTACAATCAACTTTACTACCAACGAGATTATTACCACTCTACGTGTAGGTACCGTCGGCCACAGGCTAGGATAAAGTCCGTTCGGTATCATAGTGTCACTTTGATATTTGCCGCCTTGGCGCGCCGCGGCTTTTCACAAAAGAAAGTAAAGGATGCCGACGCGGCGCAAACACGCCAGTGAATTTGGCTCGCCGCTCGTCATTCTATAAAGAAGCGTCGTCGTATTGAGAGGTTGTACTTGTGACTTTTGACTTAGTACTTTGTATTGAGTGTCGATCGCTGCGTGTAGATAAAATGTTTTTTCGTCCGTGGGAGGATAGTGAGGTCCCTCTAGACGGAACTTCGAATGAACCAAAAATTAAATGACAAAGGTTTTGTAAAACATGTTAGCAAACTCTAGTTAATGTCCATCAGCATTGTGTTGAAATGAATTTTATTTATCTGCGCCCATCACAGATACTTAAAAAATAGTTGTTATCCCAAGAACCAAGATTACCGTCGTGTGTACCGACACTATCTAAGGCTTAGATCGTCGTGTGTACCGACACTATCTAAGGCTTAGATCGTCGTGTGTACCGACACTATCTAAGGCTTAGATCGTCGTGTGTACCGACACTATCTAAGGCTTAGATAGTGTCGGTACACACGACGGTAATCTTGGTTCTTGGGATAACAACTATTTTTTAAGTATCTGTGATGGGCGCAGATAAATAAAATTCATTTCAACACAATGCTGATGGACATTAACTAGAGTTTGCTAACATGTTTTACAAAACCTTTGTCATTTAATTTTTGGTTCATTCGAAGTTCCGTCTAGAAGCGAACGGACTTTAGCCCTTTTTGTTCGATTGGTGCCCTTATGCCGCGCAAGGTAAAAGCTACTATGGGGCTATGTGGTATCCTAGACTGTGGCTGACCGTACAGTATTACGGTCGTGCGTGAGACACTAAGGCCCGGTTTCTGAGTTGAGAATTTTACTAAGCACATACTTACGTATCGCTCTGTCACGCTCTTTTGTGAGAAATCTGCAGAGACAGGACGATACTTACCCATTTGCCCATTTGCTTTGCTCAGAAACCGGGCCTAAGAAACCCCTAGGCACAACCCTAGGTATCTCTTACCGTTACCGCGCGTCAGGGTTTTGCACCCAATGTTGTATTGTAGTAATGTACCGTTACTTGTAATTTAAAGTATCAATAAAAATATTTTTACAATGTCAAAATATTGTATTACTGCAATAAAGCCCGGTTTCTGAAATACGTCTCACAACAAGCGACGCCAATGAAAAAAATATATCTTTTTTTGGATGCGTTTTTAGCAAAAAACGCTCCTGCGATTTCTCAACGCGAGGCTTAACTATTTTTAGGACCTAAGGTTTGGATTCCAGATCCTAGAACTTAAGAATGCAATCGTAGGAAATCCAATCCTGGAATCCAAACCTTAGGTCCTAAAAATAGTTAAGCCTCGCGTTGAGAAATCGCAGGAACGTTTTTTGCTAAAAACGCATAAAAAAAAGATATGATTTTTTTTTCCATTGGCGGCGCTAGTTGTGAGATGTACGGCGTCTTAAGTATCGTTCTGTCACGCTCTTTTGTGTGAAATCTGCAGAGACAGAACAATACTTAGGCATTAGTCTAATGAATTTCTCAATTCAGAAATCGGCTGTAAGGCCACTAGGCATGCCGGAGTTGTATCCCCTACTTGCCGCATTCCACACGAGTCAAGAGTGGGTGGACAGTTTTCACGTTACAAGCTTTTGCCTGCGACTTCGTCCGCGCAGACTTTATTTTCTCGTGAGTTTTAATAGGAAAGTTTTACCTAAAAATAAAACTTCTATTAAGCTACTTACCTTATTCCAAGTCAACAAATTGAAATGGCAACCCTGTTTCCATAGACAATCACGTCAAATTAGCTCCCCTTTTTGGCCGATACGACTTCCGGTGGCGCGAAACCAGCAGTGAGGGCGGCGGAAACCGGCGCCTCGTGGTTCATTGCGCTTCAATTTGCACCTTACCGTCCAAGTGATACGAAGGGCGGTAGGTGACCACAGCATGGTATGTGCTGGTGGTGTGACTCCACAGCATGGAATGTGCTGGTGGATAGAGAACAAGAGTCATGGATGGATGCGCCAGTGACTGCTGTTAGACTTTTTAGTCTTGCTCGGTTTGTAAAGCATTTAATGTTGATTGACGACATCGTGCTGAAAATAAGCTTAAACTAAGAATCTGAAAAAGGGCTACTATAAAGCTAACTGGAAACAGCAGACAGCAATTAAAATTGACTTGGAATAAGGTAAGTAGCTTAATATAAGTTTTATTTTTAGGTAAAACTTTCCTATTAAGCCTTTGACCTTATTCCAAGTCAACAAATTGAGAAGTGTTTGTTATCGACTGCTGGTTTAAAAAATATGGGCCACTAAAAATAACGCCAATGTGAACCGAATAAATAGCTCAATGAAATTAATAATTAATTATCGATTAATATAGGTAATAAACCAAGAGGTTTCAGCAAATTCTCAAAGAATCACATTTGGTGATCAGATAATCAAGAAAAATAAGAAATGCACATAATCAGACAGACATAATAATATGAACTACTTTAAATCTGTACAAAATCAGACGGATTGAAAGCAATGTAGCAAAGAACTACTGCCTTGAGGATTGGAACGGATTTCTTTTCTATAAAACCTATGAAATGTCTTTGCACTTCGCCAATTACCTCGCAAAAGAATATCATTTATATTATGATTATCAATCCAGCTAGCAGAAGCCACAGCGGATCGTACGCTACCAGGAGTACTATCTATACCTGCATCTTTCAAAACTGCCTTAATCCAACCGCCAATAATTGTGCGAGTAGCTTTTACAACCCCACAAGTAGAAACAAATAAACAATCGAATTCACTTCGCCTAGCTTGTGACAGCAAAATCAACTTTTTGATCCATAGTACTGGATCAATATTAGGGCTATCCGGGCAAGACAATAATCTCCATCCTGATTGACGGTGTGTAGCACTGTCAGTTTTGGATCCAAAAATTGGTCAAAATATAACATAATCATCCTCAATAGTACAATTTGGAAATTTCATGTTGAGAAGAGTCAAATCATGTACCCTTCGCCCAGAACACAACAAGAGTAAGATTGCACATCTTTTAGATACTTCAAACAGGCTATTCGGATCGGGCTCGTTATTTATCAAAAAATTGCAAAGATCTTTGATATTCCAAATAGGCGGCTTATGAGATTTGGGTTTACTTAAGGCGATAGCTTTTAGGATTTGTTTGACCACAATATGTGCACTGATAGGCGGACCCGACTGCACCGGACAAAAGGTAGACACAACCGATTTGTGGAGAGCTATAGGATAATTTTTCTTGGATGTGAAGATCAGACAGAAATTTTGCAACATCTTGAGGTCTCGGGCTATTTTTGTCTACGCCATTACGAGTTGACGATTTACACCATCGAATCCACGCAGGTTTGTAAGACGCTAATGTAGACTTTCTCCAACTACTAGAAAGAAGAGACTTCTGATTCTCGTCCCAGGATTCTAATAAGGGGGCCCACCCTGAATTGGCCAGACTTCCAAACTCATCCGCTTGACCTCTGGAGGAGGGATTTGAGTACGAACATCTATCAGGACCTCTGCTAAATTCTCCATCTGGATCGGAGGACCCAGGGATCTGCTCTTCAAGTCGCTGCGCCAAAACACCTTCTCCCAAACTGGAACGACTAGCAGAAAAATCCCTTTGGCCCTGTTCAAGTGGGACAAAACCCGTGGAATGAGGCTTGGAGGGGGAAACAGCCATGCTACTTGATAACACCACGTTTGACTGAACGCATCGAGAAATAATGCTTGTTGATCGTTGGGATCTAGCGTTGCATACGATGGGACGACATGGGCTCTTTGGGAGGCAAATAGATCTATGTCGGGTTCCCCCCAGATTTTGAATATTGCCTCCGTGACTTGGCTCAACAAGTGCCACTCTGTCTGAAGCTGAAACCGGGACAGACTATCGGCGACGACATTGTATCGACCTGGGATAAAATTCACAGACATTTGGATTTGAAAACGATCTAGCAAGCTTAACACTCTGCCTGTGAGACGCATCATGTTGACGGAGCGTGTGCCACCCTCGTTCCGGAGGTATGAAACAACAGTGCGATTGTCGGAAAGAATCATAAGGGACCTGTTCGCCATCGAGGGGCCTCGGTTGGACAATACCTTGTGTATGGCCAACATCTCCAATGTGTATGAATGCAGTTGCTGCTGGTTGAGCTGAGCTCCCCAACCGTAGCCCGAGGCATCTGTTGACAGGAAAAACCGGGGCGCCGCATTCCAAATGCTCGATTCGACGCGGGCGTGAAGCATCCACCAACGTAGGGATTTTAGGACCATTTCGGGAAGACTTACCTTCAGGAAAGGATTGCCGTCCAGTAATTGGTGACTGAACCATAATAAAGGTCTGCTGTTCAATCTGCCCCTGGGGACGATAAAGCTGGCAAAGTTCCATAGGCCGAGCAGTTGCTGTATCTCTTTCAACGAAGCTCTCCTTTGCTGTAGTAACTTTCGAGTCAAATCTAAAGTTTTTCTTACTTTCTTTGCTGGCAGCGATTTTGTGTTGTTCCAAGGGTCCCAGATAATTCCTAGATATTCCAGGGCTTGTTGAGGTGAAAGGATGGACTTCTTGAAGTTGATCTACGAGGTGTTACAAAAGTACCTAACTCTTTTTACATGGTAATAGCACCCGGTGATAGGGATCACAACCTAAATATTTTTTTTGCTCTATGACGTTCCGTTAATTTTTAAATCAATAAAATGTGAACGATGTGGCGGGAGAAAATTATTTTTTAAATATTGTTTTGATTGACTTTCACAATGTTTTAACAACTCAAAGCTATGTTAATGCACCTACACGCACAAACGTATTTTTAAATTTGAGGTAATAACAAAAACAAAAAAGTTATGAAATTTTTTTTCGATTTTGAGGTTATAAAATAAAAATTGTTTTTTTGAACATTTTTTTACAGATTTGACACCCTGTTGACCAGTAGGTTACACCCTGTAAAAAGAGTTAGGTACTTTTGTAACACCTTGTATATGTCGAGCTAGGACATCGCGGCTTTGAGACGCTATTAAAAAATCGTCCAGATAAACTAAGACCCTGATACCTTTCTGCCGGAGAATTTCTGCAATCCAGTTCGTGATGCTGGCAAACACTTTGGGTGCCGTCGAGAGACCGAACGGTAGGCAAGTTAACTGCAATAGGTGGCCTCTGAATATTACCCGCAGGAATCTCCGATGAACACGTTGTATCGGTACATGAAAATACGCGTTGTGCAGATCCAGTTTTACTAACCAATCCCCTTCCTGGAGGAAATCTGGAACCTTGTACATATTTGTCAGCCGGAACTTGGTCGTGTGAACATACCTGTTTAGGCGCTTGAGATTGAAGACCGGTCGCATCGCGCCATCGCTCTTGGGTACTAGGAAAATGCTCGAGACGAAGCTCGGAGTCTCTGGTGCTGGTTCGAGCACGTGCTGTCTGGTCAGGTTTTTTATTTGCGCCGACATTGCCACACATTTTTTCGTCATTAAAACCGAGGGTATTCTTACCGGATGTACCAACGGAGCTTTTTTGTAGAAAGGAATTTTGTAGCCGGATATTACCTTTAAAAGATGAGCTGGGGCTCCCAGCTTCTTCCAGGCACGAGTTCGATGTTTTAACTGGCCTGCACGGAAAGTCGGATAGTCATTCCCGTCTCTGTGAACGCTTCCCACCTCGGCCTTTGTAGATTTTTTCTGAGCGGGGCCGATAGGAGCGAAAAGAATCGTCCGTCTTGCGTTTCCGCCCTTGCGCAGGGGGGTAGTTGGAGTAACTAGTCGAAGGCGCTGCGTGGGTACGCGGAAAGGCCTTCCTAGGCTCTGCAGTCGACACTCTTTGCGCAAGAGGTCTCTTCAAGCCACTTCCTTGCTCGGAAGCGCGTGCTGAAACGAACACCTTTTCTATGCCACCATTTTTGGACACGAGGTCAGAAAACCTCTTGTCGTCGAACAGATTCTCGAGCGTTGGAGGAATCCTTCGCAAAGTTTCCTTCAAACATTTGTCCTTGACGAAACTTAGAATATAATCCCTGCGCTGTTGAACAAGGTCTGCGCGACGCCCACAAACCATTTGCAGCAAGTCCAAATGAATTTTATTGTAATCGGCCGAAAATACCTCGTCGATTTTACTTTTGACATCTTGAATCGTCAAGCCATTGTTCGCGGAATCCAACCAGGCAAATAAATTATCAAAGCCTTGCTGCAAAAACTCGTTTTGCATTATAAGCGCGTGTGAAATAGCCGCCAAGGTTTTTCGGTAATAGCCAGCGCACGGTTGCGGTCGAAAGATTTAATCATGTCATTACTTTCCAGCTCAGTAAAGCCGGGGAATTAAACGTATGCTTTTTGGGCGTCGGCATACCTAACTTGAGACCAATCAGGTGTATTAAAATGCTGAAGTTTTTCAAGAATTTGAGCATGCTCGCTAGAAGTTTTTGCAGCCGATGATTTGAGAGTGGTCTCCAATTTAAATTTAACGGTCGTTTCAGAAGGCGGTATAACCGCGGCTGGCGGAGGCACCTCTTCCAGATCATCATTTGCAAAAATTGATAAAGCAGAGCTATCAGAATCTACTTCAGCATTTCTTGGGGATACCGGTACAGAAGCATTAATACTTTGGATGGATCCCACCTTATTTGCCAGGTCTCGTACTATATTTTCCAATCGGTCCATGCGGCCATGCTTCTTGCCGCGGCGGCGGCGGCGCCGCCGCCTGCGGCGAGATCCTGAAGACGAGCTCGATGAGGAATCCGTATCAGAAGAAATTGGCCGCGCGCGTTTACGGGGGGCTTCACTTTAATCGACACTAATTACTTGGATTAGGTTGATCGCTATTTTCCATGATGGAATTTTTTTTAGATACAGTTACTTTCAAAATTTCACTTGAAATCTAAAGACGTGTTGTCTGGGAAGAAAACAGAACGCCAATGAACCACGAGGCGCCGGTTTCCGCCGCCCTCACTGCTGGTTTCGCGCCACCGGAAGTCGTATCGGCCAAAAAGGGGAGCTAATTTGACGTGATTGTCTATGGAAACAGGGTTGCCATCTCAATTTGTTGACTTGGAATAAGGTCAAAGGCTTAATGGTTATTCTGCTATTCGGGGCAGAGAGAAATCCAACAAATCAAAAAGCATAAAAATCGGTCCACCCGTTCTCAAGTTAAAAATAATGGTGGTTTTATAAAATTTTATTAAGATTCTTGGCGTAGAAAGTGGCGCCCGGAGCAATCCGCAACCATCTCTCTTTTCTAGTGGAGCTTGCTTACTGCCTGCCCATCAAAGAAAGGTTCGTTCGTGTTTACGATTTCAGAACGCACCCAAGCGTCAAAAATAAAAGTCCTTTTGCAATCTGTGGTACGTCAAAAAAACCTATGAATGTTGTCTGTGGTCAAAACAAAAACAACACGTGAAAGAAAAGTAAAGTTCCAAAATTCTGCAGTGTTTTGTTTTGTTTCTTGTGAATGCAAAATAGTGGTCAAAACGTCAACAATCTTTGTAGTCGTTTTATTTTCCCTCACTACCTAAAGTGTGATCCAAAAGACCGCGATGGCTTACCATAGGCCCGAGTTCTTTCCGTGGCCGCGACCGCCCGTACAACACCCGAGCTCTTTCGATGGCGGTGCAAGCAACTACAGCAACGTTTACCAAAATTCTTACGCCATAGATCGTAGATATCCGAATATCAAACGTTCCAGCTCACCCAGCTGCAGCCAGCCGTGGCATCAGAATCAGCAAAGTTCGAAGTGAGTATTTTCTTACAAAAGACCCGCCCCCAACTAGACCCACCAACCCACACAGGTTTAGGATATCTTGCTTGGGTCTTCCAGGTATAACCTGTGTCATTAAGAGTCCCCTTCAGGATCGTGGGAACTCAGTGAGGGCCAAGCGCGTGAAACGCTGTTTTCTATAGCTGTTTCACCCAGAGCGAGATGGGGCGCGGGAAAAGTGAGAGGCAATGCGGCTGTATGAGTACGTGTGTTCGTGTCCTTTCGCGAGCAACTAGTTGTAGTTGTAATGTAATAGATCTATTTTCCCAAATTTTTTCGTAGTTCAGCTACCATTTCTACATTTTATTATGTATTTAAAAAATTTTTTTTTTCTGTCAAGTACAACACATTATTGATGTTCCCAAGAGAGTTAGACTCCAATAGACAGTGTAATTAATAATTTAAGTGAATAACAGCTGAAAGTAACCCCTTTTACGGCGCGAAAAACGCATCGCTCTAATTTCTTTCAGGCTATTTTTCTTATCATAAAAACTATTTGCAAACCTCCGTATTGGTCATCTAATGATATAAACCAAGTTTCAGCAAAATCCAGCCTGTAGTTTAGAAATTAAACCGGAACTACGTTTGTATGGGAAACTGGTGCTCTAGCACCCTCCTAAAGAAAACATTTAGGAACACTCGCTCTCTCGCTCTAATTAATACAATCGCGAGACAACAATAGTTTTGAAGTCCATCCTATATTTTTAAACTTTCGTGAGCACTGCACATTTTTCTATTAAGGGTAGACGATAGCAAGGGGGCGGGAAATTCAAAATTTTCACAGACTTACATTTTGTAGCTAAACTGAACTATTTTTGTTCAGCGATTTTTCGTTCGCGAGAATAAAACCGTATTCTTTTCATTATTGTAAACAACAGAACAACAATAATTCAGCCGATTATGTGTTCTGGTCTACGAAGCAGTGGTAGTGCCCAAAAAACTTCTCGTAGACCAGAACACATAATGTAAATTGAACACACAAATTGTAAACAACAGAACAACAATAATTCAGCCGATTATGTGTTCTGGTCTACGAAGCAGTGGTAGTGCCCAAAAAACTTCTCGTAGACCAGAACACATAATCGGCTGAATTATTGTTGTTCTGTTGTTTACAATAATGAAAAGAATACGGTTTTATTCCCGCGAACAAAAAATCGCTGAACAAAAATAATTCAGTTTAGCTACAAAATGTAAAAATCTGTGAAAATTTTGAATTTCCCGCCACGTTGCTATCGTCCACCCTTAAATCACGGTTTCCATCCTATTTGTTTTCTTTAATGACACAGCTTATATCCTTGAGGAAACTCGCAGCTTAGTTGGCTCCACGCGTATTGACTCGTCTTTCCTGTGGGCTAATCCGACTAAGCTGTCAGGATGGTATAGTGCTGGGCAAGCCTAAGTAAGGCCTTTGCATCTACGTAATGAGATGATTTATACAGCGTCCAGTGGCACCTTCACTCACACTAGATAGGTGAAGAGACCACTCGGCGCTGCAGTGCCTGGGACATTGTTTTAGATGGAGTAGGCTTGCCCAGCATCTATACCATCCTGGCAGCCTACTCCATTTAAAACAATGTCCCGGGCACTGCAGCGCCGAGTGGTCTCTTCACCCATCTTGTATGAGTGAAAGTGCCACTGGACGCTGTATAAATCATAAATCATCTCATTACGTAGATGCAAAGGCCTTAGTTTTTAGTATCTTATCTTGCATAATAAGTTAAACTTAGGCTTGCCTGGAAATCTGCTTGTTTTGAAAAAAACAGACACTGAAGCGTTCCATTCTTCTAACAGGATGATGGGCCAGCCAAGTTTTGGCTTCAAGGCTGAAGAAGGAGAACAAAAATACTCATTGAATCCCGGTCACCAGTACATAAAGACTGAATATGATCCACAACACGTTAAGACCAAATATGATACACAAATAGAGTATAACCACTACGGTGATAATCCGGGACACCATATGCCTGATGGAAAGCCATTACTCGCACAACAATTATCGGAACTAAACGAAGCTATACAAAGCTATGGCCCCGTACCAAAACCTCAAGGAAAGGCCTATAGATACAACAGACAGCATCGCTTCCCCAAAAAGATAAAACTAGGAAAGGTAAACAAACTGAAAAGACGTAAAGCCTCCATGGTACGATTTGAGACTCTGAGAGATATATTGACGTTTGTTAAAGACAATAAGAGGGCTGAGATGAAAATTTATGATGGTCCCACGATGAAGCCTGCAAAACGCTGGATTGTGCATAGAGTAATGGATGCGATACGAAATAATGATCCAAAGTTGGTGGGAAGTGGTCGCGACACTATCCTGGGGAATATTGCATTGATAGCTATGTTTACCGCGATATGTGATTGTAATGAGTACGTTTTGAAAGCGATTGATGAAGGGAAAAGTCCTGCGAAGTGAGTAGCCATAATTTTTCTAGTCAGTTAACTAATTAACGCATTAGCTGCCGGCCGTTTTTGAACGGGTGCCTTATTTTATACTATCTTCCAGTACCTCACGACGCAATAGTGCGCTAGGTATCACTTCGAACAGTTTCTCGAACATATTGGCTGCCGGCTGTTTTTGCACCTTATTTCCACCTTATTCCAGTGCCTCCACGACACAATAGTATAGGTGTATTATATGCTCTTTGGTATAGGTAATAATAGGTATCACTTCAAACAGTGCCTGAGTCACGTATCCGCGTCACAATTTTCTGGCGAACGTACGCCGGGTGCCTTTGGGCGCGTCTGTGCGTCACACGTGACTATTTAGCAGTGCCTTTAGACGATGAGCTTTTATGAGGGGCTATAAATGTGGAAAGGTTTACAATGGGTAATAAACGATGACGCACAGAGGCGCCGAAAGGCACCAAGCGTACGTGTATAGCGCATAGACGCGTCAAAAGGCACCTAGCGTAAGTGACTACTATTAGCACGTTAATTTTAATGTACGCCAGACAGCACGTCGACCCTTATACGCGCTAGCGCTAACTAGCTAGAGTGATTGATAACTCTACTCGGTTACGATACGGGCGACTTTACAGCAAAAGTGTACGCTCTGACGTGCTGTCGTGCGTGTGTACCAATAATGGACTTAGCGCTAATAGCTATTGAAATAAAGGACAAACTGCATGATCAGACAGAACTCGAAACAAAAATAGTTATTTGTTATTCAAGGATGAAAAAATATTGTTTGCAGCGAGTGCTTGTATTGAGAAGCACGAGACGAAAATAATATCGCATCCGTGCGAAATACACAACTTTTCATTGTAACAAGGAAATTATTATGTTAGATGCAAGCAAGGAAATTATTATGTTAGATGCAAGAAAATATATTTTTTGTATTACAGGGAATTGATTGTGTTGAAGTTGCCTCCTGCACACGTTTATCTGATCACCAATCGGGATTTGGAGATAAAGGATGATGGTGATGATCAGATAATTGTAATTGAAGATGATGTGAAGACAATTGTAATTGATGATGATGAAGACGTGGACCTGGATAAAGGTGAATTATCATTTTTATTGTAATTTCTTAACTTATTATGTGTAAGCTATGTCCATTCCAAACATTAAAAACCGTCCAACCGTTACAGCGTGATAGGGTAACAAATACACTCACTCATTCACACTAACTTTCGCATTTTGTGAACTAAAATTAGCGAGTGAAGTTCTCCGAGTCTAGTTGGACAATCCGGCGCTTGTATTATGTATGAATGTTCGTTCGACGATAACTTGAAACTCAGGCCTTAGATTAAACCTCGAATTTTGTATGAAAATAAATCGACAGATACGACTGTTATTGATATTACGGGTCTGATTTCATCAACTATACTTAATTTTTAAGAACTTCTTTAACTTTTTTAAGATGTCCTTAGCGTAATTTTGTTTGCAAAAATTAAAAAAGTTATGTAAAAAGTTCTTAAAAATTAAGTATAGTTGGTGAAATCGGGCAGAGCAGAGTAATTTGGTAGGTGGGTAATGAACAAACATTTGGAACCTGAGCCAAATCGGTCTTGGGTACTCTAGGGGTTGCCGAGTTATGGGGTCGCCAGTTGTAATAAATTGCCTATATCTACTGTTTCAGAAGATGCAAGCAGCCACAACACCGCCTCAACGTCACATGATCTTATGAACAACAAATTATTAATAAAAAAAGAACCTCGCAGTATAGAAGAAGATTTAAAGCACTTCGAAATGAATTTAGAAAACGTTCAAGTGAAACAAGAGACTGCCTGCTATTATGAGCCACAATATGAGGAAAACACAACGAGACCTATTGAAGAAATGCTCCCAGAAAATGTTGCAGTCAAAAGAGAAAATACTACTAACGAAAGAATAAAAAAGGAGAAAGAAATTACCCCTAGTGAAGAAATGAAGATAGAAAATGTTGCAGTCAAACAAGAAAATACCAATGAAGAAATGCAGATAGAAAATGTTGCCGTGAAACAAGAAAATACCAACAAAGAAATGAAGATAGAAAATGTTGCAGTCGAACAAGAAAATACCAAGACTGAAACAGAAAACAGGAATATAAAGAGAGAACAGGAACTGCGGGGACTATTCAATAAATACCTAAAGGAGTTCTTCGAAAACTCAGAGTTCACCGAAATGAGGTTCTTAGGGGCTTTCGATGAACAGGAACAGAAGGTTCTAGACGATTTTGTGCTAAAGTTACATAGGCATCTGTGTCGTAGCGATTTGAAAAATGACTGGCTGTATGATACTTTACTGGGGAGAAGATACGCAATCCAAGAAGATAAACATGGCGGTGAGAAGTAAGTATTTAAGTTTCATTACATAGATTGCTGGGTCAAACTCCGGTAACCCTGCTGTTAGTACACACGACGGCACGCCGACGCTTACACGCTAGCACTCTACTCAGTTACGTTAGGGGCGATTTTACAACAAAAGTGTAAAGTCTGACGTGCTGTCGTGTGTACAACTATAATTTGGTACAAGGGTAGATGGGGGATAGCGTATCGAGAAGTGAGCGTGCTTTACAGCTCCGGAGCTTGCCAAGGAGAGCAAGTAGCTTGCTTCTCGGGTTCACAGCTGTGCAATAAAAAAAAAAAATCTCAGTTACTTCAGTGCAAGAGTCCGATTCGCGCTTGATCGTTTTTTATTTGGTGTTTTGTCTTCCATAACCAAGGCCTTAAAATCTACGTAATGAGATTATTTATACAGCGTCCAGTCTTACCTTGTACAGTCGGCCACACGCTAGGATACCCGTTTTTGTTCGATTGGCGCCCTTATGCCGCGCGCGGTAAGAGCTGCCATGGGGTATCTGGTCTTAAAGGTCTGTGACTGTGGCCGACCGTACCTTCACTCACACTAGATGTGTGAAGAGACCACTCGGTGCTGCAGGGCCTAGGACATTGTTTTTAGATGGAGTAGTCCATAATAATAAATAACACGTATTCTGCGATATTTCAACGGCGGACGGACAGACAGACAGACAGACAGCAAAGGCAGAGTAATAGTCCCGTTCGACACCCTTGGAATAAGGAACCCTAAAAATTCAAATAAGCGTCGAGCAAAGCAAGAGTTTTGTCAGGCTGTGAAAACAACATTTCTTTTCTTTTTCAGAATCATCAAAATGTAGAGCAAGAAAAAGTCAATCTCCTGCATACGCGCCTCGAAATATGAGACTTGAGACACTACGTGGTTGACGTGGTTGACTTGAGACACTGCGGAGGGAGTTAGCTGTTTTCAAAGCACAAGTTCAAAGCAGTTCATAGAAGGCGCTTATAGGCGTGCCCATGTAAGTACCGGAACACGACTGAATCTAGCTATAGTGCGTTTCACGAAAGAGTTCCCTTGACAAAACTCTTATTACAATACAGGGTGTTAAAAGACCGCCAACAAAGCGGGAAACTACGTATTGTCCTCATCATAATGAAATTTTTTGCCCAAGGAACTATGCCTGGGAAATCAACGGTTTCCAATATAATGAGGTTCAAAGTCAGACTATTCAAAACTTTTTTTTTTTTGCAGAATGTATTCAGTATCTAGTTCTAAACATACCTTCTCAAAAAGCCATATCAAAATTATGAATATTTCTTATAAAAAACGACGTTAAAATTGCAACCCGCAATGTATTTTAAACATCGGCACTTCAAGCTTAAGTAACATAGATTTATACCTACGCTTGCGCAATATGACTTCTGTGCGTTACACATCCATTGCGTGATAAAATATTTTTCAAAATTATAACCTCAAAAACCAAAATCATTTCCTACCAATAATTTATCGAAAAAGTACTTTGTTTTGGTGTCCAGTATGCGTGGCTTTCCGGTCTGTTCGCGGTCTTTTAACAACCTGTATAATAGGGACTATTTTTGTTCAACCCAAGGGAATTTGGTACGTAAAGTTTTTTGTTCGAAAGTCCGTTATTGGCTTAAGGTGGGATGATAGCAACGTGGCGGGAAATTCAAAATGTTCACAGTTTTTTACATTTTGCTAAACTGAGCTAATTCAGCCGATTATGTGTTCTGGATTACGACAAGTTTTTTGGGCAGTGCCACTGCTTCGTAGACCAGAACACATAATCGGCTGAATTATTGTTGTTCTGTTGTTTACAATAATGAAAATAATACTGTTTAATTGCCGCGAACTAAAAATCGCTGAACAAAAATAGCTCAATTTAGCTACAAAATGTAAAAAACTGTGATAATTTTGAATTTCCCGCCACGTTGCTATCGTCTACCCTTAAACTTATCTTTAGACAATATTGAGAAACTAATTTAAATATTTTTTATTTTGGTCCAGTAGTTTTGTTTTTATTCGCTAAAATGTTTTGTTCCTATGACCGCCAACAGTATGCAGACCGTCGCGTGACATCATAAAACCGTATCTTTAAAACGTTGTAAAATCCAAACTTCTGAACTAAAATAAAAAAATATTGAAATTAGTTTCTCAATATTGTCTAAAGATAAGATTAAGCCAATAACGGACTTTCGAACAAAAAACTTTGCCTTCCGAATTCTTTCGTGAAACGCACTGTAGCACCTTGGCACACATTAATTTTGACAATCGCGTTCAGGTTCTTCTATGACCACGCTTACAGCGCCATCTATGAATTGATTTGTATTTGTTCTTTGAAAAGTGCTCATTTATAGGTCTATTTAGTTAGAGGTATGAGGTCTGAGCCTGCGCGGACGCCGCGGTCAAGTCTCATCTTTCGTGGCGCGTACTGTACCTACCTACCTATTTGCATCGGTTTTAACACGCTAAAATACCCCATGGTGCCTAGTTCTTATTGCGCGCAGCGTATACTACAAAAAAAGGGGTATTTAAACGTGTCGCTTAGGTACTCTCTAAGAACCTAGTTTTAATAGTTACCAATAGAATTATTTTGTTTACTTACCTATGAATTTTATTTACCTACCTACATATTTCTATTTACCGATAGATTTTTTTTTTAATTGTTGGCGTACACACGACAGCATGTCAGCCTGTACATTTTTGTTTTACAGTCGCCCGTAACGTAACCGAGCGGGGATAGAGACAGTGCGTTAGCATGTAAGTGTACAAGGGTCGACGTGTTGTCTTGTGTACAGTCGGCCACAGTCTCAGATACCCCTTTTTGTTCGATTGGCGCCCTTATGCCGCGCGTGGTAAGAGCTGCCATGGGGTATCTGAGATTGTGGCCGACCGTACATGCAGCAATCGAGTACGAGAGAAGAGTATACTTAGTTATAAGTCCGCCAAACCTATTCGTCTACAAAAAATAGTTACCTACCTAGTTCCATCTAACTACAGGGTGCACTCTAAATCGATAGCGAAACTTCAAGTAGGCTATCTACTGATCAATACAAACAACTATCAGCTGTTCCATACAAAAGGTCGACTCAGTACTGCGCCAAATGTATGAAACAGCTGATATTTTTTTCGCTCCATTTCTGTCGCCACCTAGTACAAGTTGTTTGTATTGATCAGTAGTTCCGCTATCGACTTAGAGTGCACCCTGTAGATAACGAAAATACATATCATAGCATCTTTTCAATTTACGTAATTACTTATCAACTATATTTTGAATCCAGATCCGGCGAGATACTTAAGTTTTTTTATCACTGCGTCGCCATATTTGACGCAGAGGTGATAATTATTCCTGATGTGAGGATAGTTTCATGCGAGTTTGTTTGCAATTTGGTTTCCTACACACCATAGGTGCCATGCCTAAGGTAAAATCAGACTTTTGTGTGTCTGTCAGTAACGTTTATTTGATACCTATACGAACCCATCAAGCTCAGAATCATAAAAAAATATTTTAATGAAATAAAAAAATAATCAAAACGTTACGCCATCCAACAAAAGTAGTAGTACGGAAGCCGACCGCATGATCTTCACGTCACTTGATACAAAGATAAGCTCTATGGCTTCAAATAGAAAAAGTTACGCTGAGCTCGAATCAATCGGTCTTATCACTCTGAATTGGCCGAAAGGTCGAAAAAATGGGCCACTTCCGGTGCAAAAAAACACCCGATTTTACGTGATCTGATACAAGAATGAGACTGGTGGCTTCAATTAGAACTTCTTTCGGAGAAGCAGAAAAACCAAGTCTGCCAGCGCTGGAGTGGCCGGAAGTACCCGACAGACGCCCTCAAAGATCATGATTTTACTCAAAATTTACGTGATCTGATACAAGAATGTGACTTGTGGCTTCAATTAGCCCTTGATTCGCAGAAGCAGAAAAACCAAGTCTGCCAGCTCTAAAGTGGCCGGAAGTACCTGCCAGATGCCCTCAAAGATCAGGTTTTGGGCCAAATTTACGTGTTCTGAATTGATCTGATACAAGAATGAGATTGGTGGCTTCAATTAGAACTTCTTTCGGAGAAGCAGAAAAACCAAGTCTGTCAGCTCTGGAGTGGCCGGAAGTACCTGACAGACGCCCTCAAAGATCATGATTTTGCTCCAAAATTACGTGATCTGATACAAGAATGAGACTGGTGGCTTCAATTAGAACTTCTTTCAGAGAGGCAGAAAAACCAAGTCTGCCAGCGCTGGAGTGGCCGGAAGTACCTGACAGACGCCCTCAAAGATCATGATTTTGCTCCAAAATTACGTGATCTGATACAAGAATGAGACTGGTGGCTTCAATTAGAACTTCTTTCAGAGAGGCAGAAAAACCAAGTCTGCCAGCGCTGGAGTGGCCGGAAGTACCCGACAGACGCCCTCAAAGATCACGATTTTGCTCCAAATTTACGTGATCTGATACAAGAATGAGACTGGTGGCTTCAAATAGCCCTTGATTAGCAGAATCAGAAAAACTAAGTCTGCCAGCTCTGGAGTGGCCGGAAGGACCCGACAGACGCCCTCAAAGATCAGGATTTTGGTGTATGGTGTACAGTATCACCATCTTACCTGTTCAGGCTATGAAAGATACTTCGTAACTTACACTTAGTTCTACAGGTATGACTACTATGAAAAAAAAAAACCGCCTAGTTCTACATCCATGTATGACTACTTGGAACACGTAAAATGGTAATTTTTTGTTCTGTCTAGTCATGCACCTACACGGTAGATTTAACTGTAATTTTATATCTGTACAAAATGATTTGTTTTGGCCCCCGCACTATCTTGTTTACTGGTTAAGTGCCCTTTGTCCACGAAAATCCATTGAAAAGATCCATTGATGGATTTTTGTGGACTTTATGACCACTTTAATCCATTACTCGGGACTGTTGTACGGAATGTATTTTTTGGACACAATGAGTAACAAAAAAATTCATTAATAAGATATTGATAGGTACACCAAGGGTAAAAACACTTTCAGGCCCAGTTATGGGCCCAGCGTTATGTTCTAAAATGTTAAATCCCAAAACAAAACAAAAAAACACAGAATTTCAACAAGTAGGTAACAAGTCCAAGTGACAGATGTCAAAGTAAAACATTTTACAACCCCTGTTTGGTTTAGCTCATATAAAAAAAACTCCAGCCAAGCCAAGATAATTATGTTTTTTTGGAGTCATGAACTAGCGGTGCCGCGGGCACAAGAAAATGTAGAAACTAGTTGTTTGTCTGTTCTTACTTCACAGCCTATGTGGCTCATATTTTGTCCTTTGCTTGTCATAAGATTTTTACTGTCAGTTGTACAGCCGTTTAGAAGTTAATGTAAAAAAGGATAATTATTCTTACTACCCGTTGTCCTATAACGCGTTTTCCCGTAGAAATGAAGCATTTTCCCGCGGTAAAAAGTAAAATATTTTTTCAAATCAGTCCAGTCCAGCCTATTCAATACAAATAAACAAACAAATAATCAAATCTTTCCTCTTTATAATATTATAGTGCAGATTATGTAGATTAGTGTAGATAGTGTAGGTAGATGATGGTGCACATGGCTACTTTAGCAGGTAGAGGGCGCGAGGGGTGTGGAGTGTAAAAATCATTATGACTGTAGTAATACGTCAGATGGTTCGACATAAACTGATTTATTTTTTATACATGGCAATAACAATAAGGTCTGTATACCACATCAATGACAAGCAAAGGAAAAAAGATGAGCTAAATAAGCTGAAGAAGAAATACCCAAACGACTGGTTTCTACATTTTCTTGTGAGTTGGTGATTATAGAGCATCGCTTGTATTATCGATCCTATGTTTCAATATAAATAAAAACCGGCCAAGTGCGAGCCGGACTCACGAAACGAAGATTCCGTGCAGCCATCCAATAAAAAAAATGGTTTCATGGACCCTCGGTGCGTGAGTTCAACTCGCACTTGGCATGTTTTGACCATGGCTGGTCTGATAGTAACTTTTGATCAATACAATAAACAAAATCGAATGGCACGTAAAAATAATTATGCCAAAAAAACAACGTTTCTTGCAATTTTCTATTAAATCACAGTTTTACTCACTAGTCGGCTACACCGACGTGAGTAAAACCGTGATTTAATAGAAAAATGTGCAATGCTCACGAAAGTTTAAGTTTTAAAAAAAATCTTTCACTCTACAGGGTGTTAAAAGACCTCCAACAAAGCGGGAAACCACGTATTGTCCTCATCATAAGGAACATTTTTGCTCAAGGAACTATGCCTGGGAAATCAACGGTTTCCGAGATAATGAGGTTGAAAGTCGGACTTTTCAAAACTTTTTTTTTGCAGAAATGTATTCAGTATCTAGTTCTTAACATACCTTCTCAGGAAGCCATATCATAATTATGAATATTTCTTACAAAAAACGACGTTAAAATTGCAACCCGCAATGTATTCTAAACATCGGCACTTCAAGCTTAATTAACAAAAACTTATACCTACGCTTGCCCAATATGGCTTCTGTGCGTCACACGTCCATTACGTAGTAAAATATTTTTCAAAATTATAACCTAAAAAACCAAAATCATTTCCCAGCAATAATTTATCAAAAAAGTACTTTGTTTTGGTGTCTAGTATGCGTGGCTTTCGGGTCTGTTGGCGGTCTTTTAACACCCTGTATACCTAACTAGGTACCTATATTCTTCAAAATCTGTAAATGCCATTCGTAATATTTTCGCATTCCGATGACTTTCTTCTTTCACAGTTTTCCTGTAGCTATAACGGTTAATGGTGCTGGCTGTCCTTGCAACCTACCTCAAAACTCACGAATATGAGTATAGTCATATTCGTGAGTTTTGAGGTAGGTTGAACGAAATGACAAAGTTAGATAAATTTAAAGTTACAGGCCCGCCTGGCCATGAATCCTATTTTGTATAGACAAATAGACAACGCCGTGGTCAGGCTGTTTTGACAGGGTTCCGTGGCCGTGTACCTTACCGACCACGGAACGAAAGCGCAAAAAGCATCCCAGTTTGCGTGCTTGTTGCTTTGGTTCAGTTATACTGGTCGATGCAATCGAAAAAAAAATTAAAAGCGGACGGTGCTAAATACTTGTATCGTTTTTTACCATTTTTCTGAACTTCGTGTCTAAAACACATTGTAAGGGGTATTTTTTCATTTTTTTCTTTTCGATCAAGGAACAGACAACCAGCACCAAATTGACAGATGAACATCTAATATGTTGGCACTATACTAATTTTATTGATGACTGTCATTTCTGTAAAGACCTAAGTCCACACACTCCGATTTTTTTTACACTCTGGTTTCATCATAAATATTTTTTACATTGCTTTGAACGTGGTAGTTACATTTCAGATGTTAAAATAGTTGATATTTAAAAGCTCAGCACATTCAACCTATTTAAGGCGTGCACATATTATAAGTACATAATGCTAAACAGTATAATTAATAATAATGTTAATAATTTTTAAAGATGTTAATAAATTAAAATTTATTCGTTATTTAAAATTAAAGTCAATCCGATGACTTTCTCTTCTGACAGTTTTTCTGTAGCTATAACGGTTAATGGTGCTACCTCAACGCGCCATCCTGTATAATGGAAATGGTTTTTTTTTATTATTGCCAGTGTTTTCACCATTATTTTGGATGCTTACAAGAAACAAAATCGAATGTGCACGAAAAAAAAGTTTTGTCAAAATCGCAAATTTTTTGGCACACTGACTATAATTTTCAAAATCTGTAAATGCCACTCGTAATATTTTTGCAATCTGATGACTTTATTTTCTGACAGTTTTTCTGTAGCTATAACGGTTTATGGTGCTGCCTCAACGCGCCACCCTGTATAATGGAAAGTTTAAGTTTAAGTTTTATTTAGATTTTTTATATTTGTAATGTTTTGACCATGGCTTTTGATCCTTATTTACTAGAAACAAAATCATATGGCACGAAAAAATAAGTTTGGTGAAATTTACCAATTTACTTGCACCCTGTATATATTTTTAAAAATCTGTAAATGCCATTCATGATATTTCCGCAATTCAAATACTTTTTTTTCCGACAGTTTTCCTGTAGCTTTAACGGTTAATGGTGCTGCCCTTGTAAACCAACAACAAAAGTACATACAAAAGTATTAACTCTTGCTTTTGGGTATATACTCAGTAAAAACGAGTAATAACGAATAAATACTCATATTTTCTTTACCGAATCATTAAATACTATTTAGTATTTACTCACCGCCCATCTCTATCCGAGAATGTCAAAAACGATCCTTGTGGTCGGGTCACTAAGTAACATCCTTCTGGCGAACACTTCCAGGTCCGAGTCTCCACTCTACTAACTGACTGATCCAGTGTGTATCTACCAGACAACCTTTATTTAAAGATGAACATTTTCAACTTATTAAATTTTTGTACCAGATGAAGTAAATGTAGTAGTCCCCATCAACCTTTGAGGCCGTCTGTCGGGTACTTCCGGCCACTCCAGAGCTGGCAGACTTGGTTTTTCTGTTTCTGCTAATCAAGGGCTATTTGAAGCCACCAGTCTCATTCTTGTATCAGATGACGTAAATTTGGAGCAAAATCATGATCTTTGAGGGCGTCTGTCGGGTACTTCCGGCCACTCCAGCGCTGGCAGACTTGGTTTTTCTGCCTCTCCGAAAGAAGTTCTAATTGAAGCCACCAGTCTCATTCTTGTATCAGATCACGTAATTTTGGAGCAAAATCATGATCTTTGAGGGCGTCTGTCAGGTACTTCCGGCCACTCCAGAGCTGACAGACTTGGTTTTTCTGCTTCTCCGAAAGAAGTTCTAATTGAAGCCACCAGTCATATTCTTGTATCAGATCACGTAAATTTGGAGCAAAATCGTGATCTTTGAGGGCGTCTGTCAGGTACTTCCGGCCACTCCAGAGCTGACAGACTTGGTTTTTCTGCTTCTCCGAAAGAAGTTCTAATTGAAGCCACCAGTTTCATTCTTGTATCAGATCACGTAAAATCGGGTGTTTTTTTGCACCGGAAGTGGCCCTTTTTTTCGACCTTTCGGCCAATTCAGAGTGATAAGACCGATTGATTCGAGCTCAGCGTAACTTTTTCTATTTGAAGCCATAGAGCTTATCTTTGTATCAAGTGACGTGAAGATCATGCGGTCGGCTTCCGTACTATAGGTAGGTAATTCGCGATTAGACCCGTTTGGAACCAAATTACGAGTTATTAAAATTACACGCAAAAACAAACTAAATCCAAATCGGTTCACCCGTTTGGGAGCTACGTACACGTCGTAGGTTTCCCTTATTACATCTAGTCATACACTTAGTTCTACATGTATGACTACTAAGAAAAAAAAATCCGCCCAGTTCTACATCTCCAATGATGTTGACTTCTATTATAAAATAAATAATTCTCAACAAATTGTGGTTCAAGCATTTTTCATGCGCTTAGCGTTTTTGGGATAGAGAGCGAAAAGCGCTTAGCTACACCAAGCAACTAGACCAAGTTTGGTATCGTTTTCTTACTAGTGGTTCGCCCCGAACTTTGAACTCGCGACCCCATATCTCAGCAACCCCTCGACCGATTTGGCTCATGTTCGAACTTAAAAATTCTCTTTGCCTCATTTACCCACCTACCAAATTTCATGACGATCCGACTAAATTTACTCAAGTTATCGTCGAACGAACATTCATACATACAAACATACAAACATACAAACATACAAACATACATACATACATACATACATACATACATACAAACGCCGGATTGTTCAAGTAGACTCGGAGAACTTCGCTCGCTTCGCTCGCTCGTTCAATAATTCGAGGACGGGGAATTCATTTCTGAAACCAAATTTTCGCCCATCCCTACAAAAAAAAAACGTTTTAGAAAAAAGGACTTCTTGTTTGACCGATACCTATGGAGGAAATTCTGGAGCTGCGGGCAAAACCTAGTAGGCCTTGTCATTGTAATCATCCGAAAGGCCACACGGCTTTATTTGGCAATTTGAACACGTTACATACACGTGCTTGCCCGTTTTGCTAAAGTTGACACTACAGATTATTTGCTGTAGTATTGTTGTGATCTCAATGCCAATTTTCGTGTTTCTATCTGTTGGAATCATAGAAATTAAGAGACTTGGTGGACGCCGCGTGATGACCTACTTTGCAGGGCAGAGGTTGACTTGACTTAAACAGGGTGTTATTATTAGATTATTATTAGTGCCACTTAGCATAATGTTATATTTTAATTTTTATTTTAATTGTGTAATTTAATTTAGAATAGTTTAGATTTAAGGGTGGACGATAGCAACGTGGCGGGAAATTAAAAATTTTCACAGTTTTTTATATTTTGTAGCTAAACTGAGCTATTTTTGCTCAGCGATTATTCGTTCGCGGCAATAAAATAGTATTATTTTCATTATTATACAAAACGTCCTTACTTTTTTTACAGGATGTAACCTACTGATCAACAAGATTTCAATTCTGTAAAAAATTGTTGAAAAAATCATTTTTTTATTTTATAAATAACATCAAAATAAAAAAAAAACATATCTACTTTTTGGTATTGTGTGTGTGCATTTTAATTGCTTTGAGTGTTAAAACATTGTGAAAGTCATTGAAAACAATATTTAAAAATACTTTTCTCCCGCCACAGCGTTCACATTTTATTAATTAATCAAAAAATATTTATTTTAGGTTTAGGTTGAGATCCCCATCACCAGGTGCTATTCCACTGTGTAAGAAAAGTTAGGATCTTTTGTAACATCTTGTAGTTTTTAGGTATATTCCAGTCATGTGTAGGTAGTTAGATATCTACTACGTTTGTCTAATGTCTCAGTTGTCTCGTAAATCGTAATGTCTGTAATAAATCTACTTATTTGCATCAACGGCCATGTATATTATACAGGGTGTTCAAAGACCGCCAACAAAGCCAGCAACCACGTATTGTACTCATCATAACAAAATTTTTTGCCCAATGAACTATGCCTGGGAAATCAACAGTTTCCGAGATTCTAATGAGGTTCAAAATCGGATTTTTGAAAAAAAAAAACACTTCTCTGCGTGATATAATATTTTCCAAAATTATAACCGAAAAAGTAAAATCATTTCCCAGCAATAATTTATGGAAAAAGTGCCTACTTAGGTAGGTACTTTGTTTTGGTGTCTAATATGCGTGCCATTTGAGTCTGTCGGCCGTCTTTTAACACCCTGTATATCTCGAGATCTTAGGCACAAGGAAGGAAAACACCGAAAGGAAACTAGGTTTCAGGAAATGATTTTATTGTAATTAATCTACTTTTATGTGAGTAGGTAAGGTGCCTATCTAGTTTTTTTATTCTTAGCATCTCTGTCACGCGCGGCTTTGTATTGTGGCTTAGATGCTGGGTACACACCGTACAGTACACGACAGCTTATTAGATGCTAGATATGTAGGTACCTTAATGCGAGTAAGCACTGCACTGTAAGATTTTTTTTATCGTAGTAACACCATTATGTGCGCCATCAGCGAGCAGATGCGCCATTTATCACCAGGAATGTTAGGTACAGTTGGCCACAAGCTAGGATACCCTTTTTTGTTCGATTGGCGCCTCAGACCGCACCTCAGATGCGCCTTTACTTATGCCGCGCGCGGTAAGAGCTGCCATAGGGTATCTGTGACGGTGGCCGACCGTACTTATATGGATGTTAGATATTAGAATGTTAGGTATATGCCAATTTCACTATATGAAAGAATGCTACACTTGCAGGTAAGTAGGTAGGTACTTGACTGTACCTAATTTGTGCTTCTCAAAATCAATTTGTAACTTCTATCCAACGCTATTTACATGGTCACGCAAGGCTCCATTGATGACAACATAAGTATTTCATTAGGTGCCTAGTGTACCTACGACTATCGCTTCTTGTATACAGGGCGTAATACAGGCTTGAATGGTACCTAATAGGTACCTACTTAAGGGGCTAACGCTAGCGACAACACCGAAAAAAAGTCTTGTAAAAGAACTTTTACCAAAAAGGTTTTCCAGAAATCTTCATTACTTTATGTAGGGATATTCTCCGGGATTCGAACAGGGAACCTCCTAATATTGAGAAGCTCCCGTGCCGTCTACCCACCGCTTGACTAACACTAACCCTGTCTAACTGTGCCTTAACATAAAGATGTGTAGCGGACAGATCGGTAAATAAAACATCCATGTAGAGTTATTTGCAGGTCATTTGAGTTAGAACATTTGCATTAGGTAGATTGACAGCAAAAAATGAGGAGAGGTTGTTATAGAAATGACATTAATAATATTGGAGATAAGAAATGGCTTTGAAGTGGCCTAAATAATTTTCGTTCAAAATTAGGAAAAATATTTTACTCTTCGGTTTTAAGAATAATATTATTTAGGTACTTAATTAGTAAAAAAAAAAAAACAAAGTGAAGTGAATTATCGTTCGAATTAGTGAACAAAAAGTGATTTGGAAAAAAACAAACTAAGACAAAAAGTTAAATAAACCCCAAAATGGAGTCAAACTGGAGCAGCTATCCCCATATGTGGCTGCGGTCACCAAATCTGACCAACTCCACCACACATCTTCAAGAGAACTTTGAAATGGACCTGGAAGACACCAACTGGATTCTGACTTCTTCGTTTATCATCTTCACCATGCAGACGGGTAAGTGTTTAAATAAATGTTTTATAAAAAGTATTACAAAAGTTCTTAACTCTTTTTGCAGGGTGAAACCTAGCATTAAGGATAGGATGACCTTCCTATAAAAAAAAAGTTGAAAAAAATAAACACTTTATTTTTGTAACGTCATAAATGTAATTTTTTATTGTTTTTTTTTTTTTTTAAATTCAAACATTTTAGGTAAACGTAAGTATATGATTGTGTGCGCGGTGCATTCGTATAGTTTTAAGTTGAAAAAACATTGTGAGAATCAATGATAACCATATTATTAAAAAAATACCTGTCTCCCATCACAGCACTGAATTTTATTAGGTAATTTTAAAATCAGCGGAACGTCATATACAATAGAGAAAAACAAAAATTTGGTGCCTATCACCCTAGGGTCAGAGAGGACCGGGTGCTATAGGTACCCTGTGCAAAGAGTTAGGATCTTTTGTAACACCTTGTATTATCTGTCAAAGAAACAGCCATACGATAGTGGTCGTCGTATCTACGTAGAGCCTTGGTACCTAATTTAAATTATTGTTTTTATAGATCAGAACGAAATAACTGCCCCTCCCTGCCCCCCCTTGGCGACGCCCTTGAAAGTGCTATTGCTATGCTAGGCAATTTTGAATATTTGTTGCACCCGGTATTTTATTTTATCTGTCTTCAAAATTGCAGTTTTGCCTTTGCCTCTCTTTAGGTAAGGCAATTTTTTTCTGCTTTATCAGTTATCACCCTTCCACCCTGTATATTTTTTAGGGTTCCGAAGGGTGACAAACGGGACCCTACACTGTCTGTCCTAAGTTTAAAGCGCGAGTCGGACTCAGACAACGAGGGTCCGTAGTAGTCCGTACTTAACCAGATTTTTTTTATTTGTCTATGGCGGTACGGCCGGCACCCTCAGTGCGCGAGTCCGACTCGCACTTGGCCGGTTTTTGGATTGTTCATCACTCTGTTATTCACACAGGGTTCGGTATGTTGGAGTCTGGATGCGTTTCTATCAAAAACGAAGCTAACATCATGATGAAAAACTTGGCGGACATTTCCTTAGGAGGTGAGTAAGAAATAATCAGATGTTTTACCGATCTATTTTTCCTTGATTTCTCAACCTCTGTTTACCTATTATTGTTTGAACGACAATTTTTTTTTCTGAAGCGTCAATGATGTCGATTAAGCCCTTTCCCTCTCTTACACTACAGGGTGCTTTTCTGAAGCGTCAATAATGTTGATCAAGCCCTTTCCCTCTCTTACACTACAGGGTGATTTTCTGAAGCGTCAATAATATCGATCAAGCCCTTTCCCTCTTTTACACTACAGGGTGATTTTCTGAAGCGTCAGTGATTTCGATCAAGCCCTTTCCCTCTCTTACACTACAGGATGATTTTCTGAAGCGTCAATAATATCGATCAAGCCCTTTCCCTCTCTTACACTACAGGGTGCTTTTCTGAAGCGTCAATGATGTCGATCAAGCCCTTTCCCTCTCTTACACTACAGGGTGCTTTTCTGAAGCGTCAATGATGTCGATCAAGCCCTTTCCCTCTCTTACACAACAGGGTGCTTTTCTGAAGCGTCAATGATGTCGATCAAGCCCTTTCCCTCTCTTACACAACAGGGTGCTTTTCTGAAGCGTCAATGATGTCGATCAAGCCCTTTCCCTCTCTTACACAACAGGGTGCTTTTCTGAAGCGTCTATGATGTCGATCAAGCCCTTTCCCTGTCTTACACTACAGTGTGCTTTTCTGAAGCGTCAATGATGTCGATCAAGCCCTTTCCCTCTCTTACACTACAGGGTGCTTTTCTGAAGCGTCAATGATGTCGATCAAGCCCTTTCCCTCTCTTACACTACAGGGTGCTTTTCTGAAGCGTCAATGATGTCGATCAAGCCCTTTTCCTCTCTTACACTACAGGGTGCTTTTCTGAAGCGTCAATGATGTCGATCAAGCCCTTTCCCGCTTTCGAATCTTAGTGAAACCCTTAAAATTTCCTCTTCACCGCAGGTCTCACCTACTGGATCTTCGGCTACGGCATGTCGTTCGGACAGGGCCCTTACTCGAACCCTTTCATCGGTCTGGGGGACTTCCTAGTGGACCCCCCGGTGGGGGACGCCCTCATGGGGCCCGTGTTCGCGTCCTTCCTGTTTCAGCTGTCGTTCGCGACCACCGCCACCACCATCGTCAGCGGAGCCATGGCTGAACGGTGAGCGTCTTTCGTTCATTCATCACCTAATTTTGGTTCGAAACGGGTTGAATCGCACTAAGTGTAGTAGCCACGCAAAAACTGCATAAGATCCACTTAGTACTACCCTGGCTGGATCTACTAAATAAAGTCCAACACTATCACTATCCACTTCAAACATTCCTTGAAACTACCCTGGATCCACTAAAGACATTCTTTGAAACTCTATTTCATCCACTAAAGACAGTCATTGAAACTACCCTGGATGGATCTACTAAAGACAGTAGGTACTGTAATGATGTAACCTCCGTTGGACTACTGGCTGATGATAATATTTGAATTAGGTAGGCTGTTTAAAATTATATGTTGGAAGACTGTAAATAAGATTGTCAAGGAGACTGAGACGAGATCCGCCGTTGGGTGCAGACGAATATGTATATTTTAACTAAGAAATAAATAGGAATATCGGAAGTTCGAGTTTAATTCATAGAGTTATAGCTAGGGATAGCACACAAGTGCTACAATGGTGGAGGCGAAACCGCGAGTCAATTCCGATTAGGGAAAAATATTGTAATAGTTAGGTTTTCAGCCCACCATATCTGGATTTTGATGTGATCGCGACGATCAAAAAGGTACCAAGCAGCCAAGCTGAGTAGACTCATTGAAAGAGGAGGACGAAGGATACAATATAAGCGCCAGTAGGACGGCGCGCCAGAAAAGATAAGTGGTTAATTTTTTAAGTGTGAAGTCATAAAATTATGGAGTCCTCAACATTTGACGGGATCTCTACGGACGTGGAAGAGTTTTTTCGGCAATTTGAAATTATTGCCGCTATAAATGATTGGTCAGATGAAGACAAAAGGGTGATAGTGGCTGTGTATTTGTCCGGAGCAGCCATGTACTTTTATAGGGGGTTGTATGATACAGCTGCAACATATGAGGAGGTTAAAGCAGCGTTGAGGGCTGAGTTTCCTCCATGGTGGAAGGAGTCAAAGTTTAATGATGTGTGTGTAGCACAAAAAGTGCCGAAAGCTGTAGAGCAGCTGTCGGTGATTAACGAACCAGTTATCCCGAGCCGATACAACCGTTCGGAATATTTTCAGACTAAAGAAGTAGACGATGTGGATAAACGAGGGCCGCAACCGATGCCGCCAAATTCAGGTGCTAACGCAGCTGATTGTGATGAGGACGAGATGATGTCCGTCGAGGGGGATGTCCTGACAGTACAGCCCATGGAAGAGCTGATGACAGAAGACACGGAACAAAAATCCGGTGGGTCTGATCCGGTTACTAAAGTAGATTTAGTAGAAGAAGAAAGAGAGCCGCAACGCGACGACATGATCCGGCGCCAGGGTGTGCTGCAAGAGAATGCGGGAGTTTCATTTTCAGGGTCTCCCCTCATCAAAACAGAAAAGTGTCCAATCAGTTTTGAAGGAAGTCGACAGCTGACAGGTTGTCAAAATGAGGCATCGACAATGGAGGTGACATCGACGATAGAAGAGGCATCGACAACCGAAGTGAGTAACTCGGACTCCTTGGTCAAGTCCGAGGAAAATTTGAAGGAAGTACTTTTAAAAAAGGCGATGTCAAATGTCATTGTCAATGGTGATGTCAGTTGTGAAAAAGTTCGAATGGAAGGTGTTATCAAAAGGGTTGATTGTCACGCAATGCGGAGAATTATTTTTCTCAAGCGGCATGGGGGATACAAAGCGCACAGTTTCAAGAAGAAATTTTGTGCGGAAAAGAAGTTGAAGAGGTCGAAGTATGAGATGCGGCGACGATTTATGGGTCGACGATGTGTCACGGCGAGAGTGAGGAATAAAATTGTAAATAGGTGCTGGAAGTTCAAGGGTCCCTTAAAAATGGATAGACTGAGATCCCTGTTAGTTGGTGAAGTGATAAAGTGGAAGGAAAAGATAATCCAGTAGTTTAAGAAAAGAAAAAACAGTATGAAGGAAAGAAAGAGACTCTTCTATGAAAGATAGTTAGGTAGATTGTTGTTGCAATGATGTATAATATAGATTTATTAATGCTTGTAAATATTTTCATGTATGAATTCGACGGGAATACTACCTGAGGCGGCAAAGCTTGGGGCTGCAGAGTGCAGCGAGGCTGAGGATGGTTGACCTGGATCGGAGAGCTGCCGGCAGCAGCGTGTCCGATGCGTGTCGACGGATACTCCAACAGCCATACGTTACGAGGCCGACATTTATGATGATAGGAAGGGAGACAGGGGAGACACTGGCATGAGTCGGATGGACTTACCCCTCAGATAGAAGTATTGTCGCCAACAAATGGTTAGGGGTGAATAGCGGTGGCGAAAACAATACACAAGTAAGCAGGTAGAAACATGAAAAAATTGTACGTAAAAATTACGGGAATTTTCCCGAGCGAAATAATATTTGGGTATTTACCCCAACTGGGGAAAATACCCAAAACGGTAAAAATTGCCTCTGAGCGGTTGACAATACGTAGTGACATGCTGATAGAATAACTGTGACTAAATTAGGATCTTTACTCCATCCAACCTCGTCGAAAAGTACTGAGCTGTCGGGACCTTCGGTCCGACAGTCGGCTAAACTGTGTCTAAATATCTGAGCATCAACAAACACCTTGTGTGTGTGGGTAGTCCCAACTACCCTGTCGCCTCCAACCTCCCCTTATAGCGACCCCTTGCCTCGCAACTGAGCTGAGCAATCTGATAGGTACCTGAGAAACTGAGCACTGAGAAACTAAGCGGATGACCCAAAGATCTAGTATGAGCATGGCATGACCAAGCGGCCTCTGAGCGTGAACATGACCAAACGGCCTCTGAGCGTGAACGTAGCCAAACGGCCTCTGAGCGTGAACATGACCAAACGGCCTGTGAGCGTGAACGTGACCAAACGGCCTCTGAGCGTGAACGTAGCCAAACGGCTTCTGAGCGTGAGCGTAGCCAAACGGCTTCTGAGCGTGAGCGTAGCCAAACGGCTTCTGAGCGTGAGCGTGGCCAAATGGCCTCTGAGCGTGGGTATAGATGGCCAAACGGCCTCAACTGAATCTGAGCCTTCGCTCCACTGGTACATATGGCCCTTGGCCTAAACTGAGGATGAGCCTGCGCTCCACTGGTGTACTTGGCCCTTGGCCTAAACTGAGAATGAGCCTGCGCTCCACTGGTGTAGACTTTACCTTTACCTTTACCTTTTACCTACCTTTGCCTTTACCGAGCCTACACTTAGCCATCCGGTCCCTATGAGCCTTCGCTTCACTGGTACGTATGCTGGTACGATTGGCCCTCGGCCTCAACTGAATCTCAGCCTGCTTTCAACTGGTACACTTGTCCATCGACCTAAACTGAAGATGAGCCTGCGCTCTACTGTTATACCTGGGCCCGCGGCCCAAACTGAAGATAAGCGTGAGCTCCATCGTTATACCTCAATCCGATACACTGAGAACACGGCCAATCGCGGCCTCTTTGATTTAACCTGTTATAACGCACTATCACCACATTGAGTACACGTAGATAACATGATAATAAACCAGAGACTGAGAAAATGCACAAACAACTCAAGAGATCAAGAAGCCAGTGAAAAATCAATCACACACTCACAACCCGCTGCGCCGACTTGTATTGTCTCGAGCGCGGCGGGCTGCAAGATGGCCGCCCGGTCGGCTCCCGCGCGTGCCACGTGACCACGTCGACTCCGGGTGGATTCGGGATGCCTCGTTCACTCTCGCAGCGCGTTCGGTGCAGTGGCGGGAGAATTTGAAATGCTTGCGGTCACGTTCAGAAACTTGTTTCTCTAAATTGGTTATGGATCGCGATCATTCGCGACAAGTATAGCTTGATGGGGAAGTTGGTTGCTTTTGGTGGGTCTGACTGACATAGTGCCGAGGTCCCAACTGTTAATAGCACAGGTTTTTTACATTTTATGTCGACGATTGGGTAGCCCAATTATGTAAGGGCGGAATAATATCGAATGAAGTCGAGTAATCTTTGGGCCTCGCTTGTAAATTATGATGGCTTGGAGTATCCAATTTTAACTCAGCCGGATTATTAACCAGCTTTGCCAGATTGTATTATACGAATTCAGGGTAGTATTCTCGCATTTTATGAGTAGGGAGGTAGGTATTTAGGGATGGTGACAGTGAAGTGTTGTACTATTATTTAATTGAAATATTTAAGTTGTTTATTGATGTATAGTTAGATAGTTAAGATCCATGTCTAATTTTGATTTTAGAGATGTTCAAGACCGACCACAGTTGATTAAATTTTGATCACTATCAAAATTTAATGAACTAGAAGGGGGAAGATGTAATGATGTAACCTCCGTTGGACTACTGGCTGATGATAATATTTGAATTAGGTAGGCTGTTTAAAATTATATGTTGGAAGACTGTAAATAAGATTGTCAAGGAGACTGAGACGAGATCCGCCGTTGGGTGCAGACGAATATGTATATTTTAACTAAGAAATAAATAGGAATATCGGAAGTTCGAGTTTAATTCATAGAGTTATAGCTAGGGATAGCACACAAGTGCTACAGTACCTATTAAAACTAACCTCGATCTAAACAAGAATAGTCGTTGAAACCTGGGGGATCCAGGTGGATCTTCTAAAGACAGTTTGAATCTGTGGTTTGAATTCTGTCTAGTAGATCCAGGGTAGTTTCAATGACTGTCTTTAGTGGATCCAATAGTTTCAAAGACTGTCTTTAGTGGACCAAGGGTAGTTGAAAGGAATGTTTGAAGTTGCTCCAGTGTAGTTTCAAGGACTTTATTTAGTGGATACAGGGTAGTGCTAAGTGGATCCTATGCAGTCTTTAGTGGATCCAATAAAGCTTCAAAGACTGTCTTAAGTGGACCCAGGGTAGTTTCAAGAACTTTCTTTAGTAAAGTAAAGTAAAAAAATGTTTATTTAAAAAAGGAAACACGGTCTGTGCATTGAAGTTCTTGTAGATAACACTTATAAGTAAGAAGTTTATGACAGGTGAGAATTACCAGCGGTACCCACACTAGGATACCCTGTGTCGTGGATCCAGGATAGTATCTACTAAGTGGATCGTAATGACAGTCTTTGAAACCACCCTGGATCCACGAAAACACTAAGGTTTTCTCCCAACAGATGCAACTTCAAAGCGTATTGCCTGTTCTCGTTCCTGAACACAATCGTGTATTGCGTGCCGGCGGGCTGGGTGTGGGGCGACCACGGCTTCCTGCATCAGCTCGGGGCGGTCGATATAGCTGGTTCGGGCCCTGTGCATCTCATCGGTAAGTTACGGAACTTGACTTCAGCCCGTGAAAACCCACTGCTGAGTAAAGGCTGGCGTCCACTAACGGCGGATCGGGGCGGGGCGGGCCGCAGCGCAATAGTCCGCCGCTAGTGGACGCTGTTCCATATAAATTCAGGCTGGCGGATTTTAAGTTGCGGCCGCCCCGGCCCGATCCGCCGCTTATGGACATCTAGCTTAAAGGCCTCTTCATGCTCACGCCACCTCTCACGATCCTGTGCCAGGCGCAACCACTGTTTTCCGGCTACTTGTGCTATGTCGTCGGACCATCTGGCTGGTGGTCTGACTTAACATACCTACTTGAAATTAATACTATTGTCCGTCAGGAAGGAAATAGGGCTCGAAGAAAATTTATCCACTTAGGACGATATTTCGCAGCTGATTCGAGGTCGTTCCTTCTAGTCGAAAACGACTTTCCGATCCTCATTTGTCCCCAAAAGGCCTCTGACATGACTTAACGATTGTTATTAATCAACAACAACCAAGTAGGTACCAACGGTTTAACATGACTTCCGAAGCACGGAAGCGCTCAGATATTATTGCCACTCGGTCACCCATCCATGGACTGACCGCGCCCGATGTTGCTTAACTTCGCCAATCTATTAATAAAAGCTAGTCCAACTAGGCTGTGGGCGCTTGTAACCTACCATGGACATGAGTAAATGTCCAAGTGTTGTTTCACTCCAGGCGGATCCTCAGCCTTCGCCTCAGCGCTGATGCTGGGCCCGCGTCTCGGTCGCTACGCCAAGGGCACCGCCCCGCTGCCTCTGGGCAACCCAGTCAACGCTGTCATGGGCACTTTTGTGCTTTGGTGGGGCTGGCTGGCTTTCAACTCCGGCAGCACTTATGGGGTGAGTCTCAGTTTCAACAAACTTTAAAACCCGACCCGTGAAAAAAATCAATAAATATTCAATGGTGGAAAGGACAGATCTGTCCTTCTCGTGAGCCAATGTGGGAACTCCTAAATGGCTCATTGCCACATAACATGGTCCACAAAAGACAGCCCATGACCGAATAAAACGACGCGATACATTAAAGACAAAATAGTCCAGACCTACTAAGGACAGTGAGTGTACCAGTCAAGATAGTCTAGGATCCACTAGAAACAGTGTATGATCCGCCAAAGACAATCCTTGGGCCGCGCCTCGGTCGCTACGCCAAGGGTACCGCCCCGCTGCCTCTGGGCAACCCTGTCAACGCTGTCATGGGCACCTTCGTGCTTTGGTGGGGCTGGCTGGCTTTCAACTCCGGCAGCACTTATGGGGTGAGTCTCAGTTTCAACTCCAGTTTCAACAAACTTTAAAACCGTGAAAAGAAAGAACTATACATAAACAATGCTGGAAAGGACAGATCTGTACCTACTTCTCGCGATCCAACGTGGGGACTACGTAAATGGCTCACTAAAAAACATGACCCACAAAAGTAAGCCCATGACCGAATAAAAAGAAGACTAAATAGTCCAGACCTACAAAAGATAGTGATCCAATCAAAACAGTGCATGATCCAACAAAGACAATGCTTGGGCCGCGGCTTGGTCGTTACGCCAAAGGTACCGCCCCGCTGCCTCTGGGCAACCCTGTCAACGCTGTCACGGGCACCTTCGTTCTCTGGTGGGGCTGGCTGGTGTTCAACTCCGGTAGCACTTATGGGGTGAGTCCTTATCTCAATTTCAACAAACTTTAAAACCGTGAAAAGAAAACAATCCTGGAAAAATCTGATCTGTACCTACTTCTCGCGATCCAATTGGGACTACGTAAATGGCTCAATAAAGAAGATGAGCCACAAAATATTTACATTACAGCCCATGACCGAATAAAAAGACGCGATACATAAAAGACAAAATAGTCCAGACCTACTAAAGACAGTCAGTGATCCAATCAAGATAGTCCATGATCCACTAGAAACAGTATCTATCCAGTAATGATCCAGGGGAGTTACCCTTGACGCTATTGCGAAAAAGTTTAAAAATTAATATCTCTTTGAATTCGCATAGTAATGCTTTGATTTTAAATACTTTGTAATATTTATTCAAAGGTAAGGCTGTTTTATTAAATAAAAACACAAAATGCGTCTTAATTTGTAGAATATTACATTTTGTAAATTGCGCCATATTGCGGCCGTATTGGAAAAATGCGTCAAGGGTAGAGGGGCAGTTTGGTCCACAGGGACAAAAGGATCAAACCAACGGTACAACACCGCAATACATAGGTACAGACAGCGTGCGGTCATCAGTAAAAGTCTGGTCCTCCGAGGTTATTTGGAGAAAAACATCATGAATAATGCTGATTAGGCATTTACTAGACAGTTAGGTAGGCAGATGATTTGCATAAACGGCCGATTAGGCAGCTAAGTGCACCGATTTTGCAGCATTGTACCTTCTAACTTCGTCTAAGTGGCTAAATGCACGATGACAACAATGATTAAGTGTAACAATCAGCTATTTTGTTAAACGTCCGTCCCCTATTTATCCACGTCAAACTGTGAATGATTTTTGCTAGGTATCTGCTACCTAATTATGGAACCTTGAGAACTACAGGGTGCAATCGAATTCGATAGCGGAACTTTAAGTAGGCTGACTGATCATCAATACAAACAACTTGTACAGTCGGCCACAGTCTCAGATACCCCTTTTTGTTCGATTGGCGCCCTTATGCCGCGCGCGATAAGAGCTACCATGGGGTATCTGAGATTGTGGCCGACCGTACTATGTAGCGAAAAAAATGGAGCGAAAAAAATATCAAGTGTTTCATACTTTGGTGCAGTACTGAGTAGACCTTTTGTATGGAACAGCAGATATTTTTGTCCCTCCATTTTTTTCGACTCCTAGAATAGCACAAGTTGTTTATAGAAATCAGTAGACAGCCTAGTTGAAGTTCAGCTATCGAATTCGATTGCATCCTGTAGAATACATAAGTAATATTTAAGTTATTGAGCTGTAGAAATACCTAACTATCTAAATTCGTACCTATAAAAAATAAACGATAGGTAATTGCTATACAGGGTGTTGTTTTGGTTAGTGACACCCGACTCAGGGAAGATAGTTTTGGTAACGCATGAATTTTTTTTTAATTTTAATTTTTGATTTTAAAATTACTTCGTTTAATTGGTTCTACAAACCGCGACAATATGCGGACACGGTGTCTTTTCAAAGCGCGCGCGCGATGTGGTACGAGTGCGGCCGCAACATCGATAGCGTTAGTATAATAATAAGGGAAACCACAATTTGATTATTTTTGGGTATTTTTCACAGTTTCTTTTTATACAACGTGTTACAAAACATCCTAACTCTTTTTACAGGGTGTAACCTAGTGGTCAACAGGATGTCAAATCTGTAAAAAAATATTGAAAAAATCAATTTTTATTTTGTAACCTCTAAATTAAAAAAAAATCATAACTTTTTTGTTTTTGGTATTAGTTCAAATTTTAAAATATGTTTGTGTGTGTAGGTGCATTTACATAGCTTTGAGTTGTTAAAACATTGTGAAAGTCAATGAAAACAATATTTAAAAAATACTTTCCTCCCGCCACAGCGTTCACATCTTATTAATTTAAAAATCCACGGAACGTCATAGAGCAAAAAAAAAATTTTGGTTGTGATCCCTATCACCGGGTGCTATTACCCTCTAAAAGAGTTAGGTACTTTTGTAACACCTTGTATTTAATTTTGCTTTAGTAGGTGTAAATATCACCCCTGACACTTTACAAAACAACACCTTGTATTTAGGTAACAATTGATACTTCGAACCGGATGCTTGTTATAGAATTGACTACTCATCCACCATTTTAACATGTGCCAACTCACTCAACTAATAACAATATTTTTGCAATCAGTAATTTACCTAAGGCAGATCCGGGGATCTAGGATTTATCCGAAGGGGGGCAAAATCTTGACATAGGCGCCCTTCCTCAGAATTTGAGAGTTTTGAGACCAATCAATCAATAAAAAAAGTTAAAACCGTTGTAAAAAATAACATTTTTTTATTTTTGTTTGTTAAAGCCGTTGTAAAAAAAAACGGGTTGTTCCGTATTCATGACACGACTTTTCATGCTATAGGTATATTTTTCCGGATTTATGGTACGAGTTATTATTATTCCTACTCATGATTATTTTCTATTTAAGTTTCCGTTTTCATTTTACATGTGTTCCGTATTCATGCTACCAATAAAATACCATTTAATATTGGCACGTTAGTATGGTCAGCATAACAATTTCAATTCTAAGATTGGTAAGTCGGACTAGGTACCTACCTCAGTCTCTCCACCAAGGAACCAAATTATAAAACTAAGACATAACATGCACGCACCTTTCGATACACCCGCAGGCACTTTTGGTTATTGAAATTAAAAAACCGTGGGATTCGCGCACCGAGGATTCCGTTCCACCATTCTATGCATTTAAATGGAAGAAAAATAAAAACTAGGTAGGCTGCATACAGCGCCATCTAAAGTTAAGGTTTGAAACTAACATAGAGGGCGATAGGCTGCATACAGCGCCATCTAGAGTTAAGGTTTGGGACTAATATAGAGATGTAGAGGGCGCTAGTTTCTATTTCGTGTTACAACCCTCACCAGCATCATCAGGTATATAATTTTTTTGTTCTTCTAGCATTACTTCCTCAACTCAGCCAACAGATGGCACTCCACAGTCCTACATCGTGGATCGTGGTATGGCTTATTCTATATTCTGAGTGTCAAGTTTTATAAATAATGCAGCCATGATAGCTATAGTTTTGTTTATATTAAAGTAAAAACATGTTGATTATATTTCTTGATTTTTAAGAACGTTGGTTATTAACATAATTTTTATACACCGTGGAATTTTAGTGGTTTTAAAGCCGAAGGTATTTAGTTGCACTCGTGATTCTGAGCCAAATTCCAAAATGTTACTTCAAAACGAACGAAAATAAAAAACACCTACCCAATACAAACGGCTATCGCCAATCGACACCATTTGTATGGAGAAGTGAATTTTTGTTTCGCGCGTTTTGGAATGAAACTTTGTAATTTGGCTCAGAATCACCAGTGCAATAAAATACCTTCGGCTTTAAAAGCACTAAAATTGCACGGAGAAACAAGATACAAGATAATTATTATTATTATACAAGATGATTATTTCTAACTTAATTTGTATGATTTCAATCCTATGATGTCCTATGTCACTTTAATCGATCATCAATTTGCAAGGTACTGTTGACCTACTTGTTTGCAGTGCTGATGTATAACGCATACGTGATTATCCCATTCCTCATGGCGATACAAAGAATAATTAATTGAACGAGCGAGCGAAGCGAGCGAAGTTCTCCGAGTCTACTGGAACAATCCGGCGTTTGTATGTATGTATGTATGTATGTATGTTTGTATGTTTGTATGTTTGTATGTTTGTATGTTTGTATGTTTGTATGTTTGTATGTATGAATGTTCGTTCGACGATAACTTGAGTAAATTTGGTGGGATCGTTATGAAATTTGGTAGGCGGGTAAATGAAATTAAAAGAATTTTTAAGTTCGAACATGAGCCAAATCGGTCGAGGGGTTGCCGAGATATCGGGTTGTTAAGTTTATATGGGGTCGCGAGTTCACAGTTCGGGGCGAACCACTAGTATACCTCGTGCCAGTGTCCGTGGATGTCTTAACGAAATCCGTACCCAGCTTGTCTGCGTATTATTTATTTCTTCCAATATTTCAGATTTTTTTCTGACCGTACTTAAAAGCAAATTATTTTTATTATAATGTATGGTAGCATGAATCCGGAAAGGCTCGCGAGACGAAATGTAAAAATTAATAAAATAATTTCCATAGCATGAATACGGAAGTCAAGTAAAATGAATCCGGAAAAAATATTCGTGACATGAAAACTCGTGTCATGAATACGGAACAACCCAAAAAAACCAATTTCACTGTCTGAAATTGTTTTTTTTTTATTTAACCCCCCTAGATCCGGGGCTGATTTTGGCGCCCCCTGAAACTGCCGCCCGGGGCGTAGTCTTAGCAGCTATGAAAAAAAAGCTGCATTTTATGATGAAAGCAAGCCGCTTTGCACAGTGATAGAAGGGACAAAAATAAGCGATTTGACCCGCAGCAGCACAAGTTTCATCCCTTAGGACCAGAGAGGGCGCCACTTCTAAAAATAAACTTTGAAAATTTCTAACAGCCTAACAGGTGAACCGATTTCAATGATTAATATCTTAATCGAAAGAAAATCACTTATTGTACAATCAAAAAAATTAGATTAAAAAAAATACTATGATGGCTGCCGTAAATCCTACGTTTTCTAATTTTATTTTTTTTTTGTCAATTTTTATTGAACGATGCAAAAAACTTGTATGAAAAGGGTATATTTTTTGTAATTCATATCGTTACTAATATAATAATAAATTTAATGAAAAAAACTGCATGCCAATATCATTAGTAGTTTAGGAAATATTTAGGTTTACTTGTGCTGAGAAAGCGGGGTATTGCCCTCGCGTCATAGTAACTAAGTAGAGAAAAAAATATATTTTTGTGATGGAATCTAGCCATTTTGCACAGTGATAGTGGAGACTAAAATAAGCAATTTTACCCGCAGCAGCAACATTTTTATCCCTTAGGAACACAGATGGCGCCACTTATTTAACAAAACTTCAAAATTTTGTATAAAATAAACGGCTCAACTGATTTTCATGATTTAAACGCCCAATGGTTGGTTTTTATACCATAATACATATTAAATATAAATAAGTCAAAAAAGTATTAGAAAAAAAAAAAAAAAAAATTTTGTAAAATAAAAGTGTTTTTATTGATGATGATGAATCTTGTATTTATTCTTTCTAGTTTTTGACAAATACTTACACATCATTTCTCGTTTGCCTTGTCACAGATGTGTACAATAACGTTAATGCCTAACAGTTCACGAGTTTCCTTATTTTATTTGGAATACTACATTGAATCCATTTAATACAGTTTACTCAGAATAAGCGACTAAAAATTTACGTATACCGAATAAAATAAGGAAACTCTTGAACTGTTAGGCATTAACGTTGTTGTACACATCTGTGACAAGGCAAACGAGAAATGATGTGTAAGTATTTGTCAAAAACTAAAAAGAATAAATAAGTGATTCATGATCCTCAATGAAAACACTTTTATTTTACAAAATATTTTTTATTATTTTTATATCCAATACTTTTTTGACTTATTTATATTTTATATGTATTATGGTATAAAAACCAACCATTGGGCGTTTAAATCATGAAAATCGATAGAGCCGTTTACTTTATACAAAACTTTGAAGTTTGGTCAAATAAGTGGCGCCATCTGTGTCCCTAAGGGATGAAAATGTTGCTGCTGCGGGTAAAATTGCTTATTTTAGTCTCCACTATCACTGTGCAAAATGGCTAGCTTCCATCACAAATAGAAGTTTTTTTCTCTACATAGTTACTATGACGTGAGGGCAATGCCCCGCTTTTCCAGCACATGTAAACCTAAATATTTCCTAAAGTACTAATGATATTGGCATGCAGTTTTTTTTATTAAATTTATTATTAAATTAGTGACAATATGAATTATAAAAAATATACCCTCTTCATACAATTTCTTTGCATAATTGAGTAAAAACTGACAAATAAAAAAAAAAAAATTACAAAACGTTGGATTTAGGGCAGCCATTATAGTTTTTATTTTAATTTGATTTTTTAGGTTGTACAATAAGTGTTTTTCTTTCGATTAAGATATTAATCATTGAAATCGGTTCACCCGTTACGCTGTTAGAATTTTTCAAAGTTATTTTTAGAAGTGGCGCCCTCTCTGTTTCTAAGGGATGAAACTTGTGCTGCTGCGGGTCAAATCGCTTATTTTTGTCCCTTCTATTACTGTGCAAAGCGGCTTGCTTTCATCATAAAAAGCAGCGTTTCGGTAAAAAATGGCCGTAGCTGCTATAGCTAGCGGGTGCCCCGGTTTGCCTAACTTTATAAGTAGGTACCTACTAGTAGTTCGCCCCGAACTGTGAACTCGCGACCCCAGTTACAGATGTGTAACTTTTTGCTAACACCATTAGCGCAGGCGCGCGCGCGTTTCATTATAAACAGTACAACCCCATATCTCGGCAATCCCTCGACCGATTTGGCTCATGTTCGAACTTCCCGCCTACCAAATTTCATAATGATCTGACCTTTACTAAAGTTATCGTCGAACGAACATGCGTACAAACAAACATAGAAACGCCGGATTGTTCCAGTAGTCTCGGAGAACTTCTCTCGCTTCGCTCGCTGTTTAAGACGCCGTACGTCTCACAACTAGCGCCGCCAATGGAAAAAAAATCATATCTTTTTTTTGGATGCGTTTTTAGCAAAAAACGCTCCTGCGATTTCTCAACGCGAGGCTTAACTATTTTTAGGTCGTAAGGTTTGGATTCCAGGATTGGATTTCCTACGAATGCAATCGATTCTCGCCAAAAGTGGCCACTTATGGCGAGAATCGATTGTATTCTTAAGTTCTAGGATCTGGAATCCAAACTTTAGGTCCTAAAAATTGTTTTTTTTTTTTTAAGTTTTTTATTATTTCTTATTGGTTTACAAAAATTTTTTACATAATTATAGGCGGAAGAAAACCTTACAAGGTTTATCTGCCGCCGTATTCATTCATTTTATAATAGTTTACAAATTAAGATAGGTACAAGGTTTTCATGATTTTTTTACAATGTTGGGGTTTTTTACAATGTTGGGGATGTTTCAATGTTTTAAGCCTTGCGTTGAGAAATCGCAGGAGCGTTTTTTGCTAAAAACGCATCCAAAAAAAGATATGTTTTTTTTTTCATTGGCGGCGCTAGTTGTGAGACTTATTTCATCTTAAAAATCCTCACACCCATTGTCGTCTCCCGACAGGTGAGCGGTGCAAAGTGGCAGTACGCGGCGCGGGCCGCTGTCATGACCATGATGGGGTCCTTCGGAGGAGGCTGCTTCGGACTCGTGTAAGTTTAGATACAGTCGGCCACACGCTAGGATACCACTTTTTGTTCGATTAGCGCCCTTATGCCGCGCGCGGTAAGAGCTGCCATGGGGTATCTGTGACTGTGGCCGTACATAGGTAGGTACCTACTTTAGACTGTTAGGCCAGTGTGTTAAGCGCAAGCGGAGGCGGCAAGACCTACCGCACATAGGATCCAACGAGATTTTACTTTCTCTTTAGAACCAGATTTTTTTAAAAATGTATCCAAAGAGAAAGTAAAATCCCGTTGGATCCATTATGGATCTAGGCACTGGATCCATAGGGAACAAAGGGTCCTGGCACTCGGTTTCGATCATTTGCTGGATTTAATTTGCCTTTTTTTTAATTTTGATAATTTTCGTTTTTTTTTTCAGCTTCACGCTCATCAAGAACAAGGGTAGAGCGGACGTCATGGAGTTGATCAACAGCATTCTTGGATCACTCGTCTCTATCACCGGTAAGTGATCCAACCTGTCAATGCGTTCACCGTCGCACCAGCTTCCCTGTGACTGACCTGTCATCTCTATAACTGACCGGTCATACCTGTAACTGGGCAGTCATCCTTGTAACTGACCAGTCATCTCTCAAACCCACATCCTCAGTGTCGGCATCCTCCTCAGATTTTCTTCTTCTTCTTGGCGTGCCTCTCCACTAATGGAGGTTGGCCGTCAGCTCTTCATATTCTTCTCTGTTCTTTGCCAAGCGAAATAAATGTTCGACGCTGGCTATCTCCGTCCATTCCTTGATGTTTCTGAGCTACGACTTTCTTCTTTACCAGCACGCCTCTTCCCCTCAATCTTGCCCATCATGATCACTTGAAGAAGTCGGCATCTGTCGTGGTGGATCACATGTTCTGGGATCTTCTTCCTTTTCATCATGATCACTTGAAGAAGTCGGCATCTGTCGTGGTGGATCACATGTTCTGGGATCTTCTTCCTTTTCATCATGATCACTTGAAGAAGTCGGCATCTGTCGTGGTGGATCACATGTTCTGGGATCTTCTTCCTTTTTATGGTCAGCCTAAGTTCTCGGGAACGATTGACGCGTCGTAGAACTTCCACATTCGTAACTCGGACCCAACTTATCCTCGGCATCCTCCTAAGATTTTCTTACTAATATTTGTTTTTTTTTCTCCAGCCGGATGCTTCCTCTACCGCGCGTGGGAGTCCCTAGTGATCGGTCTGATCGGCGCGGCAATAGCGTCCATCACGGGACCGCTGTTCGACAAGTTGCGCATCGACGACCCCGTCGGGGCTTCTGCCGTTCACGGGGCCTGCGGGGTCTGGGGTATGTGGGACTTCTAACATTTCTAGATAACCGCTCAGGCGGTTTCTGTAACAACGGTTACATGACATCACGGATTCTAAGGGCTGCTTGCAACTTGTGTTACAAAAAGTCACTGTCCCTGACCCACAGGTTGGTAATCCAAATATTTGATTGATCGTGTGATATTGAGCCGTTTTGACTTAGGTTTTATTTTTAGTAATAGCAATACTAGCTAACCAAGAAGAAAAAAAGGGTTGGCTAGAGAAAAAATACTCTGTTTTATCAACAGATGTATATGCCATCTGTGGTCTTGGCTCGAGAGATTTACAACTACATTTTTGCAGTGAAATCCATGCCGTAAGTGATTTTATTTGCTTAATTATACTAGTGTATACTACGGCAAACAATACTCATAGCTTACATACAGAAACTTTAGTATAAAAGTTTGATTTAACTTGATTTGTAAGTTCACCCCACCCGTTGAGGTTGCGAAAGCTTTGCCTTGTTGGTTGTTCTACTAATCATTTCGTATGATATTGACCTTGAAGTGATAAATTACATTAGGTTATTTAATACGTCTAATGTGTATCAAATTTAAACCAGTTGTAATGTTTATTTTATGCAGTATTCGTGAAAAATACCGAACATGGTGAGATTTGTAGGAATTTCGCTAAAGTGCTGTAGGTAACAAGAGTAACATTTCGACGCCATTACTGGAAATTAAGGGTCTTTGCGCACGGGCTTACCATGGTACTAATTTTGTATTGAGTTTTGTTAACATATTAAAATAACAATACTATTATGCCTTAAGTTTTGAACTGATATGATTGGGTGATCGGGTGAAATGATAAACATAATAATATTGTTTAATTATTTTACAAAAAAAAATACTTTCCGTAAGCCTACTTTTTTATTCGTGGGTCAAGTTGGGGGTGGGGAGTTAACGTTTGGGCATATGCATGGGGGCAATAAGAAAGGCCTATCCTTAAAATTTCCACAAATAAAATATTTACCAGAAAAAGTTTTTGTAAAAAAAATATTAAATTTTCAACATCCTTGAACTTTTTTTTTGATGGGATAGGATTGAGTTGGTTTTGAAGCGCAAAAAAGATTACGTAACTTGGTACCGAGAAACGCACAATTTTATTTATGAGTTATGTTATGAGGCCTTAAAAAATATTTTTTTTCTAAATATTCTTTGATTTTCAAATTACATACCTTGTTCAGTATTTTATTCTAAAATAACCGCGATGTCCGCACACCCTTTAATAAAATCCATGTTATTATTTCACCACCATTGTCAGAAAAATACAGTTCTAATCATTCAATTACAATAACTAACATTATTATGTCTATTTCAGAAGTTCCAATTGTCAAGATCGAGAGCGAAGCGGAAAACAGAGAAGCCGTCAGTGTTTAAAACACACGACTGAAGATCATAACTGCTTGTTAATAATGCAAAAACTATATTTTTTTGCATGTAGGTAATATGTAATTTTGACAAATAATTATTTTTTATACTTTTTTTTTATATTATCTATGTTAAGTTCACACGGGCAATATTTTTATAATAAAAGGGCATTTTAGTTTAAATTTTTACCACGTGATTTTGTATTTTTTTTATAAATTAGCTGCACATTACATTGTAAAGAAAATAAAACATATTAAAATATGTAAATTTTCCACGCCACCAATCGTCAAATTTAGCCTGTCACCTTACTAGATTTAGGTATGTGACCATTATATCGTTAGATTTCAATATTTTTGTGCTTCATTGTTTTTTACAATTTGTGTAGGTAAGTATTTCGTACCAATGCAATTTTTCAGTAATTTATGGCTCCAATTCCAACTTCTTGAAACCGGGTACAAGTTTAAGCGAAAATGCCCAAAAACAACTTTGTTTCATGTGACATGTAACAAATGTTATTTATGGACTAATGTTAATAAAAACAACTTTTTTTAAGCACACCTAAGTAATAATTTTAGCTGAGCACACCTGTTGCAAAAATATTACTTGCTTGTTCAGCAACATGAATTTTTAAGTTTTTATTTTATTTCGTAAGTAAATAAAATTATTAAATATATTTTTAACTTCACTTGTATCGTTTAATTTATCTTTCCCCACACAATAGTTACAGTAACCAACAGATCAACCTACCCCGCCTACAACTCTATTCATTTGACGTTTGAAGTTTGACTTCGCAATGATTCAATCTGTTGCTTACTGTACGAGAAAATAGAAAACCCTAGCCATGCCCGCGACTCCGTTCGTGAGGGATTCGAATACAACTTATCCTATATGATATTCCAGGGTATTATCTATGTATCCATTGCTATTATCCTAACACACATTTATTAATTCTCACACACAAACACACGCACCCACACACACTCACACATTTACATTTCTACACACTGAGAGGACCCTAAACGTGCACTACACATTTTTCTATTTTGTTTCATAGATTTATAAATTTAATACACTGAACGTAGGTATATTGTAAAATTGCTCATTGTAAGTTACGCATATTTATCTAAAAATATGTTTTATACGGAACACATTTTTTTGTAGCTATGTAGATCTACTTGTATAAATTTTCCGGACGGGGGCGCTGTTAGCTGAAATACAGGTTTACCTACGCCTAAGTTAGCAACAGATGTTACTATTGTTTCCTGAAGAATATACCTAATAAATATTCTTAATTCGTATTTCTTTAATCTTGTAAATATTTTTTTCTGGTGTACAATAAAGTGTTCTCTATCTATCTATCTAGCATTTATTATTGAAATTTAATACCACACATACGAAGAAGCATGTGAAACCATTAAACATTCGACGTAGGTAAGTAATTGTCTTAGCTATATTGTTTTACAACGTATGAAATTCTGCGTCTGAACGGGGCCCTTAGTTCTCCATTGATCCTTAAGCGCTTATTGTAACAGGTGTGGCATCATATTATCGTGTTTTTGGGAACTTATTTCATTACCTTTTATCAGTTACTAGTTATCATGTGTTACGGTGTTGCAAAGATAATTTAATAAGCTCTCTTGTAAATAAAACATCGCTTGGTTTCATGTAACGTACTAAGTATACTCTTTGTGTTAAGAGAACACTGAGATTTCCGTACTTGTGTTTGGGTATCGGCCTATAAAAATCGTTTTTGTGAAGTGTTTTTTATAACAATGGTTGTTGATATACTTTACTAGAAAACGTGATTTGTGTACCTTTTTATCAGTGTAAATATTTTGAGCGCATTATATCTCCTAACCAGTGAAAAAAATAGTTAAATCTCAGCGGCGCGGCGCTACAACTACGCGTAAAATCAAAATGTAACCAGACTTTTCAATGGTATGTATTTCATGTATTTATTACTAAGTGTAACTATTATTTGTATTACAATGTGTTTATATGTTTCCTCGGTTGAATTTATTCCTACAAACAAATACCCTTATATCATTAGATTAGAAAATAATGAGAAAAATATGCAACTGCACAAAAATTTTCAATAATGCATTTTCATGACCTCCTGCAATTTGTTTAACTACATAAATTGATACAATCTTAATAGTAATAGGTACCTACGCTATCTGTGTATTGTAATTAATCATGGCATTAAATCAATAAAGTCTAATGAGAGAGATATGATAGTTTTTCTGAAAACCACGCGCTGCGTTTTTGCAGTTGCGATTTTGCACAAATACACCAGCGCTCAAGAGCCGTGCGGCCGCGAACGCCAGCGCCTGAACGGTTAGAGCACTAATAATTCTATAAACAGCACCAACATTACTAGAAAGGCACTTTAAATTCTTAAAACAGCACCAATATTTCTAGAAAGGGCACTTCAAATTTTGTAAATAAACCAACATTTCTAGAAAGGGAACTATTAATTTTATAAATAGCACCAACATTTCTGGAAATGGCACTTCAAATTTTATAAATAGCACCAACATTTCTAGAAAGGGCACTTCAAATTTTATAAATAGCATCAACATTCTAGAAAGGGCAATTCAAATTTTATAAATAGCAAAAACATTTCTAGAAAGGGCACTTCAAATTCTAGAAACTTCACTTCGAGTACTAGTAATCGCATGTACTAGAAATAGCACTTCAAATTCTAGAAATGTCACTTCAAGTACTAGAAATAGCCCGTCAAATTCTACAAATGGAATGTTTAGATTTTTTTTAAATTAACTAAATAAGAGGAAAAAGCTTAGATAAATGTTTACAAAAACGTCTGAAACCAAAATCAATGAAATCTAGCAAAACGACTTCTTCGTTTACTCCTTTTGTATGGGCGAGAGCGCGGCAGTCATTGTTAGGGATTTATCAAAGTACCTAGGTACTCGTAGGTAAATAATTACTATGTGTTTGTTGGACAGGCGTGATCGCTGTTGGACTATTCGCCGACAACCCCATCCCAATGGACACGACAAATGGAAGATCTGGGTTATTCAAAGGTAAGCCCTCAAATAAAACAGCTCTTCATCAAACGTATTTTTTTTTTTACTTTACCTCGGTGTTAGTGACTTCCCCACCCACTGCTGGGCAAAAGCCTCCCCCACTTAAGTCCACTCCTTTTCACTTTTCTTTTTTCCTTTTTTTTTTTTTTTTCTCTGGACTTTTTTATCCTGGGCCACCTTAGACCACTCCGGCATGTATTTGACGAGATCGTCCCGCCAGCGTCTTCGCGGCCTACCTCGACTTCGATGTCCATCTGCTGGCACCCATTCCGTGGCGATTCTTGCCCACCTGGTCTGGGTGCATGCGGCTGATATGTCCGGCCTAGCTCCACTTTAACTTTGCTGTTTGGACCCCTACGTCGGCTATGCGCGTCTTGGAGCGCAGTGTGGTATTTCGGACATGATCTCTTCTCTTGACGCCGAGTAAACTGCACTCCATTGCTGGCAAATCTTGAGTTCAAAATTTAGACAATAATTGTAATCCGTGCGGGATCAGAATGGGATAATACCTTTTGGAACTGAGAAGCTCGCGGTCCTGTAGCGTCAGCATTTTAGCAAACAGTTGTCTATGGCAAACTCGCGTCGAAACTTGCTTGTGTTTTCTGTGCGCGTGGGTGTCTGCTCGAGTTTTATTAAATTAATGCAATAACATTGAATCCTTTTAGATTACAACCATTAAACATAATTTGTGTATTTCCAATTTCATAACCCTATGATAGAACATAGAACTAAAATTTTTTTTACTTACGCTACTCGAGAACTGTCATTTTCGATTCAGTTCCAAAAGGTATTATCCTATTCTGATTCCGCACGGATTATAAGCCCCTGTATCAAGGTTAAGGGTGGACGATAGCAGCGTGGCGGAAAATTCAAAATTTTCATAGTTTTTTACATTTTATAGCTAAACTGAGCTATTTTTGTTCAGCGATTTTTCGTTCGCGGCAATAACATAGTATTCTTTTCATTATTGTAAACAAAAGAACAACAATAATTCAGCCGATTATGTGTTCTGGTCTACGACAAGATTTTGGGCAGTGCCACTGCTTCGTAGACCAGAACACATAATCGGCTGAATTATTGTTGTTCTGTTGTTTACAATAATGAAAAGAATACTATGTTATTGCCGCGAACGAAAAATCGCTGAGCAAAAATAGCTCAGTTAAGCTACAAAATGTAAAAAACTGTGAAAATTTTGAATTTCCCGCCACGTCGCTATCTTTCCACCTTAAATAAACATTCTGTCGCTGCTTTCAGGCGGTGGTTGGTACCTCCTAGGAGTCCAGTCGCTGACAGCCGTCTGCCTCATGGCGTGGGGACTGCTCGTCACCATGGCTCTGCTCTGGGCCATCGACCAGGTAAGTTGGAAAGGCTGTAGTGGAACCAAGTTCAAGGCGATGTGAGATATTCCTCTGCTATCAGATGTCGGAAGATGCCATCTCGGTCGCTGGTTCATATCCGGCTCGAAGGACCAAATGGAGGCTGCTGCCTATCGCTAGTTATTGATTTTAAAAGGTAACTCCGTATTTTGCCAAAACAGACCATGAATTTTTATTGTCTCAAAGCAATGCAAAAAGATGAAGGAAAACAACACATAGAGAAAGTAAAAAGCACCAAAAAGGTTAGTATATTATCCAGTAGGTAGGTACATACAACAGCACGTCTACACGCTAGCACTCTACACAGTTAGGTACGTTACGGGCTACTTTGCAACAAAAGTGTACACTCTGACGCGCTGTCGTGTTTTTAACCCCCGACCAAAAAAGAGGGGTGCTATAAGTTTAACCGCTATGTGTGTGTGTCTGTCTGTCTGTGTGTGTGTGTCTATCTGTCTGTGTGTGTCGGTCTGTCTGTCTGTGGTACCTGTACGTAGCTCTTGAACGGGTGAACCGATTTGGATGCGTTTTTTATTTATTTCAAAGCAGGTTTTCTAGCGAGTGTTCTTAGATAATATCTAACCGATTATGTTTTATCAAAATCGGTTCGGCCATTTATGAGATAATATATGCTTATTTGAAGGTATTTTTTTATAACTCTGTTGTAATATTATAATTTTCAAGAAGGTAAATAAATGGCTGCTATTTTTCGACTTTGCATATTTCTAAAACACCTTCGACACCCTAGCGACGTAATAATGTTATCAAACAATTCAAGGAGTTAAGTAACCAAATTGTATCGAACACAGGTGATGCCGATCCGCATGGAGCCCTATGAAGAATTGCTGGGAGCTGATCTGACCGAACACCGCATCAGACACGGACAGGTAAATAAGGCGCCGAACACACTGCGCCGAGTTTCGCTGATGAATTCACAGATTCAACACATTTGACAAATTTTTTTTCTTGGCCGAATGAAAAAGAACCGAACCGAACCAAGCAAAAAAGCGCAAGTAATGGCAACATTTATTGTCATAGTGGCAGGCAACAGAAATACATCATCTGTGAAAAATTTAACTGTTTATCACGGTTCATGTCATGAGATACAGTCTGGTGTCTAGACAGACAGACAGTCTGTCTGGACACACAGACAAGTCAGACACAGACGTGATAGACAGACAGACAGATAGACAGACAGACAGACAGACAGATAGACAGACAGACAGATAGACAGACAGACAGATAGACAGACAGACAGATACACAGACAGACGGGCGGACGGTCGAACGGATAGACAGACAGACGGACGGACGGACGGACGGACGGACGGACGGACAGACAGACGGACGGACGGACGGACGGACGGACAGACGGACAGCGGAGTCTTAGTAATAGGGTCCCGTTTGGCACCCTTCGGGTACGAAACCTTAAAAACATACGGGTCGATTTGAGTATCTCCTCCATTTTTTGGGTCGGATAATAACCCTTATTATTGCAGGTGGGAGTCTCGAGGGCAGTGTCGGCGCTGCGACCATACCATCGCTCCAACAGCATAGAGGCAGTGGGCCGCATCGGTGTCAACACCGGACACGGCCTCGTCGTAGACAAGCTTTATGAGGTAAGGGCCTGAGTCTGCAACGCAGTTGTACCATCGAACAAATGGTTATAGTTAAAACAAACATTAGATGATTTGAACTTTAGGTCTACTGTAGGGTAGATGAGACGTCATAGGTGAAGTGTAACTAAAGTCTAATTTTTCATTCAAGATAGTACACTGACGTTTACGGTGTGACCAGTCTCTGGTGAAAATTAAATAGTGTGGTGACAAAAAGTTTGACATGAATCGAATTGCGTAATCGATATAATCGATTTATAGGCCGATTGATGATAACTTTATAAAAGCTTATTATATGAAATTAACTAAAAATGCATTAATTAGTGTAATGAGAAAGTGTGTTTTGGTCCAGTTTTTTGAGGAGTGTTAAATGCGTTAAAAATTGTGTTTTTTAAATGATCTATGGAAATATTGCGTTCCAAACGTTTTTTTTCCGTCCGGAATTCCTGACGCACGGGCTACCATGCGGAATTTCGTATTTCGTTTTTTTTTTGTGACTGAGCTGAATCGCACAACGAGTGGAATGCATCACTATTACAATAAATGTGGCAACATTATTTTGCAAAGTGACAGTTAGCATCTGACAGTTTACTATCCTGAATAAAGAATTAGACTTTAGGTGAAACGTGTTTCGGCAAGGCGTAGTGAACCCACCAAAAAGGGCTCCCAGTTCATGGCTTCCTTCGATCAAGGATAAAACTAGATAGTGCATATAACTCTGAAATGTGTCTGGAAAATTAGATGTCCAAATTCTCTATGGGCGCCTATTTGCTCGTAGTCGAGTGCCAGCCATTGACAGGCAAACATGCCAAAATGTTGCATAAAAAAATGCAAAAACTATACGAGAAAAGCGTCAATAAAGGATGGTGTTTCGTATTTTCGGTAAGAATTAATTCAAAGTTTCATAATTTAATGGATTAATAGCAAAATTTGCCCCAAAACTTGCAATAATTATTATTTATTCCGAACAAGGAGACACGTCTCTTGTCTCTTTCCCTCCCGTTGCTTTATTCGTAAGTTAAAAGACGACGGCAAACTTATGAATTGGAACATAGTTAGTTTTAGATAATGGAGTCGCTTTTCGAATATTAGTTTTTATTGTTATTTTACGTACCTAAATTGTAAGAATTCTATTCTATTTTAGATTTCCAAAAAATGAGATCTAAAGAGAAAAAGGGCGGCAAATAATAGCAAAAGAAAGAGGCGATGATTTTTTAAGCCGTGGTTTGTTTTAGCCATTTTATTGACAGTGATATGTATCTAAAACTGGCTGAAGAAGATAAAGAAACATGTCCTTCCGCGTATTGAGGTATGTTGAAAAAGCATTTTTTTTTAAGTTCAAACTATTTTTTAATTTTTTTTTAAGTTTTTTAAGTTCAACGAAATTCAGCCGATTTTGTGTTCTGGTCTTCAACGAGTTTTTTGGGCAGTGCCACTGCTTTGTCGACCAGAACACACTATCGGCTGAATTATTGTTGTTCTGTTATTTACAACAATGTAAAAAATACTATGTATTGCCGTGAACGAAAAATCGCTGAACAAAAATAGCTCATCGACGATGTGTTCGACTTAGTAAAGGGTCGGTTTCAAGAAAAAAATAACAGGAGAAATAAAAGTGCATGAGTATCGCTTTAGTTCACTAAGTCTACTTACCTAGTACACAATAAAGTTGAAAACAATCATTTCTTATCTAGCAAAAAAAATTGTTACTTCATTTTGACTACTCCACAGTTTTTATGTTCCAATGAAAATTTTGAAATGATGTTCCAAATGAGCTTCGATTGATGTGCATTTAAAAATGTCATATCTTTCCAGGAGATGCATTTGAAGTAAAAACGTATATTAATGCAATAAGGTTGACTTTAATATATTAGACAATGGTCAAAATTACATCTTGTAGTTTCTATTGATAGCTACTTTAGTATATACATTCTAGATTTTTTAGCGGCAAAATTTATAATTTAAATTTATTGCTGCTATGTTATACCTATATATGAGTACATTAAAATACGCAACTCTCCCACCCCCTCCGCAAGCCGCTTAACCCCTCCCCCCTTTGAAAAGTGTCCCGTTTTACAGATTTTCTCTATTTTCAGGAAAACTACACAAGCTAGGAGAAAATGGTCAAAGACTGAATTATTTGTCAATAAATTACCAACAAATAAATACTAACATTCATTTTGATACGATTTATAGTTTCCAAGCTATTGTGCATCAAAGATTACAAAAATGTGCGCTTAGCAGAAATAAAACATTTAATACACAAGAAACAATAAATATTTATTATTATTACAAGAAATGCGTTTATGTAGTTCTTAATATCTAAAATAATATCTAAAGAGTGTGGAGGAGTTTGTGGTGGTTCCGCTGCGCGGACAACGGGCCGCACCGGCACCTCCACCACATTGCCCCAAACTACAACCGGCCAGTAAGAGGACGTCCGTACCCGCGGGAGCTCCTCGAGTTGTAAGACTCCAGCAGCTCGGAGCCCCACTGACCTCCATCGCAACGACTGCACACCCAAGACCCGGGGGCTGATGCCTCCGGAGAAGACGCACGGGACAAGAGTGCCAACTCAAAACCCGCACCTACTACTGCGCGGCCAAGCAGCAGTAGCAGACGACCACTGACTGACTAATATCTAAAAGAATCAGTATAGTCATCATTATCTTTTGAAGATTTGTTGAAGCAACTAAGGCCCTGGCAATGGTTGCACATGGTGGAACAACGCAATCCAGCATTCACACATCGACATCTTTTTCCGCAGGCTTTTTTGCAGCTGCTTGATACTATTTTAAGTATCAACTTTGGAGCTGGTGACTTTGTGTTGTGGCCAAGATATTTGTTGAAGTGGAGGTATCGTAAAATCGTAACTCGTTTAGACTTTTTTTCAGTTTGCTTAGCCCCATACAAGGCGAGAATATACGAGAGGTCCAAAAGTTCGAGGAATGAAAGGGTTGTAAGTGGGATAAAAAAAAATCCTTTTCAACATAGTGCTTCCGAAGCTCAATACACTTTTTGAATCTTAGAATTAGCTTTTCTATAAGCTGAAAAAAAAAATCTTCCGTGCCCTGAAAATGGGTCAAAATGGCTTCTTGGACTTCTTTTTTCTATCGTCGGAAAATTTTCTTCCTCGAAGGAATTTTTTAATTTTCAGAAACAAATAACAATTGCTGGGGGTCTGGTCTAGGCTGTAGAGAGAATAAAATAGTGTCTCAAACCCCACATCTGTGTAAGGCAGCCATCGCAGTGTGACACTTGTAAACGGGCTAATTGACTTGCAAAAAGACAACACCCCGAGAACATTTTTCTCTTCTAGTTTCTTTGATAGCTTCCTTTATTGTTTCCAATAGTGTAAAGTAATATTCTCCGGTTATATTGACACCTTTTATTTGTAGTCTACTAACAAAATTTCTTCAGTAACCCAAAAAATTGTCGCCATCATCTTGCCAGTAGATTTGGCACCTTAAACTTGTAAGGGGGGGTTGTACCCTTTTTATGCCAACGTATCGACTCTTGTTTGGATTCGGATTCATAATGATGAACCAAATTTTCACTTTCAGTCACCATTCGTGCCAAAACGCCTTTTGGTTCTCCACCACAGACCTCCAAAAAGTGTTGAAGTGGGGCGTGGGCATTCTCGGCGCCCATGTTACAGTGACATTTTTTATACCAAGATGTTCATTAAGTATCCTCAAAATTATGGTTTTTGATACTCCAATTAATGCAGATAGAGGTTTTTTTTTCAACCGGGTGTCTTCCAATACAACTTTATCGATTTTTTCGATGTATTCGATGTGGTGGAGTCAAAAAGGTGTCTCGGGCGGGGGACATCTTCAATCGACGATCTCCATTATTTTAAAAGTCCATGCCACTAATAAATCAATGTTTTGGAAGGGCAATGGTCCCCATAAATGGCTCCCACCTTTTAAATTTAGATTTTCGGAGCTTATTCCTCATTGATAAGGAACTTTATAACGGCCAAATCCTCAATTTGCTCCATAATTGCAGGTAACTTCCGGATTTACTTATTCTCAGGACGATAACTTATTAATTAATTAAACTAGGACGCTGAAATTTGGCTTAGAGACTCGTAGTGAGTTGCTTATTACAATCACACCACGCAAAAAAATAAAAAATATTGTTTTTTATTGTTTCTTGTGTATTAAATGTTTTGTTTCTGCTAAGCACACATTTTTGTAATCTTTGATGCACCATATCTTCGAAACTATAAATCGTATCAAAATGAATGTTAGTATTTATTTGTTGGTAATTTATTGACAAATAATTCAGTCTTTGACCATTTTGTCCTAGCTTGTATAGTTTTTCTGAAAATTGAGAAAATCTGTAAAACGGGACACTTTTCAAGGGGGGGAGGGGTTACGCGGCTTGCGGGGGGGGTGGGAGAGTTGTGTATTTTAATGTACTCGTATATAGGTATAATATAGCAGCAATAAATTTTAATTATAAATTTTGCCGTTTTGCCCATACATTGAAATCTAGAATGAATACACTACTTTTTGTTTCTGTGGGGACAACTTTTGCTTGTAATTTTATAAGTGATGCTGGTTCTAGGGGGTTTAGTTCGGTGATGGCTTCAATTACGATTTGCCTTACTTTCGAATCTATCGCGATCCCTTTCAATGGCATCGGGATCATGATCGTTGCGACTTTAAAAGTAACTTGTAACCCATGTTCTAGCACAATAAATTAATTCCATTTCAAAGATTGTTAATCTCCGTTGATTCTTAACCTCTCCCATCACATTCCAGGCGAAGCGCAACGCGAAATCGGGCAAACCGAACCCGAAACTGCAAACGTTCACGAACAACGCCTTCACACAAGACCCGGAGGAGTCCCAACGGGACCCTGGGTTCTTCCGCAGCCACGGCTTGCTCAACAAACGACCGGGGAACCCTGAAAACGAACTGCACAGGGCCCTAGACGGTATGATGGATGAAATAAGCGGCGCGAACTTCGTGCGACGGACTTCAAACATCGTAAATGTGAATCGGGGTTCAAATCCTAGAAATAAGTCCAGAAACGGATCGTCTACGACGCGAATAGAGCCAGAAGATATCCAGCATATAAAGGGGAAGAAGTTCAAAGAGCTTTCGGTGATGGAATTGGAGGATTTGGGCGAGATGAACGCGAGCCAAGATCGGTTCAGGCATAGGTTTAATAATGATGACTACGCGAATGATGTGCTAAGAGCTAATATGAGGTGGGTCGATTAGTTGCGAAGAGTTGAGGGATGTATTTTGGGCGATAATTGTGATACTTTAGAATAGGTGTGCAAAATATTATATTACACAGAGAACAGATATTATAAATTTATAATTTAAGTTGAAATACGTCTCACAACTAGCGCCGCCAATAAAAAAAAAACATATATTTTTTTTGGATGCGTTTTTAGCAAAAAACGCTCCTGCGATTTCTCAACGCGAGGCTTAACTATTTTTAGGACTTAATGTTTGGATTCCAGATCCTAGAACTTAAGAATGCAATCGATTCTCGCCAAAAGTGGCCTAGGAAATCCAATCCTGGAATCCAAACCTTAGGTCCTAAAAATAGTAAAAACCTCGCGTTGAGAAATCGCAGGAGCGTTTTTTGCTAAAAACGCATCCAAAAAAAGATATGATTTTTTTTCCATTGGCGGCGCTAGTTGTGAGACGTATGGCGTCTTAAACACAATTTTAACGGATTTAACACTCGTTTTAACTTGGAAACTCTTTGGATTGGGAAAATATATCCTTAACGGGGGTAGTCAATATCTAAATAATATAATACCACATACAAGACAGCTATCACCCCAGTCTACTGGTAATTGTGTTCTGTGGTCTACTGCGACCACAAGCCTTGCAAAGGTCTCAAAACGTTGGGAAAATGTAAAAAGTTAAATAAAACAGGTGTTAAATCCGTTAAAATTTAAATAATGTATAGTGGCCGTGCAAACCTAAGAAAATATTAGATATTATTTACTATTATTTGTGGTATAAGATAAATAACTAGTAGGACATAGAATAGCGGTCAGGATTATTTTACACGAAATCCATATTCGATTTGGTGGAAAAATTGCATTAGTCGAACCGTACGTTTTTTATTTAGTTTACGAAAAGTTGGCAAAACGAAAAGATTATTTTTTTTTAAATATAAAATCACTATCTGCGATCAGTCCTGAGACTATAAGCTGTTGTTTTGTGTGAGTTTGGGGTTTGAACGCAGTCCGTCCTGTGACAGCTGCTTTCTTATTTGATTTACATTTATTTATTTTAATAGCTAGGTTTTACCTAAAATTAAAACGTTTATTAAGCATACTTACCTTATTCGAGGCCTACATAATATATGAGAGTAGCGTTTCCGTTTCCTGTCAAGTTAGCCGCGTACTTCAGGTCCGTCCACGCGCTCCGCTGCAACTTCACTCCTATCATGACGTCACGCCCCCACCAGCGCCGCCTAGCAGTTGAGTTTGTGGACTCGATATTCTGCTCATTGCGTTTCAATGCCACCAGGCAGAATGGAAAACTGTAGGCCTCGAATAAGGTAAGTATGCTTAATAAACGTTTTAATTTTAGGTAAAACGTAGCTATTAAGCAGCACTGTACCGTTATTCGAGGCCTACATAATATATGAGAGATTTGTCTATTATCGTCTGGTGGCGCTGGAATTTAGAAAACGGCCAATGTGATTGAAGGTAGATGTAAGTACCTACGGATGATGTATTACCTACGGGTACGGTACGGGGTAATACCTATGTATGAAAATAACTTTCGTAGTGAAAACTGAAGTTTTATTTGTTACTTGAACACTATTACTAATACAGAATGCACCTGGCACACGGTTTTAAGTATGAATCACATATTCGCATCGTTAGCAGTGATTGCTTAGTTATGTATTTAAATTATGATACATTTTTATCATTTTGGGAGAAACAGTCATAATCACAGGAAAGCAATTAGTGCTTTGTTCATTAATTAATTGGTGTGAAAGAGGATGTTAAGGAAGTGGTGTTTCTCGGAGTAGTTGCGATTTCCCTCCGGTAAAATCGTCTGAACGTGTTAGCTGACTTCCAGTTTCCTCTTGCCAATATATCATCCAGCTGGAAATTATCAATCCAGTTTTTCGACGCTACTGCCGACCTAATGCTTCCGGCGGATGCTTCGATATTTGCCTCCCTAAGGAGTTTTTTGATCCATCCTCCGATTATGGTGCGTGTGGCAGGTCTAGGCGCACCTGTTATGGCAAGGAACAGACTGTCGGACTTTGCTGCATTCCTTCTTTCGCGTGACAAATCAATTAGACGATTGATCCAATGGAATGGACACAGGGCCTTGTTCTCAGTGTGTGCAGTCAATTTCCATCCGGACTGGCGATGGTCACTGGAGTCTGTCTTCGATCCGAACGCTGGATAAAGAATTATATAATTGTCTCCAATCACAATATGTTCATTTGAGACTTTCAGTAGCGTAAGATCGTGCACGCGTCTACCCGAGCATAGAAGTAAGATGGCCGCTGCGCGCTGAGAAGCTTCGTAGAGGCTTGTCGTATCGGGGTTCTTATTACTTAGGTGGTTTGTCAGAACGTCGGTATCCCAGATAGGTGGCTTGGCCTGCTTAGGCTTGGCTAAGGCGATTGATTTCAGAATGTGTTTGACGAGACTGTGCGAGCTTAGCCTGTTTTGATTGTTAGGGCTTGAGAATGTAGCCACTACCGATTTGTGAACCATAATCGTGCTGAGAGAAAGGCCTTCCTTTTGATGTAGATCGGCGAGAAACCTGGCCAGGTCGGACCCATCCGGGTTGCACGGGTCGATGTTTTGGTCTCTTGACCATGCGAACCATCTTTTCCAGGCTGGCCTATATGTATTGAGAGTAGAATCGCGCCAGCTGGAACGCATTAGCGCTTTTTGTTCCTCAGTCCAGTTTGTTAGGTGGCTGTTCCACCCCCACATTTCCATATTTCTATTGTCATCTCCGACGCTTTGGGTGGTGGAAGTCCTGTTGATCGGTCTACTAGGACCTGCGGTAGGTTCCTGATTTCGAACGGGGGTGCCAGAGCCCTGCTTTTCAAGTCCGGTCTCCAATAGACGTTTTCCCATCTCGGTACCACAAGCAGAAATATTCCCGAGGCTTGGTTCAGATGATGTAGAACTCTTGGAATGAGGCATGGTGGTGGGAAAACCCATGCTAGTGGGAAGTTCCAGGGCATGCTCAGAGCGTCGTAGTATGTCGCCCTGTCGTCTCTCCTGTCTAACGTACAGTATGTTGGTACTACGTGGGCCGTCTGCGATGCAAAGAGGTCGACCGTTGGTGTTCCCCATTTCTTGAAGAGTATTCGAGTTACTCGAGGAAGAAGGTGCCACTCCGGCGGAGCTTTCTGGCGGGATAGGTGGTCTGCTTCGCAATTGTAAGTCCCCGGAATGTGATACATCGTTAAGTTGATGTTGTACTGATCCGCGATCTGATAGACCTCTCTGGTCAGGTCCGTAAGAGCTGCTGATTTCGTACCCCCTTCGTTGCGTAAGTACGATACGACCGATCTGCTGTCGCTTTGAATCAGGAGAGTACTCGAGCTCAGGCGCTGAGAATGCTCTTTCAGTACGTTTATTACGGCGATCATCTCCTTTTGATTGCAGTGGAGATTTTCTTGTGCAGTCGACCAGGTGCCTTGTATGCTCAGGTTGTCGAGCTTGGCTCCCCAGCCGATGTCGCTCGCGTCTGTCGTGAGATAGTGCATTGGGTATTGATAGTGGATCTTTGAAAAACCCTTGTAGTTCTGTAGCCACCAGTCTAGCTCCGATATACTCTCTACTGACAGTGGTTGAGTTTTTGTGGGCTCTAGCTTTAGTAGCTGGTTGGCCTGAGCCTGCAATGCACGGTAGTGAAGGCGTCCCCTTGGAACGACGAAACTCGCAAAATTCATCATACCTATTGTTATTTGTAGGTCTTTGAGGCTCGCTTTGCCCTTTCGCAGTAACGTTGTGATTTGCACGTGTATTTTGGAGGTTAGCCTCACTGGTAGACTCTTTATGTTCTGCCAGGAGTCCCAGGTTATGCCAAGAAATTCTAGTTTTTTGTGCGGTGTGAGGACTGACTTTTTCGTGTTTATTTCCCAGCCCAGTTGCACTAGGAACTCGAGTGTGATGGCAATGTGATTGCGCAATACGGCTGGGCTCTGATTTACCAAAAAGAAGTCGTCCAGGTAAACGAGGATTCGCACACCGCGATTTCTTAAGCATTGTGCGATCCAGTTGGTTAGGGATGCGAATGCTTTCGGTGCTGAGCTGAGCCCGAAGGGCAAGCAGGTCATTTCTAGTAGCTGGTCGGCATAAATGAGGCGTAGGAACCGTCTGTGGCCTACAGATACTGGTAGGTGGAAATATGCTTGGTGAAAGTCTATTTTCGCCATCCAGTCCTTTGATTGCAGGAAGTCTGGTACGCGTTGTACGTTTACTAGTCGAAATTTTTCTGGATGTACAAAGTGGTTCAGATTCTTGAGATTGAATATAGGCCTTAGCGTGCCGTCGCTTTTTGTCCGGAGGAAAATCGTTGATGTGAAGCTGGGTGATGTGGTTGCGATCTCGAGTACGCCTTGGGTCAACATTTTGTTTATCACTTGCGACATTTCCTCTGATTGAGGGGTTTGGTGTTGAAAATTCGGCCAGTGTAGTGGCGGCTTTAATTGGAACGGGATTCGATATCCCAGAATCATTTTTAGGATGTAGGGCGGCGCCCCGTGACGATCCCAGTTGTTGTAAAATTTTCGAAGCTGACCGGCACGGAAGGGTTGACTCGTCGAGTCAATATTTCTTTTTGGTCTGGTAACTCCTATCCCGGCGGGATGAGGGAGAGTATCCTCTGGTTCTCTTGTCCTTGTATGAGGCTCCTCCACGGCCATTTGAAAACTTACCTCCTCGGCCTCGAAAGGAGCGGTTGTGACTGAGGTTGGGCTTTGTCGGTTGATGGCGGTAATTGCTCTTTTGCTGTGGGCCTGTTTTCTTTGGCAGTGTGGGACTCTGTAATGACGTCCCTGGATCATTCTGCGGCGCAGAGTAGCGATCCAAGTTTTTGGGCCAGAAGATTTTCTTTACCCCACCTGCTTTTTCTAGGAGCGAGCTGAATTGGTCAGTATTAAATAGCTTTTCGCATGACGGTGGTATTTTGCGAAGGGCATTTTTGTGAAAGGGGTCTTTTACAGATGCTAGGACGCCTTCTCTTCTATGCTGGATTAGCTCGGCTCTGTGGCCGCATACGAGCTGGAGAGTATTGTTTGCAGACTCGCAATACTCCCCGGAGGTGAAAATATCGGATATTTTCGCATGTATGTCCTTGTAAGCTAAGGAGTCGCTTAGCTGCGCCCAGATTAGGAGGTTCCTCATCTCCGTCTGTAACGCTTCGCGTTGTTTGAGTAAAGCAAATGTTATACTAGCAAAAGCTTTTTCCATATTGGCAGTGAATTTTGAACCATCATAACGTTTTACCTCTTCGTTGGGCTCCAGACTCGTGAAACCAGGCGAGTGCAGGCACAGTTTTTGAACGTCCGCGTAGCGGATGCTGTTCCAATCATGTTGGTCAAAGTGCTGTAGATTTTTTAACTGACTGAGCATTTCCTCGGACGAGGGTGGAATGGGAGGTTCTTTAATTTTAGTGCTGACGTCGAAACTGAAATTTGGGTCGGGCCTATCGGCGGGTGGGCTTTGCTGGCCCGATCTATCGTTATCGTCATTGTATGAGCCTCTATCGAGGAGCTCGTCCCTTGTGGTCTCGCTAACGTCGCGGATAATATAATCATCTTCGTCCCGTTGGTAGCTCACTCGGTTGAGGTTACCTTCGCTGACTTGCTGTTGCAGTTTGGTGACAACACTAAGAAGTTGGTTAAACTTACGGTTTTCCTTGTCATGCTTAGCTTTTTTACGTCTGCGTCGTCTTTTATGGCCGTCGTCAGAAGACGATGAGCTAGAATCCGAAGAAGAGCTGCTTGAACTTGATTCCGAACTTGAGGATCTAGTTCGCTTCTTCCGCTTTGATTGCTTTGCTTTCTCGGTTGGTTCTCGTCGCTCGTCCTCGTTGACCTTCCGCGTGGACATGCCTTCGTCTTCCATCTAAAACACACACGCCTAACGGAAAACCGTTAAAACGTAGGTAGATTTAAAAATAATACGAAAAATTTTTTGAAATAAAAAGCCGTAGGATATTGAAAGATTTTATGTTCTTCAACACATTATAGGTACTATACCTATATACTCGTAGAAAGGTTTGAAAATAATTCGAAAAATTGTTTGAAATAAAAAGCCGTTACATAGGAAATTTAAAGATTCAACACGTTATAGGTAATTATAGCAAAGAACAATGTATAATAAGCTAGAAAAGCGTTTAAAATGCATTTAGCCGGTTTTCCTCCAAATTTTGATGCAAAAACGAAATTTCCGTTTTGAGGAAAACATTTGGAAAACATTTGAAACCGCACAGACATACCAACTGCTAGCGGAAAAACATTTTAATGGATGTCTTTTTATAAAATAAAGCCATCCCGAACGGCAAAGCCGTTAAACAAAAGTAAAAAGAAAAAATAATTAAATTTTTCAAAAGCTATGAAGGTAGATGATAATTTCTACTTTCTAAAGGGAGAAAACCCGTAGAAGAACACTAAAATATACTCACGGTTTTCTTGCAAATATTTTAAAAAACTTAAGTTTTTCTTGATAATAATATTATCAAAAATATTATTAAAATATTATTTTAACACTTTTTACCAAATTGAAGTACGGGTGAGCCGGCCCTTGAACGTTAGTTGCAAAGTTGACCGCCTCGGGCGGGAAATGAAACGCCAATGAGCAGAATATCGAGTCCACAAACTCAACTGCTAGGCGGCGCTGGTGGGGGCGTGACGTCATGATAGGAGTGAAGTTGCAGCGGAGCGCGTGGACGGACCTGAAGTACGCGGCTAACTTGACAGGAAACGGAAACGCTACTCTCATATATTATGTAGGCCTCGAATAACGGTACAGTGCTGCTTAATGGCTTAATTTTAGTTAAAAGTATTTATAAATATTGTAAATAATAAAATAAATACTTACCCAGTATGGAACAGAGTCTCCCAGAGTTAAACTAAAAACTTGCTGGCAAGTACAGACTGTCCGTTAACTCTAGAAATTAAATGGCAACAATTTTTCATAGTAAATCCTAAAAGTGTTCGGCTTTATGTAAAATTGAGGCGTATAGAATCAAAGGCGGCAAAGTGCGTATGATCTTCATACGTTGCCATTTAATTTGCACAGTCTGTAGATATTTAGTATTTCGTTAAGTATTTCGAACAAGTATAAGTAGTTTCAATAAAATTACTGCTTTACTGCATTGAGACAATATTTAGTTTGGTACTATGTATACTGAAACTTTCAGTAATAATTTGTAGAAGTATCTAAATATCAAAAAGGATGATTTTTTGCTATGTTAGGTAAATAAGCAAAATAAAATGGTAACTTGAAAAACTATGAACCTTTTTAATTATTTTCAAGGCAAAATCAACGCATTTTCAGTCTTAACTTACAAAAGTACGCTTAAAATAACAATAAATAAAAATATACAAGGTGTTACAAAACTCTTTTTACAGGACACCCGGTGATAGGGCTCACAACGAAAATGTTTTTTTGCTTAGTTACGTACCGTTGATTTTTAAATTAATAAAATGTGAACGCTGTGGCAGGAGAAAAGTATTTTTTTAAATATTGTTTTCATTGAATTTCACAATGTTTTAACAACTCGAAGCTATGCAAATGCACCTACACACACAAACATATTATTATAGAGCTAATACCAAAAAACAACAAGTTCAGAAAATTTTTAAATTTTAATGTTCTAAGATAAAAATCTTTTATAAATTTTGGGGTCATAACTTCATAAGATAAAAAATGGTTTTTTCAACTTTTTTTTACAGCATTTACATCCTGTCAACCAGTAGGTTTAACCCTGTAAAAAGAGTAAGGATGCTTTCTAACACGTTGTTTAATAAAAAGTATATCCTCACATGACACTGTTGGTATACCACTGGCTGATCTCGGTTGGTAGGGCCTTGTACCCTTTAATTGCTTCGTCGATCTCCTCTCTCGGTACGGCGAGGGTGTACCACTGGTATTCTTTTTGCACTCTTGACGCTGTGGTTTCTGCTGAGTTGTATATGCTGTCCGTACCTGAGACAGGGAAATGGAACGTTGTTAGGGATAACGTTGTGAGCACAACAAGGCATCAAGGCTTTGTACAAAGCCTTGCTTCTACAAACTCAGAAAACTGAATTATGATGTGGGTAATTTGTTGCGTACCTAAACGCGATGGTTTTCTGGTTTGTTTACTCTTATTTTTATTTTATTTGTTCTCCCACTCCCACTGCCCGTTCTGGTTTGTTTACTTTTCGCAGCAGCCTCACTTTTGGTTATTTTATTACTTTATTTTATGTATTTCATGGATGCCTATTTTTATTATAATATTTACACATCAACATTACAACACTACACTGATCTTCTCTTGGACACACTCAACGAACACACTAATTTACTTTTTTTTTTCGCACAATCATATTATTATTTTTTAACGCGCACATAATTATTATCTCACTAGGTATACCGTTTCCGACCGCAGTATGGTCCCGACTGAAAATCAGGTTGTAAGGAGCCTGCTTCTTGCAACACTACTGAGCTCGGGATCAATTTAGGGGCTCAATACTTAAAACAAATTATAATTATAATATGAATGTATGTCTTGTCTAGTTTTAGTCGTTTTGATTTTTATGTTTTGTTGTTTTTTTTGTTGTTCTGAATGTTATGTTTTGAGTATTGTGTCGTTAATAAATGTCTTTTCTTTCTTCTTTCTTTCTTCTTTCAGATCTGGGGCCTGAGTCTATGACACAATGGTGCCAAAATGAGCTGCCAGTTGACAGCTTCAACGATTAATTAATGCTGCAGCTCCTTTTAATGTTTTTGTAGTACGGCAAAGAAGCTTAAAGGGACAGGACTTGCACCCACAACCTTTTGCACCGCCTCTCTTGTTAAAGTCCTGTCCCGAGCGAATCTTAAATTAATCTTATAAAAATCAGGGGTATTTTAAAGGTTTCATTTAGTAGTTATAAATCATAACATAGTGAGAGGTGGCGCGAGGGGAAAAGGGCCTATACCCAACAGTGGGCAGAGGTGCCCTTGACCCTTGATCTACCCTTGACGCATTTTTTTCAATATGGCGGAATATACAAAATTCAATATTTTACGAACTAAGACTCATTTTATATTGGTATTATACAAAATAGTATTACCTTTGAATAAACATTGCGAAGTATTTAAAATCAAAGTATGACTATGCGATGTAAAAGAGAAATAATTTTAAAACTTTGTAAAAATGAACGCAATGGCGTCAAGGGTAACCCCTGCTCTTACATGATGGTGGTGGTCGGCAGAGGTGAGCTGATGATGATGATGATGAAACCATAACATCGTAGGACCCTTACCTTTGACAGGCATCACGATCTCCAAAGCCTGAAGGTGTTCGAAGGCTTTCAGAATCACTGGTCGAGGCACCGCCTGCGTCGACGAGTTAGCGTTGGCGAACTTCGTGTATCTGCGAAAAGATAAATACAAGGTGTTACAAAAGATCCCAACTCTTTTTTTACAAGGAAATAGCATCCAGTGACAGGGATCGCAACCTAAACATTTTCTTTGCTCTATGACGGTCCGTGGATTTTTAAATAAATATAATGTTAAATTAAATGCTGTGGCGGAAGGAAAGAGTTTTTTAAGTGTTACAAAAGTACCTAACTCTTTTTACAGGGTGATAGGGATCACAAACTAAATTTTTTTTTGCTCTATGACGTTCCGTTGATTTTTAAATTAATAAAATGTGAACGCTGTGGCGGGAGAAAAGTATTTTTTAAATATTGTTTGCATTGACTTTCACAATGTTTTAACAACTCAAAGCTATGTAAATGCACCTACACACACAATCATATTTAAAAATTTGAGCTAATACCAAAAACAAAAGAGTTATGATTTTTTTTCAATTTTGAGGTTATAAAATAAAAATTGTTTTTTTCAACTTTTTTTTACATATTTGACATCCTATTGACCACTAGGTTACACCCTTTAAAAAGAGTTAGGATGTTTTGTAACACGTTGTAATTTACATTGACTTTCACAATGTTTTAACAACTCAATGCTATGCAAATGCACCTACGCAGATAATCATATTTTCAAATTTGAGCTAACAAAAAAGTTATTAAGTATTTAAATTTTGAAATTATAACATAATAGTTTTTTTCTACTTTTTTTAAAGAAAAAGTAATAAGAGTTAGGATGTTTTGTAACACGTTGTAGACAAAGATGAATAGAGATCTCATGTTGGAAAGAAGATGAAGATGTAGCCTGACAATCTTATTGTAAGCGACATATTAGCAGTCCACTGTTGAGTCGACGGCCATCTTGAATCCGCCATTTTGAATTTAAAACTACTTATATCAGGTTCATAATGTAGTAAATCCTGGAACTTCTGTTACATTTCGAGTTACTTTTGAGTTGTCAGCGGCCATATTGGCTCCGCCATTTTTAATATTATATCCGGTTTACATTAATCCAGCGCTGGAATAATATCAGATCAATGCTTATTGTTGCTTCGGCGACCATTTTGGATCCGCCATTTTGAATTTGAAACTACTACTTATTGCAGATACTTACCTACACAATACTTTGCAGGCGATTCTGCAGGCCCACTTAACTGTTGATTGTCAGTCATAATGGTCCTGCCATTAAATTTTGAACTATACCGATTTTTGACCCGTTCATTCTAATTTCGACCTTATTCCTTTGATTACATGTTCAGAAGCATCTCAAAGTTGATCGGCTGGTCCTGCAGAATCTCCCTGGCGTGTGTGAAGGCTAGCAGGAGCGATATCTCCAGCACGGAGACTGTAGCGCGCACACGCGGTGTTATGAGCTCACTGTTGAGTCGGCAGCCATCTTGGTACCGTCATTTTGAATTTAAAACTACTGATATCAAGTTCGTAATGGTCTTGTAAATATTGTTGAAATTTTTATTACAATTTCAGTTACTTTTAAGAAGTCGGAAGCCATTTTGAATTTGAAATTACTAATATCAGATTCACGCGCAATGCTGATTGTTGCTTCGGCGGCCATATTGGATCCGCCATTTTGAATTGGAAACTACTACTCATTGCAGATACTTACCTACACAATACCTTTGCAAGCGATTATGCAGGCCCACTGTTTATTGTCAGCCGTAATGCTCCCGCCATTTAATTTTGGCCCCTACATTCTAATTTCAACCTTATTCCTCTGATTACCTGTGCAGAAGCATTTCAAAGTTGATCGGCTGGTCCTGCAGAATCTCCCTGGCGTGTGTGAAAGCTAGCAGGAGCGATATCTCCAACACGGAGAGAGATTGCAGCGCACACACGCGATGTTGCGCGCACACTGTCGCGTCGACTGACTGGCAGAGGGCGCCGGCGTCTATGTAAGGCTTCGCGGGCGAGACACGGCAGACGATCTGGAACTGTAGAGAATGATAAAATAAAGGCCTTTGCATCTGCGTAATAAGATGATTTATACAGCGTCTATCGTCAGCCACAAGCTAGAATACACCTTTTTGTTCGATTGGCGCCCTTTTGCCGCGTGCAGTAAGAGCTGCCATGGGGTATCTGTGACTGTGGCCAACCGTACCTTCACTCACACTACAGGGTGCACTTTAAGTCAATAGCGGAACTTTAAGTAGGCAATCTACTGATCAATACAAACAACTTGTACTAGGTGGCGAAAGAAAAAGAGTGAAAAAAATATCAGCTGTTCCATACAAAAGGTCGCCTTAGTACTGCGCCAAATGTATGAAACAGCTGATATTTTTTTCGCTCTATTTTTTTCGTCACCTAGTACAAGTTGATTGTATTGATCAGTAGAAAGCCTACTTAAAATTCCGCTATCGACTTAGAGTGCACCCTGTAGTTGCGAAACTCCAATATCAATCAAGAAGATAAAGATCCTGAGCGATAAGTAAATCACAATCGCTAACGGGACAAAACCTTCAAGAAACTATCGCGATCGCAATCACAATCACGATCGTAATAGTTTTAAATGACGTTTTTTGGCACCTATTAGATGTCAAATTTAACAGGGTCGTGATCAATGTTGAAGTTAGACATTTAAGACCCCAGACAAATAAAAAAAAACTCACCAGCACGTCCCTAAAGAGCTGCTCACTGACCGTATAGTAGCAGAGCTTGTCTATAGTCCGTTTCCAGGGCAGGCGGAAAAGCGATCATTAACCTTTGAGCGGATCACAGATATAAACAACATTTTTTATGTCAAAGGTTTTTTGAATTTTTGACATGTTTACTACGCACTGTCACATTAATGAGCGATGAGGTTTAGTAATTATTAAACAATTATGTTAAGGTGAAACGACACCAAAGTGGCGGAAAAAAAAACATGTTGGTATGAGTATACATTAAGTATATTAAACAGGGATGTCACGTTCATCAGTGTCAGTTTCACAATCGTTTTCTGATGATGAGGATGTGCGATTGTACACACTTGCGCAGAAATCCCCACCAGTTTCGTCGAGCGCTCATAACTCGTGACGCTACCTGTAGCACGTTGAAACAGGTTTTTTATCTCTGACTGACCGGAACTCTCACCCCACCCCGTACCTAAAAACACGCTTCGATATCCAAACGATACAGAAATGTAAGGAGAGTGACGGAGTGCGACACGAATCGTTATATTTTTACGGTGACATAGTACTTCGTATCAATGATCGCTTTTCCGCTTGCCCTGGAAACGGACTATATCGCATCCACCACCCTTGCTTCCTCCACTAACGCCCTCACATTCGCGTTCCAGTCAGAGACAAAACCTCGGTCTAGCTGCTGGAACTGACGAGTGTCCACTTTACACCGGTCCAGGACCTCCCCGGGTAGGCCTAGACTCTAGGCCCTAGAGTCTAGACAATAATGTCTTCGATGTTGAAATCATATTTTGGGCGTAAATCGCTTAGAGAGACTAGGGGACTAGTTGTGAAACTTCATCAATCACAAAGATCCTGTTCGATAAGTAAATCACAATCGCTAACGGGACGAAACCTTCAAGAAACGATAGCGATTGTGATAATGATCGCGATCACAATCACAACAGTAAAGTTTTAAATAACAATTATGCGGTCTGACGTTTCTTGACACCTATCAAATGTCAAATTGAACGCGATCGCGAACAAGGTTGAAGTTAGATATTTAAGACGCCCGACAGTAAAAAAAACTCACCAGCACATCCCTAAAGAGCTGCTCACTGACCGTATAGTAGCAGAGCTTGTCTATCGCATCCACCACCCTTGCTTCCTCCACTAACGCTTTCACATGCGCGTTCCAGTCAGAGACAACACCGCGGTCTAGCTGCTGGAACTAAGAGTGTCCACTTTACACCGATCCAGGACCTCCCCGGGTAGGCTTAGACTTTAGGCTCTAGACCCTAGAGTCTAGACAATAATGTCTTCGATGTTGGAATCCTATTGTGAGCGTAAATCGCTTAGGGAGACTAGGGAACTAGTTGTGAAACTTCATCCATCACAAAGATCCTGATCGATAAGTAAATCACAATCGCTAACAGGACAAAACCTTCAATAAAACGATCGCGATCGCGATTGTGATCGTCTTCAATGACATTTAAGCGGTATGACGTTTGTCAACCTCTTTCAAATGTCAAATTGAAAGAAATGAAGGGGAAGAGATTGATGTTGAAGTTAGGTAATTGAACCCCAGACCGAGTTTTAAAACATACTGCTATTTTGATGTTTATTGCTGCTCTTATTCTACAGGGTGCACTCTAAGTCGATAGCGGAACTTTAAGGAGGCTGTCTCCTGATCAATAAAAACAACTTGTACGAGGTGGCGAAAAAAATATCAGCTGTTTCATACATTTGGCGCAGTACTGAGTCGACCTTTTGTATGGAACAGCAGATATTTTATTCGCTCAATTTTTTTCGCCACCTGGTACAAGTTGTATGTAGTGATCAGTAGACAGCCTACTTAAAGTTCCGCTATTGACTTAGAGTGCACCCTGTAGTGCCTTCAGAGTATAATACTTATCACTAAAACTCACCAGCACGTCCCTAAAGAGCTGCTCACTGACCGTATAGTAGCAGAGCTTGTCTATCGCATCCACCACCCTTGCTTCCTCCACTAACGCTTTCACATGCGCGTTCCAGTCAGAGACAAAACCTCGGTCTAGCTGCTGGAACTGACGAGTGTCTACTTTACACCGGTCTAGGACCTCTCCGGGTAGGTCTAGGTTGGTTTCTTCGGTGTCGGACTCAGATTTGGGGTCCGCGACGCGACTTTGCGACTTGCGGCGGGACGTCTGTGGAAGCAAATAATGCAACATGTTAGAAAAAAGATCCTAACTCTTTTTACAGGGTAATTAGCACCTCCATCAAAAAAATATCCCAGGCACTGCAGCGCCGAGTGGTCTCTTCACCCATTTAGTGTGAATGAAGGTGCCACTGGACGCTGCATAAATCACCAAAGTCAAAGTCAAAGTTTTTTATTCAATATGCCATAAATAAATAATTTACACTGAACGTCAAAATATTATCAAAAGTAAAAAAAGTATACAAATCAAATACTTATTACTATCTAATACTAATACTAAGTATCTAGCTACTTTGTTTTCTCCAGCTTCACTAGCTCTGATCTTTCTTGGAGAAGAAGCATGGTAAAGAAACTCCAAGGATCTCATAATATGCTTCTGACATGGCTTGACGATGGTTATTGGTTATTATTCAACAACAGTTTGCGTTGTTTGATGGTCTTCATTACCTGACTCCACGGAGGAGTAAAGAGATCAAAGAAGAAGAAGAATTACCTTTTTCTTGGCCAATTTAGGTTCTGGCACAGTGAGCAGTGTCCTCAAGAGGTCCAGAAACATGTCCAGTGGCGCCTGAGGCCTCGTATCCTCAGTCTGTGCTTCGGTGGGGTACAGGAATATGTGGCGGTGGGAGAAACGCGACTTTACTCGCTTCTCGAGCAGTTCTATCACGTCGAGACGGCTGGATAGGCCTGGAAGGATAATGTAGTAAATAGGTAGGTAACCGTATGAGGTAGTGGCCACCCCTGGTGTCAGAGTTTTTAAGGCCACCCAAGGGTCTCTGACATGGCTTAACGATTGTTATTAATGAACAAAAACCGGGACCAACTGTTTAACGTGCCTTCCGAAGCACGGAAGCGCTCAGATATTATTGCCACTAGCGGTCACCCATCCATGGACTGACTGCGGCCGTTGTTGCTTAACTTTGCCAATCGATTAAGAACGCCTAGTACAACTAGGCTGTGAGCGATGCACAGTGGTCGATTTGTACGATTTAGGCGGCCAAAAGTCCATTTCTCAAAGTTAACTTATAACAAAACTAATTGATTCCCGGAAAAATAGACACCCCGACTGCCCAAACCCCACCCCTCCCCAGTTCCTAGAACTGCGTGCGCGCCCCCACAGGTAGTCGGAACTTGATCGTCGCGCAAGCTGTACGCGTTCGTTCTCGACACTCTTAGCGCAACCGATATTCTAAAGTGAATATTTCATTGGATATTATTCAGTTACAAGTGAAAGTGATGGAAGTCGAAAATTCAGGTAAGCTCCTTCAAATATAATTTAAATTAAGATAAGGAATATCAATATTTAGTGCAGTTACAACGTATCAAAGATTGCCCTTTTTCATAGAAAATATTATCATTTTTTTATTTTCAATAGTAAAAATGTTGTACTTCCGAGACCGTCCGAGTTAAATTCCTTATGGTTTCTAATAGTATAGCTCTTTGAGCAGATAACCACAAAAAAAATAGCCACCACCTTTGACCACTTCGCGAGAAAAATAATAATTCATTAACTTAGGCAGAAAGTGAGAAAAATTCCTTTTTTGTTTCTTTTGCGTTAAAATTCCTTTTCGTTGTTCTAGGTTCATCAAGTTACTCGGGCATGGAGGTAGTAACTCGCAGATATCTTTTTGATACGATGATTGAGGAAAACTCTCCATCAATAAACGACAAATTGGAATACTTACAAAATTATTTGTTAATGTCTTACGGGGACTCCGACGAAGACAAAAAGTATATAAATCATAAATTTTCATATTTTAAAACAGAAATAAAAAAGAGATGGTCCAAAGCACGCAACACGCTAGAAAAATTTCTTATAAGCAATGATGCATGGTTAGCAGGAACGTTCGAGATGCCCATAAAAACGCATAATAAGTCAGGACGACCTAGCAAAACATTCAGTGAATGTAGTGAAAGAACTAAAAGGAGGAAAACAGAAGAAGTTCGCTCCTCTGTAGGCAAAGAAGTGATAGTTCACGCAGCGCAAGTAATTTTACAAAAAGAAGGAAAAAGAAACGCCTCGCAAGTCCTAAAAGATATTACAAATTCGCCTGCAGCCGCAAACGAATGTAAAAAAAGACATTCCAAATCAAAGGCACAAGATCCCCTTACGCCTCGGGAGGCACTGCGAATGTGCGTGGACGCTGATTTGACACGAAGTCAATATGAAATTGTGCGAGCAACCAACAGAAGCTTTTACCCGTGCTACGAATTAGTGTTGAAGGCTAAACAGGAATGTTACCCACCCAAAGAGACGCTACGAGTGACCGCTTCCTGTGCTGAAAGTGATCTACAATCTTTGTTAGATCACACCGTCACGCGATTATCAATTTTCCTCGAAGAAGTACTAATGACTCTTACAGAAACTGAGAGAAATTCCTTGCAGATTATCTGCAAATGGGGTTGTGATGGTTCACAACAAGCTCAATACAAACAAAAGTTAATGAATGACGCCGACTCGGATGCAAATATATTTTTGAGCTCATTCGTGCCTCTACAAATTGTTTGTGGCGAAGACAAAACAAAAATGGTTTGGCAAAACCCGACTCCTTCTTCACCACGATATTGCCGCCCGATACGATTCAGATTTATAAAAGAGTCTACAGACATTACAAAAGATGAAATAAATTACGTTCGGGACAGTGTGAAGTCCCTTAAAGCCACGGAATTGGAACTGAATGGGCAAAAATTCTCGGTTAGCCACAGTCTTAAAATGACCATGGTGGACGGCAAAGTTTGCAATGCGGCGACTGACACCAAATCAACGAGTAGATGCTACATATGCGGAGCCACTTCAAAAAACTTTAATGACTTAAGTAAAAAAAACGAAATTCACCCAGAATCGCTTGAATTTGGCCTATCAACTTTACATGCCAGAATTCGATTATTCGAGAGTATTTTACATTTAGCTTATAAATTGCCCGTTGGGAAATACCGTGAAAAAAGAACCAAAGCAGAAAAGATGCTAGAACAACAAAAAAAAAAAGAGATTCAGCAAAGATTCAGAGAAGAAGTAGGTATCTTGGTAGATATGCCAAAATGTAATTTTGGTAACACAAATGACGGTAATACTAGTAGAAGATTTTTTGAAAACCCACATCTGGCTGCTGAAATAACGGGAATAGACATTAATTTTATTTATAGAATTAAAGTTATTTTGGAAGCCATATCAAGCGGTCACAAAATAGATGTCCCGAAATTTGATGAATACGCCATGGAGACAGCAAAACTGTATGTAGAGTTATATGGTTGGCATTCTATGACTCCTACCATGCATAAAATTTTGGTACATGGTGGAAAAGTTATAGAAAATTCTCTAGTGCCTATTGGTCAACTTTCGGAGGAAGCTGCAGAAGCTCGTAATAAGCACTTTCGCTCATACCGTCTAAACTTTGCTCGAAAGTTTTCACGCGAAGACTGTAACCTTGATATTTATCACAGGTTACTCTTGACATCAGATCCGCTCATCAGTTCAATGAGAAAAAAAAAGAAGATCCGATCAAAACCATTTTTGCAGGAAACTTTGGAGCTTTTGCTTCCTGCAGAGCCAAATACAAAAGGCACTTGTGATAAATGCATGGAAAGTGACGGTGAGGAAGAATTGTCTTTTAAAGAGTAACATAACAATTTGTATGTTAAACTTTCATAAAATATTGTCTTATTGTTTATGATTCGGTACCTAACATTGTAAGTAACATTTAGTATAATAATGTGGTAATAACTGTTGACCATTTAATTTTAGTGTATACTGTATTTTTTTGTCATCCATATTTTATTTTCAATTTAAATAGGCATGCAGACTGTAGAGAATAAACATTTTTTTTTATGTACGGCCGTCTTTTACTTAACAAATTGTGATAATTCTTAACCCAAATATCAAAAACTACTAAGCCGATTTCGATAATTCAAATGAACTCAAAATATATATTTTACACCAAAGGGAGATTTAAAGAAAATTTAAAAACATTGGCGCTATTTACAAAAATATTTTCACAGAAATGTTTTTTTGTATAGAAAAATACGCTTTCAATGAAACAAATAGGGATAAACATATATATTCACTCTAAAATACCAGATTAGCATTTGTTGTCGTATTTATTACTGAAATAAAGCATAAAATAGTTTTGGCCGCCTAAATCGTACAAATCGACCACTGTGCGATGTAGTAAATAATAGACGGCACGTCCGTATGTAACAAGCGCGTTTATTTGGAGACCGCCCCACAATAATATCACATCTTACCCTACACATTACAGATAACCTACTTGAACGCCTGGATCCCAGAGGGGTAGCCAAATACAACAATATTATGCTTTTTGAAACTTTCGTGGTTATGAGACATAATAATAATAATAAAGGCCTTTGCATCTACGTAATGAGATGATTTATACAGCGTCCAGTGGTACCCAGCACCTATACCATCCTGACAGCTTAGTCGGTCTGGCTCACAGGAAAGCCGAGTCAATACGCGTGGAGCCAACTGTTTTTCCTTCACCGTTCGCGAGTGGTTTTGCTACTTCAAATTCACAAAATTAAATGTACGTAACTTTGAAAGATACAAAGTGATAGGTACATGCCAGCACCGGGAATCGAACCTGGGTCTCTCGCTTCCGATTCCAATTTTCTTACCACTAACTAGGCCACCACCGCCCCTGTCTGTTTATAGGTATTTACCACCGAAATATAGAATCCGCATTACGTATAAAATCACAATAAAAACTTGTCCCCACAGAAACAAATGAAATCAGCAAACGAAACATCATTTCGACCATACGTATTATATTCGAATGTCAACCTTATTTCATTAGTGTACAGTTTTACTTTAATTGCATAGGCTACGAGCAAATAAGCTCCCAAAGGCAATATGGGCATCTTTTTTTCCAGACACATTTCAGAGTCCTATGTTGTATCTAGTTTTATCCTTGATCGAAGGTATTTACTGAAAACGTTTACGCACCAATGACGCAGACGGGCGCCTGTCCCGATACAGTCACATCAAACAGGTTGTACAGCAGCGTCTGCGTCCTGGAGACAGGAAACAGGGTTCACAATTATTTGAATCAGTGATTTTAATCACCATCATCAGTGGTCGTCTGCTACGTTAGTACGAGAACTGGGGCCTTAGCCTGTAACGCAATGGCGTATCGATGGCGTCCCAGGTAGAAGGACCAAACCGGGGTTTTCTCGTTTTTCTCCTACAACCAGCGAACTGATCCTCTAGAATTAGAATCGGGATATTCTTTGCTGTACTACAAAAACGTTAATAAAATTAAATCGTAATTGAAGCCGTCAACCGGGAGGGACATTCAACCGGGATATTCTTTTGGCTCCATTGCGTTACAGGCCTCTGGATGGCGATCAGTCGGAAGACCTAGTCTTGGAGAGGGAGTGGCCTGTCGTAGTTGGGGGCAATGTAGTGGAGGGGATTTTAATCGGGATCTGCATCCGATTTCTTGCTTCACTCGCATTCTTTCGATCTCTCTCTCTCTCGCTCTCTTGCCTTCTCATTTTCGCCCTTTCGATCTCTCTTTCTCTAACGCTCTCTCTTTCTCTTGCACTCCCTTCCTTTCGTTCTCTATTTAATTCCCTCTTTCTCACTGTTTCTTTCTCTATCACTGTCTCTCGCTCTCTATCTCTCTCACATCTCGTGCACTCTCGCTCTCGCCCTCTCGCGTCTCGCGCACTATCTCTTTCGCATTGGCCCGCTATCTCTGTCTCTCTCTTGTTTCTCTACCATTCTCTCTCGCTTTTCCCCCTCACTTTCTCGTCGTCTCTCTGCTATTGGTACATTTTTCCATCAACCCTACCTGGATGTGTTACATGTTCTGTCGAACTGATTCAGCAGGAACACCATGGACTTGCAGCCCCGGTCTGGATGCAGCTCAGAAGGAACGAGAGGTTCTCGGCGAGTGCGGACTCTCTCTCGCCCCCACTTTCTCTCTATCGCCCTCGCACTCGCACTCTCCCACGCCTCGCGCACTCTCACTCTCGGACTATCTCACGCCTCACGCACCCTCGCTCTCATACTCTCTCACACCTCGCGCACCCTCGCTCTCGCACTCTCTCGCGTTTCGCTCCCGCACTCTCTCGCGTTTCGCTCTCGCACTCTCTCGCGTTTCGCTTCCGCACTCTCTCGCGTTTCACTCTCGCACTCTCTCTTGTTTCTCTACCACTCTTTCTCGCTTCTACCTCACTTTCTCGCCGTCACTCTACTATTGGTACACACGACAGCACGTCAGCGTGTTCATTTTTGTTGTAAAGTCGCCCGTAACGTAACCTAGTAGAGTGCTAGCGTGTAAGGGTCGACGTGCTGTCGTGTGTACGTTTTTTCATCAACCCTACCTGGAAGTGTGACAGAACATGTCAAACTGATCGAGCAGGAACACCATGGACTTGCAGCGCCGGTCCACCCCGCTCTGGATACAGCTGAGAAGGAACGAAAGGTTCTCTGCAAAAGTGCCAAAGACACGGTCCCCGACTGCGTTGTCTAGTTGCATCTGTGAAACAAAAAATACATGCACTCCATAAAAATACCCGCATACACCCTGGGCCTCAAGTCTTTAAAACAGGACTTTAAAAAAGGAGCAGGTACTCAATTCAACCTGGTTTTAGGGTTCCGTATCCGTAAAGGGTAAAAGGACCCTATTACTAAGACTCTGCTGTCCGTCCGTCTGTCACCAGGCTGTATCTCATGAAACATGATTTATTTCTGCTGCCACTATAACGACAAATACTAAAAATTAGAATAAAATAAATATTGAAGGGGGCTCCCTTGCAACAAACATGATTTTTTTGCTGTTTTTATAGATAATGGTACGGAATTTTTAATTTTTTTTTGCCTTGGCATTATTATTCTATTTAAAATATGAGCTGCGGCCCAGTTTTTTTTCTTCTGTTAATTTATATCTCATTCTCATTCAACCCTAGCGAATCAATTATGATAAAAAAAACAAATATTATAGAATACCTGAGCAGTGATAGCCTTCAGGGCCACCTTCTCATCATGGTGCAGCAGCCCGCTGAGCCGCACGATGATGGCATCATTCACCAGGTCTACTTCCTTCGACAGCTGGGCGACGACAGAGTTTATCAGCTGGAAGTAACAAACGTAAAAGATGTAGCCTGTACATGTCCCACTAGCTGGGCAAAGGCCACAAGACCACAAGACTAGAGTTTTGGTGTGCTCTGAGTCGGTTATGGCAAAGGTTCGGCCTATTTCTGCCTAGTTTCGGTTTTTGTTATAATTTTGGACCGTTTTGGTCTGTAATAAATTCTATTCTCGATTCCTAGTCATAAAAACAGCAAGAATGTTTAAAATTGTACCCAGAAACCCCCCCTTATAATTAAATTCCACTGTCTTGCTTCAAAAGCCAACCCCAAAAATATATAACTTTAGAATCTTAGAGGAACAGCAGGACAGCCAGCATTAATAAATCGTAATAACGTCTACTACTGGGAGCCTATCGAGGCACCCATTTTCATCTGCGCGGGATGAAAATGGGATGCGACGTTTTGGAACTGAGACGCGCTCGGTAAGCAAACTCGCGTCGAAGCAACCTTGTTATAGTACAATAAAGTATATTTTCGATTGACTTCGACAAGGCTCCATCCCAACATCGCGAGCGGATGATACAAACTCAGGCCCCTGGTGATCTTTACTTACTGTTGTTTTTCCGCAGCCCCTAGCTCCAATCACCAGAGCAGAGTGGGACTCTCCATTCACAATCGTTTTCCTCATCAGCTCGTAAACATGGTGTCTTTCTAGGTTATGACCCCGGAAAGTTATGTTATCTTCGATGATCTTCAGTTTCAAGTACTTGCGTATGAGTTTCACTTGTGCTGCGGTTGACTCTAGCATTTTGTCGTAGAATCGCTTTAAATTACAACAGAATCTGGTATTTTTATTGCGTTTCCGCGGTTTCCCGCTGTTTTGTTTTCTTTCTTTTGTTTTGCTTTTTGACGTTTAATGAATGAATGAATGAAACTAATGAATGAAGGAGTTGCGTGAACATGAGTGAGTATCGCTTTTTTTCTTGTCGAATAGTCATGTACATTATTTCTAAAACCCCAATGTCATTTCGATCAAATCATAATCGATTTTTAAATCTGAATATAATGCGAAAATAAAGGGGATATAAAATATTATTATGATGAAGAACAGACAGATGAAAAAACTTTGCTGAATTAAATTGCGAGACTTTCCTAATAGGCTGCATTTTATAATTTATTTTTCATTAGTCTATTTGCATAAAAGTGAAAATAATAAGAATAACAGTAGTAAAATACCAGACATTACCTGGATCTGGTTTGAGGTCTATTTTTAGAACGATGTAGGGTAATGTACATTGCGCATGTGCGAATAGTTCCTCTGCGCAATGCGCGAACTTTTTCGATCGATAACGGAAGCACTCTATTGGCACACACAATGTCACTTGCATGACATAGATTTCAAAAAAATATTATACATTAGACTATTCCTAGGTCTAGATGAAGTTAATAAAATAAAAATATAAAAAATTCATAAATAAAAAAACTTAATATCTTTTTTCATATAGGCACCAAATAATATAACTTTTGTTGTTCACGTTGTTCTTTGGGTATTTTGAAGTATCTGCTATCCTTTTTACACCTGAAGTTCAGTTAATTCTTATTCAAAAGGTACAACACCTCAGGAGATATCAGATTATTGAAATCTTTTAATTTTTAACATCTTCTAAATCAGTGTTTCACAAAATGTAAATACCTAGGTAAATCTATTGGTTTTTCACTATCAAATTACCTTTTCTGATTGGATTAAAATACCTCCCACTTTGTAACATAAACGTGCCGGACAAAGTGATACGATTTCGAGCGGTGTTTGCGAAAATAGATCCCTCTTCAAGCATGAAAATAATATTATAATTTCAAGTGACGAGATAGGTAGTTTTCAGTGCCGTGGAACGTTGGAAAAGAAACGATGTGTGATCAAAATCAGTGCCGCAGGTTCTAAGACTCCAATTTTATTCACACTTTCCGCAAATATCTGCACAAAACACAGTGTTAAATCTTAACAATGTAATTTGTGTTAAAAATAATGTATTATTATTAAAGTGTTAAGCACGCTTTATATGTGATTAAATTGGGAATGCGCCAGTTGGACACAGCTTTCGTAGTTGCTTTTTGCTTAGAATAGTAAGTAAATACAATAATTAATTAAGGTGGTTTCGGATTTGAGATCAGAAGTGATTTTGAAGAAAATTAAACCTTCTCCCAGGATTTAATAATATAAAAAAAAACTATGATTTTTAATTTTATTTTTTTATTCATAATCGATCGATTGTGAATATAAAAAAGGAGAACATCATTATCATTCACCCGACATTATTATACGACTAATAAAAAAATACACCATCTGTATCGTTTGTTCAAAATAATAGGAACCTTCCCAACTTGTTATCTTTATCATCACTCATTCATAATTTTGATTTGACATTTGATTGATTTGACTTTTGTTTTTATTTCGTTTTATTGAACTTGACTTCGTCTGCTGTGTGTGCTTGATTTCGCCAAAGTAAAATATCATCAGTAAAAAGCGAAATATCATTCTAGAAGTAATAGTTCGTGTTAGAACAACGTTTATCTTACTTCTATTTTATGCTGGCTGGTCTAAAATCACAACCGTAAGTGGACCAAATGTAATTGAAGCGGGCAAGCTTCTTGCCTCTTATCACCAACAAATTATCGGTTTATTTGAGGGCAAAATCAGTTATTTATACAGTCCTCACTGATCCTAGATGCGTTTTACACTGCTGTTTGTCTACTAATATTCATATTGTGTTTGCAACCCTTTCGATTCTTTGTTTGTGCACCGTAATATTTTATACATATATATTCATGAAATCACTTTCATTTTGATGATTATTAACTGCGTTTATTATCTGGTAAGGTCTAGTTGTGCAGTTTATGGCATAAGTACAACAACTTATAACCCGTGTCAATGAAGAAAACATTTACGATGAACTTCAAAACATTCGCCCTCTCGCTCTAATTAATACAGTCAAAGCGAGACAATGCTAGGTTTTTAACTCCGTCTTATATGTTTTCTTTAATGACACGGGTTATATTTCATATTATTTATTGTCCTTATCTATCTACCCACCTACTAAAGTAAGGTTCAGTGATTTGTGAAACCTTAATTAGTCAATTTTGCCCTTCGATCACGCACGCTGTAACTGGAAAAATGCCTAATTAGTAATTTCACGGCTTTTCATAATTCTTTTTAATGTTCTAACCTTGGCCAAATGTTGTAGGTTGGTCTGTCTGTACTATCTATCTTTAGAGCTTTGCCGTATTTATTTTGTAAACTTATTTGGTCTGTAATGATGTCCGTAGTGGTATAATCCGCACGGGAAGAGAATGGGACGCGACCTTTTGGAAATGTAACGCGGTAAGCAAACTCGCATCGAAGCAACCTTGTCAAAGTAAAATAAAGTATATTTTCGATTTACTTCGACAAGGTGCCCATTCTCATCGCGCGCGTATTATATTCGCGATCCTCTGCATTGAGGGAATGACTGGATGGAGGGATTGAGACCGTAAAATCTTCCATAATTGACTCCCACGTCTTCCTATCATGATTATGCTGTGCATTTTTAGATGTGGTCAGACTAATGGGCCTACTACACGCACAAGCTTCAATACAGTTTTGTATGTGCAAGCCAGGCTTGTACGCTGAACACTGCGTCTATAGCCAAAATCCTTTAGCACTCATTAGCCTACAGCACTCAGCGATAACGTAGCTTCCCATTAGTGAAAGAATTTTTCAATTCGGACCAGTAGTTTTGGAGATTACCCCCTATATACATTTTATACATACATACTTACAAACTAGTGTAGATAGATTCAAGCACTCATTAAGTATGTAAATCAATGAAAAATCCGTTCCAGATGTTACTCCCAACGGCAGATGCTCCGTGTTTAAGTGCAGCCCCAACTCATCACTCCAACTATGTCGGAGGAACAAGCGTGGCTGGTGCGAGGGCGCACTGAGTCGGAGACCAGCTCCAAGCTCGGCAGCTTCGGCAGCCTGCAACGCACCATGACATACAATGAAGGTACAGCCTTTAAAATAAAAACAGCCTTAATTTCCCTATTAAAATTTTATTATTTCATTTATAAATATGATTATACAGGGTGTTGTTTTTAATGACACCCGACTTAGAAAAGATAGTTTAAGGCCCCGTTTCTGAATTGAGAAATTCACTAAGTTAATACTTATGTATAGTTCTGTCACAAAAATCTGCAGAGACAGAATGGTATTTGCTTAGTGAATTTTTCAATTCCGAAATCGGCCGTTAGTAAATCTTGAAACAAAATATAGTTTTTTTTTTTTTTTTAATGCACAAATTACCTTGTTCAATTTGTTCTACTCGTATAATAACCGCGACGTGCGGACACCCCGGCCGCTTAAAGCGCGATGTGCCGCCTGATATTGCGAGTGCGGCCGCAAGCGTTAGTATAATAGTAAGGGAGTCCGCAATTGAATGAATTTTGGGTATTTTACAGCGACATATTTTTTCCTGGCTTATTTTTACGTACCTAGCCTGTTGGATGTCCCACTGCTGGGCAAAGGCCTCCCCCCTTTTAGACCAGGTTTCTTTTTTGGCTTTAGTATCGTGTAAATAATCACCCCTACCTAAGTCGTGTGTCACTTTACAGAACAACACCCTGTATAATTACTCTCATTACCTCCCCAGCCGCGGACGGCGGCGGCGGCGGCGAGCTGAACAACGCGGCGACGCTGAACAACCCGCCGATAGACAACCAGGAGACCAACGAGAGTGGAGAGCTGATCGACTATAACGAGTCCGCCGTGCTAGCTCAGCGGCACGAAGATGCGCTCAGAGAGGTATGTAGACCACTCCCGCTTGCGCCAACCAGGGTTAGCCACTTAACTCTGAGTTAACGTCAATAATTGCATGATAGCTGTAATACAGACTTCTAGTCTAGCACAGCAACAGAAGCTAAAATCTTGTCCTGATCAAAAACACCTACATAAAATACTTCTGTACATGTAGCGTCACGAGTTATGAGCGCTGACCTTGAATGCGTAGAACTCATTTTTTGGGTCTGTTTGGCGGGGTACGCGGGGGGCGACGGAGAGGCGCGGTCGCCGGCGAGCGCGGGCGCGTGATTGGTGGATCAGTCGCTCTAGCCTCGGGGTACAGTCGCACACATCGTTTTTTTATTTCCTCGCAGAAAGAATGCCGAAACAAAATGTTTTAAAAAGACAGTTCAGAAAGATTCAAAAAAGTTATTGAGAACAATACATATTAGATTGAGATTATTTTTCATTGATTGTACACCCGTTTTATCGTAATGTCCGAATAATTGTATAGAAAACCATTTAAAATATAACGAGTGCAAAATCCGCAAAGAATACTTTATATCGTTAAGTTTAGTCAGTTTCTCCGATGTTTATAGTATCTCACTCAACTATAGTTCAGCTCAGCGTCAGTCTTAGATCCCGCGTGGATATTAGACATTTTGCGCGCGATTGTACACACTTGCGCAGAAATCCCCACCAGTTTCGTCGAGCGCTCATAACTCGTGACTGTTACACTATGTACCTATCACCTTTTACGCAAATAAACGTATTCTTATTCTTATGGAAATGTCAAATTAACTCAGAGTTAGTTGGCTAACCCTGACTGACGCAAGTCCGCCTTAGACAACTTCTAGGCAGCTCTAGGCAACCCTAGGGAAATTCTGGGCAACTGTAGCCAGTTGCCTGAACAAGACTGTTATGCTTGCGACTATGATAAACATCACTGGCAGAAGTGGCAGTGAGTAACTCAGCACATCGCGACTTCGCAGTTCGGGGCGAACTACTAATTATCTAGTGATAAATGTGATGTGTGACAAACAAAGTTAGGCAGCTCTATTTAGACAAAAGATTGGCTCTAAAGAATACCTTTATAAAACTCCAACAACGAGTAGGCGACATCTCGGACAAAATATTTTCGGACACTTTGTCCGAAATGTCGCTTTATTATTTTAATATCTTTGAGGCGACATCTCGGACACTAACAAATAAAGCTGTTTTGTACAGTCGGATAAAAAACTCCCTAAGATCTTACTTATGAGGAGACTAATAAAAATATTGTGTACTCATGCAGTCTTCAACATTTTCTCTCCCCTTTTTGATGAAAATTACTAGGCTTACATAAGGTGTTAGGAGGATCACCACCTCAGTTCTCACATCATTAAGCGGGGTTAGTTAGTACAAAATGATGTCAGAACTGAGGTGATTATCCTCCTAGCATCTTATGTAAGCCTAGTACTTTTTCATCAAAAATGAGCCGAACGCTATCTGAGTGCTTAAATTCAGGCTTTAACTGTCAAGGAAAACGGCTCATTTAAGCCGCTTTAGCTATCCTAAAATAGGCAGCTGGGGTAACGTTTTTTCTCTGTGTATTATATTTGAATACTTTAGTATCTGACTGTACGATACAGGTTCAATATTTTGAGAGTGTCCGAGATGTCGCCTCAAAAATATTAAAAATACAAAGCGACATTTCGGACAAAGTGTCCGAAAATATTTTGTCCGAGATGTCGCCTACTCACAACACAACGCGGCGACGCTAAACAACCCGCCGATAGACAACCTAGCCTTAGCCTGTTACGCAATGGTGCCAAAATGGGCTCCCAGTTGACGGCTTCAATTACGATTTCTTAATGCTGTCGGTCCTTTTAATGTTCTTGTAGTACAGCAAAGAATATTCTGATTCTAACTCTAGAGGATTAGTTCGCTGGTTGTAAGAGAAAATAGAGGAAACCCCGGTTTTGTCCTTCAGCGGAGAGCTGATCGACTATAACGAGTCTGCCGTGCTAGCTCAGCAGCACGAAGATGCGCTCAGACAGTTAGGTAGAAAACTCTAGGCAACTTCCTTGGCAACTTCTAGACAAATGCTTGAATTGCATCTTAAAGCTATAGAGCTTCAGGCAAGCTAAAGGCAAGAGACGTTCGGTCCTGGAGGCGCTCAGTTGAGAAAGAGTCTGCATCAACTGGACTCGGCTGGCAGGAGCTAGAGGCAAAAATTGGAGATCACTTTTTCAAGCCCCATGTGCCTGATAAGGGATAAAAGGATATCATCATCATCATCATAGATTCCAGAAGGCAGGTATGCTCGGAGACAACCTTAGGCAACTTCTAGGAAGCTGTAGTTAAAATAAATTAGAAGCAGATCAGCCCCTGTATTCTCTTAAATATCCACCGTATAAATAACCGTTTTTAAATGTAAAAAAAAGATTGTTCAATTCAAAAAGGGCTATTTTCGAGTGTTTTGACGCTCAAAGGTTGGGTGGATTTTTTAAAATAATAGAGGCGCTGATGGGCATTTGTATGGCTAGAGGCTATTAGATCCGAAACGGGTAAGCCGATAATGTTTAGTTTTTTTTTTGTTTGAAAGGTTACTTTATCGGGAGTTCTTAGCTAGATTCAATCAAAATCTATGGATACGTTTAGGGGATATTCTAATTTGAAATGAAAATGTCGGGGGTTTTACACATTTTAATTTAATAGTTACGGCAGCCTTCGAATGTTACTTAGTCCTCGGTACAAACAGAAGCGGCAGGCCTCCCTTGGGCGCCTGGACGATGTAGGTGGCAGGGTCTGCAGCTGGCGATCGGACTGAGGTCTTGGCAGGCTCCACGGAGCACACTTGGAGCACTGACGCCATCGCTGACAGCGTCTGCGCGTGGGCTAGGCGCTCGCCTGGGGAAAATAAATACTATTTTAGGGAAGTTGATCTTCTTGAAAGAAAGAAAATGTTCTTTATTGCAAAAAAAAAACAAACGTGAAAGAGATCCGTTTCCTCTGAGACGATGGAGAAGGGAACAACTGTGCCAGAGCTGCCCTTCCAAACCATCTGTCTATCCAGCCCATAAATAAAGCCCACTGCTGGGCATAGGTCTCTTCATTTTCACGCCAACCCCTTCGGTCTAATGCCAATCTCGTCCATTGTCCTCCGGCTGTTTTGACAATGTCATCGACCCATCGAGCTTTCGGTCTATCCACCGACCGTTGACCCATTCTAGGCCACCATTCGAAGCCATGGACAGACAAAAAATGGAGAGCCCTTGTGTCGGTCGGCCTCAACTCCCAGACCCCTTTGCTTATGGCAGAAATGCGGATGGACGGACAAAAAAGTTAATCTAGGAATCATTTTTAGCCGACCGTGGTGAAACCCAAAAGGGGGGGCTGTTTCAGATACAGAACATAAAGTAAAGTAATGTAAAAAAATATGTATTGCACAAAAAACTAAACTAAACTTTAATTAAACTGTTTTGCAAGGAATCTGGAATTGGGCGGGCCATATTATGTCGTAGACAAGACCACAGAGGGGGTAAAAAGGTTCTGAGGTGGAGACCCAGAACAGGTCGTAGAAATGTGGGCAGGCAACCGATGAGATAAACCGACGACCTGGTCAAAGTGGCAAGAAAAGACTGGATGAGAAAAGCCCAAGCCCGCAAAGAATGGAGTGCAATGGAAGACACCTACACTTAGCATTGGGTGGCTATAGGTTGAAGAAGAAGAGAAGAAATGAATCTTAAGACTTACTAACCAATGCATACTCTGGGCCCGGTCCCGAATGGCAGATACACGTGCTTCTGAATATCCCTGACTCGATCAGGCGCAAAGCGCTCCGGCCTGAACTGCGTCGGATTTTCAAAATACTTCTCGTCATTTTGCAACGCCTGCAGGGGCACCGTTACAGCCACTCCCTCATCCAGGGTTATGTCAGTTCCTGGCAACGTATACCTCTTGGCGCATTTCCTGACTAGGTAACCCAGAGGGGGGAACATTCGGAGACCTTCGAGAAGCGCCATTTTCAAATACTTCATCTCTTTGACGGATTCGTAGCAGAGCAGCCCGTCGTATTTATCTAGGACTCTGTCGATTTCCTCCTGGCACCGCGCTTGGATCTCCGGGTGGTAAGCTAGCTGGTGCAGAGTGTAGCTGGCGCTCGTCGCTGCTGTCTCGAATCCCGCTCCGAAGAACAGCATAATGTGCGACGCTATCAACTCGTCGTTGAATTCTATTTCCGTGGCTTTGGGGGTGCCGTCTTCGTTTCGGTCCTCGATGGAGTTTCCCACCAATTTTCCTTTCTCTTTCATCTCTAACAGCAGGTCTACCATGTCGTTTCTTCCCGACGGTTTGTAGTTTCTCTCGTGCAAGATGCCACGGGTCAAACTTAGTGTGTCACGTTCGAGGGATGGGCTGATCATATTACAGTCTTTGAACATTTGGGGCCACCTTTGCTTGAGAATTACAATGAAAACCTCTCTTCTGGAGAGCTTGAACATCCGCATGCCAAGCTTTCTGAATTCAGACTGCTCATCGTTCAAAGAATCAACGTCTTGACCGAAGGTTGATGCTCCAATGAAGTCCGTAGTGAATCTCGCAAGGAGTTCCCTTACATCGACCACGCGACCTTCCTTCGCACATATTGAAGCTATGTTCTTCAGTTTATCAGCCCTTTCCCGTATCAGCGGAAACATGGCCTTGAGTTTACCTGTAGTGAAAGCAGGCGTCATCCTCTGCCTCAGGAGCTTCCACAGATCGCCGTGGTTGAAGAAGATGTTGTTCAACAAGGGTTCGATGATGTCCATCCGACGCGGGTGAAAAAATCTCGGGTAGAAATGCGAGAAGTCTACTTCTAGGATCTGTCTTATGAGTGCAGGGTCCTTCAGGATCAGGTAAGGGTTACCGGCAGCGTAGAAGCCTACGTAAGGTTCGTCTGGGTACCTGTTGTACGTGTCAGCCATGAAATCACTTAGGGTTGTTCTGAAGCAGAATGTACTCAGGGTGTTTCCAAAGAATGGGAGCGGAGGGTCGTTTTTGACGCTTCTTTTTGACCAGTAAGTGTAGTTTCTTGTCCCGTAGTAGTAGATCAGGAAGCAAATTAGTGATATAAAGATTAAAAACATTGTCGTCCTTTGAATTTTTGCATAGAAAGATGCATGTAGGTATGTAGAAATGTTTGGAAAGAATGGTCCTCCTTCAAAAATGATTGAAGCATTTATATGTCAGTCGACAATTCGATACAGCAGGTGAAATGCATTGCTAGATGTAAATATGTACAGAACCAACACAAAGAAAATGTTGGTAAATACGTGACAGGGACGGATCATTCAAATTTACTATTTAACTAAGTTGAATACGTTATCGGCAGTTATAAATACTTATTACATACATCTAATATACATATTATCAATAAATCAGCTATGCCTGTAACTTCGAGTGAATGCGTTAACTTTGTATAATTTAAAATTATAATAAATAAAAATCACACACAAATTTTGTGACATTTCGTAATGTAATGTACGAAAAAAAACCACAAAATACGTACGTCACAAAATTTGTGTCAAAATACGTTACGAAATGTCACAAAATTTTACACGAATTGTTACGTTAATACGATGCAATACCATTTCAATTTCACTCATAGGTTGGCAGAATTTGTATTTATTGTATTTGATAATATGTACTTGATACCTACCAAATAACCTTATTATTTACACTAATTAAGACCTAACGAAGTATATTATGTTCGCAAAGATAAATATACAAGGTGACTTTTTAATTCGTTACCCCAACATTTATGTACGTAACAAACATTTGTTAAGCATAATGTTTTGAATTAAAAATTCATAGTGGTGGTATCTACCTGCTGCATCAAATACATTTATTCATTCTGGCTGGCTCACCGACCCAAAGTGGATCTTGGCCTCCGCAACATAGTATTCTTTTCATTATTGTAAACAACAGAACAACAATAATTCAGCCGATTATGTGTTTTGGTCTACGAAGCAGTGGCACTGCCCAAAAAACTTGTCGTAGACCAGAACACATAATCGGCTGAATTATTGTTGTTCTGTTGTTTACAATAATGAAAAGAATACTATGTTATTGCCGCGAACGAAAAATCGCTGAACAAAAATAGCTCAGTTTAGCTACACAATGTAAAAAACTGTGAAAATTTTGAATTTCCCGCCACGTTCTATCGTCTACCCTTAATTGTCAAACTTTTGAATCTATCTCAATCCCTTTCAATGGTATCGTGATTGCGACTTTAGAATGGAATTGTCTAAGTTTTCAATCACAATCGCTAACAGAACGAATGAGTCAAAATGCCATAAATTAAATTATATTGAGTGAACGATTTTACTATTTTATTCACTCAATATCTTTCAAAATCGAGTCGCAATCCCTATCCCTATCCCAATCGCTTCACAGTGGTCGATTTGTACGATTTAGGCGGCCAAAAGTCCATTTCTCAAAGTTAACTTATAACAAAACTAATTTATTCCCGGAAAAATAGACACCCCGACTGCCCAAACCCCACCCCTCCCCAGTTCCTAGAACTGCGTGCGCGCCCCCACAGGTAGTCGGAACTTGATCGTCGCGCAAGCTGTACGCGTTCGTTCTCGACACTCTTAGCGCAACCGATATTCTAAAGTGAATATTTCATTGGATATTATTCAGTTACAAGCGAAAGTGATGGAAGTCGAAAATTCAGGTAAGCTCCTTCAAATATAATTTAAATTAAGATAAGGAATATCAATATTTAGTGCAGTTACAACGTATCAAAGATTGCCCTTTTTCATAGAAAATATTATCATTTTTTTATTTTCAATAGTAAAAATGTTGTACTTCCGAGACCGTCCGAGTTAAATTCCTTATGGTTTCTAATAGTATAGCTCTTTGAGCAGATAACCACAAAAAAAATAGCCACCACCTTTGACCACTTCGCGAGAAAAATAATAATTCATTAACTTAGGCAGAAAGTGAGAAAAATTCCTTTTTTGTTTCTTTTGCGTTAAAATTCCTTTTCGTTGTTCTAGGTTCATCAAGTTACTCGGGCATGGAGGTAGTAACTCGCAGATATCTTTTTGATAAGATGATTGAGGAAAACTCTCCATCAATAAACGACAAATTGGAATACTTACAAAATTATTTGTTAGTGTCTTACGGGGACTCCGACGAAGACAAAAAGTATATAAATCATAAATTTTCATATTTTAAAACAGAAATAAAAAAGAGATGGTCCAAAGCACGCAACACGCTAGAAAAATTTCTTATAAGCAATGATGCATGGTTAGCAGGAACGTTCGAGATGCCCATAAAAACGCATAATAAGTCAGGACGACCTAGCAAAACATCAGTGAATGTAGTGAAAGAACTAAAAGGAGGAAAACAGAAGAAGTTCGCTCCTCTGTAGGCAAAGAAATGATAGTTCACGCAGCGCAAGTAATTTTACAAAAAGAAGGAAAAAGAAACGCCTCGCAAGTCCTAAAAGATATTACAAATTCGCCTGCAGCCGCAAACGAATGTAAAAAAAGACATTCCAAATCAAAGGCACAAGATCCCCTTACGCCTCGGGAGGCACTGCGAATGTGCGTGGACGCTGATTTGACACGAAGTCAATATGAAATTGTGCGAGCAACCAACAAAAGCTTTTACCCGTGCTACGAATTAGTGTTGAAGGCTAAACAGGAATGTTACCCACCCAAAGAGACGCTACGAGTGACCGCTTCCTGTGCTGAAAGTGATCTACAATCTTTGTTAGATCACACCGTCACGCGATTATCAATTTTCCTCGAAGAAGTACTAATGACTCTTACAGAAACTGAGAGAAATTCCTTGCAGATTATCTGCAAATGGGGTTGTGATGGTTCACAACAAGCTCAATACAAACAAAAGTTAATGAATGACGCCGACTCGGATGCAAATATATTTTTGAGCTCATTCGTGCCTCTACAAATTGTTTGCGGCGAAGACAAAACAAAAATGGTTTGGCAAAACCCGACTCCTTCTTCACCACGATATTGCCGCCCGATACGATTCAGATTTATAAAAGAGTCTACAGACATTACAAAAGATGAAATAAATTACGTTCGGGACAGTGTGAAGTCCCTAAAAGCCACGGAATTGGAACTGAATGGGCAAAAATTCTCGGTTAGCCACAGTCTTAAAATGACCATGGTGGACGGCAAAGTTTGCAATGCGGCGACTGACACCAAATCAACGAGTAGATGCTACATATGCGGAGCCACTTCAAAAAACTTTAATGACTTAAGTAAAAAAAACGAAATTCACCCAGAATCGCTTGAATTTGGCCTATCAACTTTACATGCCAGAATTCGATTATTCGAGAGTATTTTACATTTAGCTTATAAATTGCCCGTTGGGAAATACCGTGAAAAAAGAACCAAAGCAGAAAAGATGCTAGAACAACAAAAAAAAAAAGAGATTCAGCAAAGATTCAGAGAAGAAGTAGGTATCTTGGTAGATATGCCAAAATGTAATTTTGGTAACACAAATGACGGCAATACTAGTAGAAGATTTTTTGAAAACCCACATCTGGCTGCTGAAATAACGGGAATAGACTTTAATTTTATTTATAGAATTAAAGTTATTTTGGAAGCCATATCAAGCGGTCACAAAATAGATGTCCCGAAATTTGATGAATACGCCATGGAGACAGCAAAACTGTATGTAGAGTTATATGGTTGGCATTCTATGACTCCTACCATGCATAAAATTTTGGTACATGGTGGAAAAGTTATAGAAAATTCTCTAGTGCCTATTGGTCAACTTTCGGAGGAAGCTGCAGAAGCTCGTAATAAGCACTTTCGCTCATACCGTCTAAACTTTGCTCGAAAGTTTTCACGCGAAGACTGTAACCTTGATATTTATCACAGGTTACTCTTGACATCAGATCCACTCATCAGTTCAATGAGAAAAAAAAAGAAGATCCGATCAAAACCATTTTTGCAGGAAACTTTGGAGCTTTTGCTTCCTGCAGAGCCAAATACAAAAGGCACTTGTGATAAATGCATGGAAAGTGACGGTGAGGAAGAATTGTCTTTTAAAGAGTAAAATAACAATTTGTATGTTAAACTTTCATAAAATATTGTCTTATTGTTTATGATTCGGTACCTAACATTGTAAGTAACATTTAGTATAATAATGTGGTAATAACTGTTGACCATTTAATTTTAGTGTATACTGTATTTTTTTGTCATCCATATTTTATTTTCAATTTAAATAGGCATGCAGACTGTAGAGAATAAACATTTTTTTTATGTACGGCCGTCTTTTACTTAACAAATTGTGATAATTCTTAACCCAAATATCAAAAACTACTAAGCCGATTTCGATAATTCAAATGAACTCAAAATATATATTTTACACCAAAGGGAGATTTAAAGAAAATTTAAAAACATTGGCGCTATTTACAAAAATATTTTCACAGAAATGTTTTTTTGTATAGAAAAATACGCTTTCAATGAAACGAATAGGGATAAACATATATATTCACTCTAAAATACCAGATTAGCATTTGTTGTCGTATTTATTACTGAAATAAAGCATAAAATAGTTTTGGCCGCCTAAATCGTACAAATCGACCACTGTGCGCTTTCAATGTCAGTTTGTGTCAAAGAAATGCAGTGTGAAGTTTGTCAGCACCCTTCAAACGTCAAATTGAAAGGGAACGCGATAGATTCAAAAGTTAGCCAATTTACTCCCCAAAAGTGGTTGTAGCGACCCCTATCGGTCGTACAGGAAACTGCTACATAAAGTTAGGCAATTACTCTACTCGCTACTAATCCTGCATCGCGCCAGCAAAATATCTTTCGTGGCTGAGTATATATAGAACGTCCAACTATGTTCAGTTGGACCCGGCCGGTCCCCAAGCATAAGATCTGCTTGGCGGGAAATTTCCCTTTATAGTCGAGGAGCATGATCACCCGCTCCTCCTAAATGGTCGAAACGAGTATAATTAGTGGTTCGCCCCGAACTATGAACTCGCGACCCCATGTAAACTTAACAACCCCATATCTCAGCAACCCCTCGACCGATTTGGCTCATGTTCGAACTTAAAAATTCTCTTGGCCTCATTTACCTGCCTACCAAATTTCATGACGATCCGACTAAATTTACTCAAGTTATCGTCGAACGAACATTCATACATACATACATACATACATACATACATACATACATACATACAAACGCCGGATTGTTCCAGTAGACTCGGAGAACTTCGCTCGCTTCGCTCGCTCGTTCAAATATACCCCAAGTTATAGGCCATTTTCCCTTGCAGGCGGGCTGTGGCGTGGCGCAACTGCGCGTCCTGCTAGCCACGGGTCTGGCAGTTATGGGAGCTTCGTTGGAGCTAGCCGCCATCCCGTTCATTCTGCCGTCGGCCGAGATCGAGTTGTGTATACTGCCGCACGAGAAGAGTTGGCTCGGTGAGTTTGTTCCCAAAGTAGTTCATATACTAACCCCTAGATGGGGGAGAGGGCGTACGCCATCGCGTTCTGTCTTCGTCTTCGTGCTCAAAAAAAGTGTTTTTTATTTCGAAATGTCTTGGCCAGGTTATTTACTATCCATTCTACAATACGTGCCACACCGAACTAAATCCTATAGAATCCGCATTACGTATAAAATCACAATAAAAACTTGTCCCCACAGAAACAAATGATATCAGCAATAGAACATTAAGAAACATCATTTCGACCATACGTCTAATATTCGAATGTCGACCTTATTGCATTAGTGTACAGTTTTACTTTAATTGCATAGACTACGAGCAAATAAGCTCCCAAAGGCAGTTTGGACATCTATTTTTCCAGACAAATTTCAGAGTTCTATGTTGTAGGTATCTAGTTTTATCCTTGATCGAAGACGTGCAACGAAAGAGGAGACTTGAGACACCACCTGTTTCGATATGTACTGAAGATTTATAGGCCTCTTTAGCGGAGGTCTGAGCGCGGGAAGGGACCAGGGGCTTAATTGTCTAACATTTGAATCTATCGCGAACCCTTTCAATTTGACGTTTGAAGGGTGCTGATAAACTTCACACTGCATTTATTTGACACAAACTGTCATTGAAAGCGATTGAGATAGGGATAGGGATTGCGACTCGTTTTTGAAGTATACTGAGTGAAGAAAATATCAAAATCGTTCACTCAATAGCATTCAATTTGTATGGCGTTTTGACTCATTCGCTCTGTTAGCGATTGTGATTTATAACTTAGACAATTCCATTCTAATGTCGAAATCACGATCATGATCCCGATACCATTGAAAGGGATGGCGATAGATTCAAAAGTTAGACAATTAAGCCCCGGGTGTCATCGTGGCGGCGGAAGAGTGCGGGAGGCGCGGTCATGTCTCATCTTTCGTGGCCCTTGTACTCATTCCCCTAGTCACCATATCACCATACAAATGTAACGTAGCGCTCGGAGCACTAGTCACCTCACTAACCCTAGGGCGCCCTTGAGCCTAACCTAGCGGGGGCTTAATTGTCTAACTTTTGAATCTATCGCGATCCCTTTCAATGGTATCGGGATCATCATCGTGATTGCTACTTTAGAATGGAATTGTCTAAGTTTTAAATCACAATCGTTAACAGAACGAATGAGTCAAAATGCCATACAAATTGAATGATATTGAGTGAACGATTTTGATATTTTCTTCACTCAATATCCTTCAAAATCGAGTCGCAATCCCTATCCCAATCGCTTTCAATGACAGTTTGTGTCAAATAAATGCAGTGTAAAGTTCGTCAGCACCTTTCAAACGTCAAATTGAAAGGGATCGCGATAGATTCAAAAGTAAGACAATTAAGCCCCGGGTCTATGTGATTTAAGTGGGTCCCTGAGGGGTTACGGGGGATAGTTAAAATGGAAACTCGCGATTAAGATTATCTATAACAAAGGTACTTTTATTTCTTAGTAACACAATCTGATTCTTATCCTACTCTGTATTTACAGCGGTCCCTAGCTGCGTGGCTTTATGCCGAGCTAAATCTAAGACCTAAACTTATTCTACCCAGCGGGGGGGGAGAACCCTTCCTAAATACCCCGAGCAAAAGGGTAACGCGGGTGGTGACGCTGATGCCTCGCCCTAACGCGCCTGACTGTACTAGGTAGTGGACACGACCTCCGCCCCTTGAGGAAAAGCGTGAATCTCAGTAGTAGCCACTATGTATCGACCAGCCCAAGCCAACCGTCCAGTAGCGACCACTGTGGAGCCCCGAGAGAGACTATGCGGTCTCTCGCTTGACGGGGCAGCCAATATTGACCCCTGTACTCTTCTCCCTAGTGACCATATCGGTGTGCGGTCTCTGGCTGGGCGGCTGCGGCTGGGGCTGGCTGGCGGCGCGCGGTGGGCGGCGGCGCGCGCTTCTATCAGCGCTCGCTGTCAACGCGCTCTTCGCCACCATAGCCGCCTTCATGCCTACCTACGGGACAGCAATGTGCGCTAGGTGAGTTCTACTTGATTATAGAATCCACAGGGAACTGCAAACTTCAGGCTTCGAGCAGTAAAATTAGACTGCAAGCTACAAAATGAGGCTACAATCGATAAAATGAGGCTACAACCGATAAAAGGAGGCTATAACCTGTAAAATTAGCCTATAAGCTGTAAAACTGGACTACAAGCTATAACATTAAGCTACCAACTGTAAAATGCGGCTACAAGCTGCAGTTTAGACTATAAACTGCTAAACTAGGTTGCAATCTGCCGCGTTCACTATTCTGCTAACCACAGATACTCGTATTTACTAAAGAGAGGGGGACGGACACTCTTTCCATAGATACGTACTAAACTTATAGATGAGTCATAGCTCGCTGTCAACGCGCTCTTCGCCACCATAGCCGCCTTCATGCCTACCTACGGGACAGCCATGTGCGCTAGGTGAGTTCTACATTATAGATGCCATCAGGCCTTCTCTCAGTGCAAAATAATTACACTAAAAGCAGAAAAATCAGGCTACTTAATATAAAAGTAGGCTACATGCTATAAAAGAAGCCTACTCGCTATAAAATGAGGCTATAAACTGTAAAATTTTACTACAAGCTATAAAATTAGGCTAAAACTGGAAAATGCGGCTACAAGCTGCAGTTAAGACGAAAACCTGCTAAACTAACCTAACCTGCTAACCACAGATATTTACTATTTAGGTTTTGTCCTTCTACTAGGTACCTATCCCCTAGGCCCCAAGTCTCGTTCTGCCTGGTACCTATTATACTTCTATTCACTAACTGTCGCGAATCATCACGAACATCGAAACCGTAAGTACAAACTTTACCACAGATCAACACTTTTTGAATAAGGAATTTTCTGACAGCTAAAAAAAATAAAAAAATAGTTCTAAAAGCTGTGACAGATGGCGTTAATACGACATGTTTTCTATCACAAAGTAAATTAGTGCTTAATACAGCGAAAATATTTCTTTACTTCATTGCTCTGTGACTTCATCTTTCATCGTTGTAGCTGTCATTCCATTATACAGTACATGAAAAAGTGCACGACTTTGTTAATGTTCTTTTATGAGTGAATGGTAAATCCGAAAACACTTCATTTTGCTCCACAACTAATTGAACGAGCGAGCGAAGCGAGCGAAGTTCTCCGAGTCTACTGGAACAATCCGGCGTTTGTATGTATGTATGTATGTATGTATGTTTGTATGTTTGTATGTTTGTATGTTTGTATGTTTGTATGTTTGTATGTATGAATGTTCGTTCGACGATAACTTGAGTAAATTTGGTCGGATCGTTATGAAATTTGGTAGGCGGGTAAACGAAATTAAAAGAATTTTTAAGTTCGAACATGAGCCAAATCGGTCGAGGGGTTGCCGAGATATAGGGTTGTATAGTTTATATGCAAAGCGCGCGCGCGCCTGCGCGAATGGCGTAAGCAAAGTTACACATCTGTAACTGGGGTCGCGAGTTCATAGTTCGGAGCGAACCACTAGTACCTAAATGTGTTTGGACGTATACGAAGGCCAACGAGCGCGAACTGGCATACAAAAAATAACATGTCTCGTCAGCGACATCTAGTTACAAATTTGGAACTACAACTTATGAGCTGTCAGAAAATCCCTAATTGAATCTGTCATTTTTTGTCTGTGCTGACTGATCGGGTAGCTTGCAGAATGACGTAAGCGGCTAACGACGGTTGGCGGGAAAAAGGTGATATAAAAAAGGAATGAAAGAAGAAGTGCGTGGCGGCGGCCCGAAATCAGAATATTGGTGAGTCTTTAGATCTAATAACTTCTTGACTGTACCTACTGAATCTGTGTGTAAGGAGAAGAGAAACAAGGCTTACTGAATTGTGAATAACGAAATGGCACTGAATGTTGAATCTGAAATACGAGCTGAAAGTGCCTAGCTCGTGGTTGGCAAGGGCAAGACTGTAGGGGTGTGTGAGGAGGTCCTAGCAGAACCAGGAAGTTTTGCTGATATCGCAGAACCAGGAAGTTCCGCTGATATATCCTAGTGGAACCAGGAAGTTCCCTATAGTAAATGAATGAGAACGTGTGGCACCTGAAGTCAACGGTCTCAAATAAAGTGAAACTTGAATATGAAAGAAAGCCTTGTTTCCCGATCACCTAGAAACCCTCATGAATTTGAAATCTACGTGTACCTATTACTTTGTCGCCAATGTGATTTAACATGAAGAACCTAGGCACATCCAATAATGCGCGACAAATTGGTGGAGGAGCTGGGATATGATTCTGTATTTCAGCCAGAACTAAACCGAAAATCATGCCCATGTGTCATTGCCTTGTCACATCCCGACAGATTAGAAATCGAATCGGTTAGCTAATCGAATTGATTGAATTGAATGACTGAATCGCGAAAAGAACGGAGGCAGAAGTAGTTGCCACTGTAGACTACCTGTTCGAGTGGTCCTCAGTGATCGTCACGAACGAATCGTGGCGACTCCAGAATCGAACTGACCGGAGGCAGAAGTAGTTGCCACTGTAGACTACCTGTTCGAGTGGTCCTCAGTGATCGTCACGAACGAATCGTGGCGACTCCAGAATCGAACTGACCGGAGGCAGAAGTAGTTGCCACTGTAGACTACCTGTTCGAGTGGTCCTCAGTGATCGTCACGAACGAATCGTGGCGACTCCAGAATCGAACTGACCGGAGGCAGAAGTAGTTGCCACTGTAGACTAGCTGTTCGAGTGGTCCTCAGTGATCGTCACGAACGAATCGTGGCGACTCCAGAATCGAACTGAACGGAGGCCATCGTGGACCAACCAACAAATGGTCTGCGATGATCGTTACCAACGAATCGTAACGAATCCTACCGCGAATAACGAAAATAATAACAATAATAAAGAAAAGTTCTGTCGGAATGTGGCAAGGGCAAATCACACACGAAGGGCGAAACAAAATCACAACAAAATCAACTCGAAGTTACCCTCAGACTAATCTGTGGTAATGACAAAACTCTAAATAACCCTTTTTATTTATTTTTTGCAGATAACACATTTAAGGTATTTTATTAAAGTGAAATAATAAATAAAATAACACTAGTGTGTTTTATTTGCCCTTTTTTTTTATTATTTTTACCACCCACTTTTATTTCTTTTAATGCAGGTCACCCGACCGATTTGGTCGGGTACGACCACAAGTTTGATCGTAAGGCTACTTTTTGTAGACATGGTTGTCTGTGTGTGCATTGTTGAAATAGAATAAGTTGCGTTCTGTGGTATTCTGTCAAAGTGAAAATTTTTAGCGGGCGCGTGCTATAGTGAAAAAATCTATGAAAAGTTTACTTATTAACTTGATGAAAAGAAAACTACAGTGTAAAGTACGTTAAAAGTGTTTGCAGTACGGAGTCACTACACGCCCAAAAACACTTCCTCCCAAGAAAGTCGCAAATACCCATTCGGTAAGCAGCCATTTAATTCACAAAACAGAACTCCGTTCTGGACCAGAACTTCTGGTCACTTGTGGTGTAGATACCAGTTGAATCTTATAGCTAAAAGACCGATTCTTACAAAATTCCAGTTGCGCCAAGATGGAGGAAGCGTACCGAACCCGGCTTGGAATGTTGGAAAAGAATTTGGACGAACAACTCCTCAGCGCGTCCAACGAACTTTCCAATATGGAGTCCGACGGAGTCGAATTGGAAGCGATCATCGTCTTAAAAACCCGGATACGACAGACGGCTGCGAGATACACGGCTGACCTCGATGCGTACATCTCGCGGGGCATTGATACATCCGCCGAGTTCATCGCGTCGTGCACTAGCAAACAACTGGTAGTCGATGAAGTACTTGCCAAACTTGACGCAGTTTTATACTTGCACGACCTCCGAAGAACCTCCCAACCGTCGACACAGCACAGCAAGCTTCCGACCCTACCGCCGCCAAGGTTCTCAGGCAACATACTAGACTTTAGCGAGTTCTGGGACAAATTCCAAGCAACTATTGGCAGGCGTGGGCTTGAAGAAGTTGATAAACTTTCATATTTGATCGCTGCTGTGGATGGGAAGGCTAAAGAAGCATTGAGCGGATTAACTATCTCTTCCGCCAACTATCAAATTGCTATTGACATGTTACAACGACAATTTGGAAGCAAGGATGCACAAATTGATGCGCACTATGAGGCCCTAAAGCTGTTGCCTGTTGCTCAAGGCACTAAAGGCTGTCGTCAGACTTTAAACTCTGTGGAACATCACCTTCGCATTCTCCAGACCCTGGGAGAAAACACGGATGGAAACCATCTTAGGGCCACAATAACGAGCAAGTTTCCAAGCAACATCATGTATGAGGTTAATATGGCCCTGTCTGAAGAAGACAATACTGTGCCCCATATAAGAAAAATGTTGGAAAAGGTCATAATGGCCTTAGAACGTGCTAACCCTACTGTCAATGAATTGACACAACAACTGGAATTGGCACCAATTCCACAGACATCAACACAAGCGTTGCTGCAACCTGAGAGAAGGGGGAAAAGGCCCAACACAGCAAACCCGACAGCACGAAACACTGTAAAGGACCTGAAAAAACGCAAAGGCCCGGAGGAAGCTCCACGTGTCAAGTCCAACAAAAGGCTAAAGAAATCATGTATCTTCTGTGATGGGAATCATTTTAATAGTGATTGCCAGAAGTATACATCTCTAGAGCAACGAAGAGGAAAATTAGGTGACAGATGTTTTAGATGTCTGCGCCGTGGTCACATGCTCAACTCTTGCAGCTTTAAAAGGAAGTGCTACTACTGCAAGGAGGACCACCACCAGGTGTTATGCCCGAATAGAAGTAAGGATGAAAATGAAAGAAAGAAAGACCCAGTAGCAACAAACCTGTTACTTTATTCCACATCTTTGTTACAGACGGCAACAGTGATGTTACGAAGCGGCAGTAGACAAAGGGCATGCAGACTACTCCTCGATAGCGGCAGCCAACGCAGCTATATGACAGCACAAACGGCGAAAGATCTAAAGGTTGTCGCAGACCAGGAGGATCTGCTTATAATATACACGTTTGGGTCAGAAGATCCAACTGAAACTCCAAGCCCATCTGCCGAAATTGACATAATAACAAAGCGTGGCATCTGTAGAACAATACGTGTCAATGTTGTCCCACACATCACTGATAGAGTCCCTGTTCCAGAAATAAAGGAACTTCCTACCATAGATGTGTTGGCTGATGATAACAGTGTCGGTGAGAGAGTTGACCTACTGATCGGAAGCGACCTGTACATGTCTTTCATGAGAAACCAATCTGTGAAGGTACAGGATTACTTGTTTCTTATTGATACCGATTTTGGGTGGATTCTCACAGGAAAAATTGACACTTCAATGGAGAAAGAGAACACCCTGTCTGTTGTCACCTACTGTCAGTGTCAAGATCCTGAACATTTGTACTTCACTGAACCTGACCTTCCATTACGAGATCAAGATGTGAACTTTTTATGGACACTCGAAAGCATTGGGATCACAGACTCTGCTAAAACCACTCGTGAAGAAGAAGCCGTGAAACATTTCACTGAAACAGTCAGTTATGACAACTGCAGGTACAATGTGAAGTGGCCTTGGACTGAGTACCCGCCTGACTTACCTACAAATCTCGGCCTAGCATATGGAAGATTGAAAGGCTTGGTTCAACGACTGGATCAGAGCACCTTAAAAGAATATGATGGCATCCTTCAAGAACAATTGAATGCAAACATCATTGAAGTCATTGATCCACAACAGAACGCAGTTACTCAGGAATCACCGCCGGTGCACTACCTGCCACACCACATTGTGAAACATGAAGGAAAGAAAGCTAGAATTGTGTATGACGCTTCTGCCAGAATAAAGGAGCAACGAAGCTTAAATGAATGCATGTACCGCGGTCCGTCCATGCTAGAAGACGTAACAAAACTGCTCATCAAGTTTCGCACAAATAGAGTTGGCATCACAGCCGATGTGGAAAAGGCATTTTTGCAGGTAGGTCTCCAAGAAGCCGACAGAGATGTGACCAGATTTTTGTGGCTGAAGGACACCGAAAAGGGAGCCTCGGAAGACAATATCTTGCACTTGAGATTCTGTAGAGTGCCATTCGGAATTATTTCGAGTCCATTCTTACTAACGGCCACAATACGACATCACCTGTCAACAAAAGGCCCAGAACTTCTAAACAAAATCGCAGACAGGTGTTATGTAGACAATCTTGTCACTACGGCTTCATCTGGATCATCTGCTTATGATCTGTATCTTGAAACAAGACAGGCCTTCAACGAGCTCTCCATGAACATCAGAGACTGGGCATCCAACGATCGAGATTTCATTGAGAAGATTCCTAAAGAACATCGGGCTGAAGAAACTGACAATGTGAAGATTCTAGGGCTGACATGGAATCTGGAAGATGACAGCCTACAATTAAAATTAAATGACAAGGTTTTCAACAAAGAAAACTCGAAGAATACAAATAACAAAAGGGATGTCCTAAGAATACTGGCCTCGTTCTACGATCCTTGTGGTTTTGCATCACCCATCGTACTGCCAGCCAAAATCCTGCTGCAAGAACTGTGGAAAAGAAAACTCAAGTGGGATACTCCCTTACCCGAAGACGTGAAGAAAAAATGGCACACAATTGTGGAAGCTCTTCAATCAGCCAAAGCCATCAAAGTTCCACGTTACATCGGCAACGAGAAGGCAATCGATGAAAGCGTAGAACATGAACTGCATTGCTACACAGATGCTTCATCTGTCGCTCACGCCGCTGTCGTTTACCTTCGAGTGACAACTGAACAGAGCAGCAAGACAGTCTTCATCATGTCAAAGTCACGCGTGAATCCATTGACAGACAAGGAAAACCTGAAAATACCAAGACTGGAGTTACTTGGCTACGTCATTGGAAGCAGGTTACTGACCTATGTGAAGAATGCTCTTGATATTCCTATCAAAAAACAGTATCTTTGGACTGACAGCCTTATCGTCTTAAGCTGGATGAAATCAACCAAATTGTTACCACCATTCGTCACCAGAAGAGTAAATGAAATCAAACAAAATCCTGGAGTCGAATTGTGCTACATAAACACCGAACAGAATCCAGCTGACTTAGCTACCAGACCGGAACTCTGGTCACAGAAGAGGGAGCTCTGGTTTAATGGCCCTCCATTTCTTTCAAAGGAAAAAGCAGCTTGGCCAATTGACATGAATCTCGAGCATCATCACGTCGCTCTGTCCGCGGTGGCGGAGGGTCTGGACACAGAAGGTCCAGAAAGCACAGAAACCTCAAAAACTGCTGAGACAGATGAAGTCTTAGATGAACAGACAGAAAGAAATCACACAGTGCAAGATACCTCACCGGATAAAAATCCATTGAGCTCACAACTAATGGAAATAAAGAATTTGCAGTCGACATACTTCAGAGAAGAGACAATGGGAAAGGAAACTCATCTAAGTAAAAATCTGGGTCTGTTTGTAGATGTGGACGGAATCCTAAGGTGCAAAGGAAGAGTAACGCATACAGACTGGTCCTATGAAATGAAGCATCCCATCCTTCTTCCCAAAGACTGTGAATTCACATCAAAGGTAATCTTGGAAGCACATGTGAAGAACTATCATGTGGGAGTGTCTCATACATTGAGCATAATCAGACAACAGTTTTGGATACCTCAAGGAAGATCGCAAGTTCAGAAGGTCTTGAAGAGATGTCCACAATGTGTGAAGCACGGTGGTGGACCCTACGAACTACCTCCAACCCCTGATCTACCACCTGAACGGGTCACATTTAGTCCAGCATTCACATATACCGGAATGGACTATTTTGGCCCCATGTTTGTGTCCACAGAACGAGGAAAAGAGAAACGATGGATCTGCCTCTATACGTGCCTCGTCGTAAGAGCCATCCATTTGGAAGTTGTCAAAAATCTTACAGCAGAAGAATGCCTCCTTTCATTGAGAAGATTTGTTGCAACCAGAGGCACTCCGTCGTTGATTGTTTCTGACAATGCTCTGCAATTTCGACTAACATCTGAAGTCCTCGCAAAACCATACTGCAGCCAGAACAATATAAAATGGAAGTTTATTCCCCAGCTAGCACCATGGCACGGAGGCGTGTACGAAAGACTAGTTGCGGTAGTAAAACATTGTCTGAAGCGATCACTTGAAAAACATCTGCTAGTTGACAGCCAACTGGTCACCGTCATAAAGGAAGTCGAAATGGTATGCAACACAAGACCTTTGACATACGTGAGTTCAGAACAAGAACACATTCTGAAACCTGCAGATTTTCTGTCGCTTGGAAAATGCCTGACCCTTGAAGTCTCACAAGAACAGATGCTACCAGAAGGTACAATCCTGAAACAGAATTTAATAGAAGGATGGAAACGAGGTCAGCGAATCATGACAGAATTTAAGGAAATGTTCATCGGACAATACTTGACTGGCCTGAGAGAAAGATATCGCCACTCACACAAACAACCGCGAGTAAAATCGAAGAAGAATCCCTGCATTGGAGACATAGTCCAAATAAAGGGGGAACTAAAGAATCGAGAAGGTTGGAAAGTTGGAAAGATATCCTCTCTTATCAAAGGTCCGGATGGAGAATGCAGAGTAGCCAAGGTGATGGTTGGAGACTCAGAATTCACTCGATCAATCGGACATCTGTATCCGCTGGAAGCCGATATCATTGTAGATGAAGAAACTCCAAATTCAGAACCTGAGAGGACTCAGAATCCCGAAATAAGATTTCAGGAGATTGAAATGGTCGAACAGCCTCAACACAATGTCAGACTAAATGCTGACATTCCTGAACATATTTCAATCCAAAGAAGAATTGAAGAAGACCGAATGGTTCCTGAGGCTACTGCTGACGTGACAACCGGAAGTCCAAGTTGCATCGAAGTAGTTGAAACGAACGAATCTCAAAGCCCAACCGAACTGATGGAAGTAGAAGACATTGAAACCACTACCCCTCAAATGACTGAACTGAACTGTGTTCAACCCGACGAAGAATTGACCAAAGAACAAAACAACGCTGAAGTAAGAGGACAAAGAGCGGCAACCATTCGAGCAAGAGAAAAAATTGCTGAATGGACGCGTCTCCTCTTCACTCTGCTGAAGTAAGAACTCTTTTGGCCGTCGGGAGTGTCGCGAATCATCACGAACATCGAAACCGTAAGTACAAACTTTACCACAGATCAACACTTTTTGAATTGAATCTGTCATTTTTTGTCTGTGCTGACTGATCGGGTAGCTTGCAGAATGACGTAAGCGGCTAACGACGGTTGGCGGGAAAAAGGTGATATAAAAAAGGAATGAAAGAAGAAGTGCGTGGCGGCGGCCCGAAATCAGAATATTGGTGAGTCTTTAGATCTAATAACTTCTTGACTGTACCTACTGAATCTGTGTGTAAGGAGAAGAGAAACAAGGCTTACTGAATTGTGAATAACGAAATGGCACTGAATGTTGAATCTGAAATACGAGCTGAAAGTGCCTAGCTCGTGGTTGGCAAGGGCAAGACTGTAGGGGTGTGTGAGGAGGTCCTAGCAGAACCAGGAAGTTTTGCTGATATCGCAGAACCAGGAAGTTCCGCTGATATATCCTAGTGGAACCAGGAAGTTCCCTATAGTAAATGAATGAGAACGTGTGGCACCTGAAGTCAACGGTCTCAAATAAAGTGAAACTTGAATATGAAAGAAAGCCTTGTTTCCCGATCACCTAGAAACCCTCATGAATTTGAAATCTACGTGTACCTATTACTTTGTCGCCAATGTGATTTAACATGAAGAACCTAGGCACATCCAATAATGCGCGACACTAACTCCCAAATCTTTGCCCGCAGATTCTGCTCAGCGGTCGGCTCGGGGGGCATAATCCCCACGGTATTCACGTACCTGGGCGAGTTTACACCGCGCGTGCACCGCCGCCGCGCGCTCGCGCCGCTCGTCGCTTGCATGGCGCTCGGCGGACTATACGCCAGTTTGGTGGCCCGAGCTCTGGTGCCTCATACGGGAGCCGAGACGTTGAGGGAGAATCGGCAGCACTTCAGCGCTTGGCACAGGTGAGGGTGTGGGTTTGAGGCTGCTGCATGCCGTAAAATTAGGCTACAATGTGTAAAATCAGACGACAGGCTATGAAATTTGGCTACATGCTGTGAAACTAGACTGTAGGCTGCAATCTAGGGCTTCAAGTAGTATTAAGCAAGAAATTTAAAGCAACAAGGTGCAAAACCAGACTAAAACTCGGCATATTTCGGCTAATTTACGAACTAAATTCAATGTGCTCTGGCTGAGTATCACGCGCTCGCGCCGCTCGTCGCTTGCATGGCGCTCGGCGGACTATACGCCAGTTTGGTGGCCCGAGCTCTGGTTCCTCATACGGGAGCCGAGACGTTGAGGGAGAATCGGCAGCACTTCAGCGCTTGGCACAGGTGAGGGTGTGGGTTTGAGGCTGCCGCATGCCGTAAAATTAGGCTACAATCTGTAAAATCAAGCGACAATCACGCGAAATTTGACTACATGCTGTGAAACTAGACTACAGGCTGCAATCTAGGGCTTAAAGTAGTATTTAGCAAGAAATTTAAAGCTACAAGCTGCAAAATCTGACTACAACTCGGCATATTTCGGCTAATTTACGAACTAAATTCAGTGTGCTCTGGCTGAGTATCTTGCGCTCGCGCCGCTCGTCGCTTGCATGGCGCTCGGCGGACTATACGCCAGTTTGGTGGCCCGAGCTCTGGTGCCTCATACGGGAGCCGAGACGTTGAGGGAGAATCGGCAGCACTTCAGCGCTTGGCACAGGTGAGGGTGTGGGTTTGAGGCTGCTGCATGCCGTAAAATTAGGCTACAATGTGTAAAATCAGACGACAGGCTATGAAATTTGGCTACATGCTGTGAAACTAGACTGTAGGCTGCAATCTAGGGCTTCAAGTAGTATTAAGCAAGAAATTTAAAGCAACAAGGTGCAAAACCAGACTAAAACTCGGCATATTTCGGCTAATTTACGAACTAAATTCAATGTGCTCTGGCTGAGTATCACGCGCTCGCGCCGCTCGTCGCTTGCATGGCGCTCGGCGGACTATACGCCAGTTTGGTGGCCCGAGCTCTGGTGCCTCATACGGGAGCCGAGACGTTGAGGGAGAATCGGCAGCACTTCAGCGCTTGGCACAGGTGAGGGTGTGGGTTTGAGGCTGCCGCATGCCGTAAAATTAGGCTACAATCTGTAAAATCAAGCGACAATCACGCGAAATTTGACTACATGCTGTGAAACTAGACTACAGGCTGCAATCTAGGGCTTAAAGTAGTATTTAGCAAGAAATTTAAAGCTACAAGCTGCAAAATCTGACTACAACTCGGCATATTTCGGCTAATTTACGAACTAAATTCAGTGTGCTCTGGCTGAGTATCTTGCGCTCGCGCCGCTCGTCGCTTGCATGGCGCTCGGCGGACTATACGCCAGTTTGGTGGCCCGAGCTCTGGTGCCTCATACGGGAGCCGAGACGTTGAGGGAGAATCGGCAGCACTTCAGCGCTTGGCACAGGTGAGGGTGTGGGTTTGAGGCTGCTGCATGCCGTAAAATTAGGCTACAATGTGTAAAATCAGGCGACAGGCTATGAAATTTGGCTACATGCTGTGAAACTAGACTGTAGGCTGCAATCTAGGGCTTCAAGTAGTATTAAGCAAGAAATTTAAAGCAACAAGGTGCAAAACCAGACTAAAACTCGGCATATTTCGGCTAATTTACGAACTAAATTCAATGTGCTCTGGCTGAGTATCACGCGCTCGCGCCGCTCGTCGCTTGCATGGCGCTCGGCGGACTATACGCCAGTTTGGTGGCCCGAGCTCTGGTGCCTCATACGGGAGCCGAGACGTTGAGGGAGAATCGGCAGCACTTCAGCGCTTGGCACAGGTGAGGGTGTGGGTTTGAGGCTGCCGCATGCCGTAAAATTAGGCTACAATCTGTAAAATCAAGCGACAATCACGCGAAATTTGACTACATGCTGTGAAACTAGACTACAGGCTGCAATCTAGGGCTTAAAGTAGTATTTAGCAAGAAATTTAAAGCTACAAGCTGCAAAATCTGACTACAACTCGGCATATTTCGGCTAATTTACGAACTAAATTCAGTGTGCTCTGGCTGAGTATCTTGCGCTCGCGCCGCTCGTCGCTTGCATGGCGCTCGGCGGACTATACGCCAGTTTGGTGGCCCGAGCTCTGGTGCCTCATACGGGAGCCGAGACGTTGAGGGAGAATCGGCAGCACTTCAGCGCTTGGCACAGGTAAGAGCCGCCAAAAGGGTGGATAAAGATTGTTAAAGCTGGCTCCAGGCTGTAAAATTTGGCTACAAGTTGTAAAATTTGGCTACATGCTGTGAAACTTTGCTACAAGTTGTAAACTTGGGCTACAAGTTATGAAATTGGGGTACAGACTTTAGTTATAGGCTACAGGTTGCTAAATTAATAAGAATATGCCATTCCATACATAAGGTTATTATTTTTTTCGCCACCTAGTACAAGTTGTTTATTATTTGTATTGATGAGTAGACGTGGAGTGTCCTAATGGAAGTTCCGCTGTTGAATTCGAGTACACCCTGTAGTGAGCACTATAACGGTAGCTCTCGTTGAGTACTTTTACTCACTTCCTGCCTTTCCTCCGTTCCAGATACCTGCTGCTGTGCACATTACCTATACTGGCGGCGCTGGTGTGTCTGATATGGACGCAGGAGTCCCCGCGGTATTTACTAGAAGTGGGAAGGGAGGCTGACGCATGCGCTCTCTATCAGGTAACTTTTTTTTTATAGTCCTGCTATCCTACTTCCTAAACGCGAAAGTTTGTAAGTATGGATGGATGGATGGATGTTGGTTACTCTTTCACGCTGAAACGGCTGAACGGATTTGGATGAAATTTGGAATAGAGATAGCTAAGACATCAGAATAACACATAGGCTACATATTATCACGCTTTCACACTTAGGAGCAAAGTAAAGCATATAATCGTTTTCTGTAGTCCACGCGGACTAAGACGCGGGCAAAAGGTAGTTAGCTATAAAAATACAGTCAAATTTTTGTAGCGTGGAATAAAAGTGATAGTTGTCTAGCAATGTTCTACATCCAGTGACGAACTGACAGAGAGTCATATTTTTATAGCGAAAGACAAAAGCCTTACACGCTAGCACTCTACTGGGTTACGTTACGTGCGACTTTACAACAAAAATTTACACTCTGACGTGCTGTCGTGTATACCAATGGGTATTTTTATTTATTTTTCAGAGCATACAAAGAAGCAATCAGCTGTTGATTTGCGGTAAGAAGAACAACGTAGCTACGAGTGGCAGCGACTACAGACTGGGCGAGCTGGCTCTGCCGGGGAAAAGGAGGCCTGCGCCGCACCTCGTCAGACATAGCGTGAAGATGGTGAGAACCTTTGAAATAAATTGTCTTCCAAATAAATTGGTAGATTGTTACCACAGGGATTTTTTGTAGCAAGCGGTGGTGGTCTAGTGGGTAGAACAGTGGACACTGAAGTGAAAGGTCCTAGGTTCGATTCCCGGTGCGGGCATGTATTTATGACTTTGTTTAATTTCAAAGTTACGTACATTTGTGAATTTGTAGTAGCAATACCACTCGCTGACGGTGAAGGAAAACATCGTGAGGAAACCTGAGCGTATGAGGCATTATACCCTCAACGCAAAAATCGCCAACCCGCATTGAGCACGCGTGGTGATTAAGCTCGAACTCTCTCCCTGAGAGAAGGCCTTTGCCCAGCTAGTGGGACATGTACAATTGTACAGGCTACATCTTACTCTTTTACCCCAGGATCACATTTTTTTAAGGCGAGAGTGTTTCTTTGAATTGGAAAAGTAGAATCCCGAGCGTAGCGAAGGATTCTAAAGTATAATCCTGAGCTCAGCAAGGGATTCAAATTACTCGAGCTTAAAAATGTTGCTCCCGAGGTGAACATTCTACTTTTTATCACCCTCTATGAGAAAATAAGTGAGTCCACTTACGAATAATTAGTGTGTTCCATACATTGTTCTCTGGAGTTACTACAGGGTGCACTCTAAGTCGATAGCGGAACTTTAAGTAGGCTGTCTACTGATCACTACAAACAACTTATACCAGGTGGCGAAAAAAATGGAGCGAAAAAAATATCAGCTGTTCCATACAAAAGGTCGACTCAGTACTGCGCCAAATGTATGAAACAGCTGATATTTTTTTCGCCTCATTTTTTTGCCACCTAGTACAAGTTGTTTGTAGTGATCAGTAGACAGCCTACTTAAAGTTTCGCTATCGACTTAGAGTGCACCCTGTATTATACTTTCATTGTCACTACTTGAGGAAGAAACACTTTTATTTCATGAAAGTAAGTAAAATCCGAATTTCAGTAAACAAACAGTTACGAACGAAGACTGGATGCCTTTGAGACTGACGACACTCTTCGTTATTTCTATTTCAAATTTCTATTAATGTATGTACTTCATCTTCGGGCCATGCTTATCTTTTAATTAATTTTAATTCACATTTTTTTTTTAATCTTTGCGACCTTACCCTTATTTTGTTAATTAACTTCAGAAAAGATAATTATTGTTCTAACGACCTTTGTTTTGTGAAGATTTTGGAGAGAACTGCTTGCCCTATACTATAGGTTTTACCTTCTTAGGACGCAGGGCACCCTTGCCTTAGTAACTTTAAGGTCTTTTGTACAATTTTATCCTTACTAAATTACTATTACTAGGACTGTCAAAACGCGGCTTTACCCATGTTATCTTTTCCCCTCCACAGGTCTGGCAGTCGTTCTACCAAATATTCTCCGGAACCCACCGCAACACGAGCCTAACTCTCGGCGGAACCCTATTTCTTACCCTGGCTTTACAATTCTACCTCGCGGCCTACGTACCGACGACGGTTCTGAGAATCGAGAACGAGAAATTCGAGCTCTCGAAGATAACCTACCAGAACGAGACGTTCGAAAACGAGGTGTGTAACATTAGAATAGAATAATAATTTTATTTAGACACCACACTGACTAAGGCCTTTGCATCTACGTAATGAGATGATTTACACAGCGTCCAGAAGATGCAAAGGCCTTTATTGGTATCCTCTCCCACAGGTGTATAATAAAACGCTCGAGAACATCTAGTATTTGGACTCGAGTTTCCACAACGTGAGGTTTCGGAACTGCTCGTTTCTGGACGTAACGTTCTCGAATATCAAGACGTCCTATACGATGTTCCAGGGGACGCTGTTTGTTGATTATAGATATTTCAACACACTTTCAATGAAATGAATAACTGTATTGCTAAGAAAGTGTTCTGAAATACCATCTGGGGGGTTACCCTTGACGCCATTGCATTCATATTTACAAAGTTTTAAAATTAATTTCTCTTTTACATCGCATAGTCATCCTTCGATTTTATATACTTCGTAATGTTTATTCAAAGGTAATATTTTTAGAATACCAATATAAAATGAGTCTTAATTATTAAAATATTGAATTTTGTAAATTCCGCCATATTGAAAAGAATGCGTCAAGGGTAGAGGGACTGTCATGTCCCATGTAGTGTAATGAAGTGAATTAACTGTATTGCAATGAAGTGTACTGAAATGCTATGTATCCTCTCCTACAGGTGTATAACAAGACTCTCGAGAACATCGAGTATTTGAACTCGAGTTTCCACAACGTGACGTTTCGAGACATGTTCATGATGCACGTGACGTTTCGGAACTGCTCGTTTCTGGACGTGACGTTCTCGAATATCAAGACGTCCTACACGATGTTCCAGGGGACGCTGTTTGTTAATTCTAGGTGAGTGTGTTTTCTTTATTAATTTTTCTAAGCCGGCAATATACAAACGGAATTCGGGACGAAAAAAAAACGAATCGCGACTCCGAACGCAGTGACTGCATACAAGTCTCTGGACCTAACGCACACATACGTTTTTTTTCCGTCCGGAATTTTCATAGATTTTTATGCTACGTTCGGAAACCCCATTCGTTTTTCCGTTACGGAAATCCGTCTGTATGTGACCGGCCTAAGACTAGGTTTTGATTTATACTAGATTTATACCATTACGAACCATTTTGTGAGTCAACTGTTTATTCTACAATTATTGTGAAATATTCACAATAAAAAGAATATGTAGTGTTTAGTACTACTAAGTTTTTTTATTTTATTCAGTGCGCAAGCCTGACTCGCACTTGGCCGGTTTTTAATTCATAAGATGTGAAAGCTGTGGCGGGAGAAAAGTATTTCTTAAATATTGTTGTTATTGAGTTTCATAATGTTTAATCAACTTAAAGCTGTGAAATGCACTACACACACAAATATATTTTTAATATTGAGCTAATACAAAAAAAAAAATGCACAATTTTGATATAGTTTTTAACAACTTTTTTTTACAGAATTGACATCCTGTTGACCAGGGGCCTCAGCCTGTAACGCAATGGTGCCGAAATGGGCTCCCAGTTGACGGCTTCAATTGCGATTTATGAATGCTGTCTTTTTAATGTTTTTGTAGTACAGCAAATAATACTCTGATTCTAAATTCTAGAGGATTAGTTCTCTGATTGTAGAAGAAAAACGAGGAAACCTCGGTTTTGTCCTTTTTCTTGGACGCCATCGAACCGCCATTGCGTTACAGGCTAAGGCCCCAGTAGGTTATACCCTGTAAAAAGAGTTAGGATGTTTTGTAACACGTTGTACAGTGCGACATAAAAGAGTAGAAATTAAATGGCAACAATTTTTCATAGTAAAGCCGACCACTTTTCGGATTTACTATGAAAAATTGTTGCCATTTAATTTCTACTCTTTAACGTGTTACAAAACATCCTAACTCTTTTTACACGGTGTAACCTAGTGGTCAACAGGATTTCAAATCTGTAAAAAAAAGTTGAACGAAACAAATTTTATTTTATAACCTCAAAAGTGAAAATTTTTCATAACTTTTTTGTTTTTGGTATTAGCTCAAATTTTTTAATATGTTTGTGTGTGTAGGCGCATTTACATAGCTTTAAGTTGTTAAAACATTGTGAAAGTCAATGAAAACAATAATTATTTAAAAAATACTTTTCTCCCGCCACCGCGTTCACATTTTATTAATTTAAAATTCAACGGAACGTCATAGAGCAAAAAAAAAATATTTAGGTTGTGATCCCTATCACCGGGTGCTATTACCCTGTAAAAAGAGTTAGGTACTTTTGTAACACCTTGTATAATTCAATTTCTTTCCCCCGCAGTCTCATCGACACGGACATATCGCCGACGCGCGACTTCGACGCGTGGTCCACTCTCAACAACACCATAGTCAGGGGAATGAACGGGGAGTGCAGTTGGCGGACACAGCTCAGCACGAGGTTACATGGCGTGTGGAGCGAGCATACCGCCGCGGCGCTGGCGACACTCGGCGCCGCCGCCGCTGCGCCCGCGCCGCTACCACCGGGTAAGATAACGATGGACGGTGGATGAACTATTTTTAGTATTTGTTGTTATACATCATCTGTGAAAATTTCAACTGTCTAACTATCACGGTTCGTGAGATAAAGCCCGGTGACAGATAGACAGATAGACAGACAGACAGCGGAGTCTTAGTAAGAGGGTCTTTTTAGCGGCAGCAGAAATACATCAGCTATGAAAATTTCAACTGTCTAACTATCACGATTCGTGAGATACAGACGGACAGACAGACAGACAGACGGACAGCGAATTCTTAGTGATAGGGTCTTTTTACCCTTTGAGGGTAACGGAACCCTAAAAATGGTCCACTCTCAACAACACCATAGTCAGAGGAATGAACGGTGAATGTATAGGTAGTTGGAGGACACAGCTCAGCACGAGGTTACACGGCGTGTGGAGCGAACATACCGCCGCGGCGCTGGCGACACTCGGCGCCGCCGCCGCTGCGCCCGCGCCGCTACCACCGGGTAAGATTGCGATGGACGGTGGATGAACTGTTTTTATAAATAATTTGTGAAAATTTCAACTGTCTAACTATCACGGTTCGTAAGATACAGCCAGGACAGACAGACAGACAGACAGACAGACCGACAGACAGACAGACAGCGGAGTCTTAGTAAGAGGGCTTTTTAACGGCAGCAGAAATACATCAGCTATGAAAATTTCAACTGTCTAACTATCACGGTTCGTGAGATACAGACGGACAGACGGACAACGGAGTCTTAGTAATAGGGTCCTTTTACCGTTTGAGGGTAACGGAACCCTAAAAATGGTCCACTCTCAACAACACCATAGTCAGAGGAATGAACGGTGAATGTAGTTGGAGGACACAGCTCAGCACGAGGTTACATGGCGTGTGGAGCGAGCATACCGCCGCAGCGCTGGCGACACTCGGCGCCGCCGCCGCTGCGCCCGCGCCGCTACCACCGGGTAAGATTGCGATGGACGGTGGATGAACTGTTTTTATAAATAATTTGTGAAAATTTCAACTGTCTAACTATCACGGTTCGTAAGATACAGCCAGGACAGACAGACAGACAGACAGACAGACCGACAGACAGACAGACAGACAGCGGAGTCTTAGTAAGAGGGCTTTTTAACGGCAGCAGAAATACATCAGCTATGAAAATTTCAACTGTCTAACTATCACGGTTCGTGAGATACAGACGGACAGACGGACAACGGAGTCTTAGTAATAGGGTCCTTTTACCGTTTGAGGGTAACGGAACCCTAAAAATGGTCCACTCTCAACAACACCATAGTCAGAGGAATGAACGGTGAATGTAGTTGGAGGACACAGCTCAGCACGAGGTTACATGGCGTGTGGAGCGAGCATACCGCCGCAGCGCTGGCGACACTCGGCGCCGCCGCCGCTGCGCCCGCGCCGCTACCACCGGGTAAGATTGCGATGGACGGTGGATGAACTGTTTTTATAAATAATTTGTGAAAATTTCAACTGTCTAACTATCACGGTTCGTAAGATACAGCCAGGACAGACAGACAGACAGACAAACAGACCGACAGACAGACAGACAGACAGCGGAGTCTTAGTAAGAGGGCTTTTTAACGGCAGCAGAAATACATCAGCTATGAAAATTTTAACTGTCTTACTATCACGGTTCGTAAGATACAGCCAGGACAGACAGACAGACAGACAGCGGAGTCTTAGTAAGAGGGTCTTTTTAGCGGCAGCAGAAATACATCAGCTATGAAAATTTTAACTGTCTAACTATCACGGTTCCTGAGATACAGACGGACAGACAGACAAACGGACAGCGAATTCTTAGTGATAGGGTCTTTTTACCCTTTGAGGGTAACGGAACCCTAAAAATGGTCCACTCTCAACAACACCATCGTCAGGGGAATGAACGGGGAGTGCAGTTGGCGGACACAGCTCAGCACGAGGTTACACGGCGTGTGGAGCGAACATACCGCCGCCGCTCTGGCAACACTCGGCGCCGCCGCCGCTGCGCCCGCGCCGCTACCGCCGGGTAAGATTGCGATGGACGGTGGATGAAATATTTTTTGTATTTGCTGCTATACATAATCTGCGAAAATGTCAACTGTCTAACTATCAAGGTTCGTGAGATACAGCCCGGTGACAGATAGACAGACAGACAGACGGAGTCTTAGTAATAGGGTCCTTTTACCCTTCGAGGTTTACTTCGCGCAGAGCGAGACGTTCCTGTACGCGCTGAAGGCTCTGTTACGTTTATTAATTACCCTTGTACGCGCTGTTTCGTTTCTTCATTACCCTTGTACGCGCTGGAGGCGCTGTTCCATTTCTATATCACCCTTGTACGCGCTGGAGGCGCAGTTCCGTTTTTTATCACCCTTGTACGCGCTGGAGGCGCAGTTCCGTTTTTTATCACCCTTGTACGCGCTGGAGGCGCAGTTCCGTTTTTTATCACCCTTGTACGCGCTGGAGGCGCAGTTCCGTTTTTTATCACCCTTGTACGCGCTGGAGGCGCAGTTCCGTTTTTTATCACCCTTGTACGCGCTGGAGGCGCAGTTCCGTTTTTTATCACCCTTGTACGCGCTGGAGGCGCAGTTCCGTTTTTTATCACCCTTGTACGCGCTGGAGGCGCAGTTCCGTTTTTTATCACCCTTGTACGCGCTGGAGGCGCAGTTCCGTTTTTTATCACCCTTGTACGCGCTGGAGGCGCAGTTCCGTTTTTTATCACCCTTGTACGCGCTGGAGGCGCAGTTCCGTTTTTTATCACCCTTGTACGCGCTGGAGGCGCAGTTCCGTTTTTTATCACCCTTGTACGCGCTGGAGGCGCAGTTCCGTTTTTTATCACCCTTGCACGCGCTGGAGGCGCAGTTCCTTTTTTTATCACCCTTGTACGCGCTGGAGGCGCAGTTCCGTTTTTTATCACTCTTGTACGCGCTGGAGGCGCAGTTCCGTTTCTTCATCACCCTTGTACGCGCTGTTCCGTTTCTTCATCACCCTTGTACGCGCTGTTCCGTTTCTTCATCACCCTTGTACGCGCTGTTCCGTTTCTTCATCACCCTTGTACGCGCTGTTCCGTTTCTTCATCACCCTTGTACGCGCTGTTCCGTTTCTTCATCACCCTTGTACGCGCTGTTCCGTTTCTTCATCACCCTTGTGCGCGCTGTTCCGTTTCTTCATCACCCTTGTACGCGCTGTTCCGTTTCTTCATCACCCTTGTTTGCGCTGTTCCGTTTCTTCATCACCCTTGTGCGCGCTGTTCCGTTTCTTCATCACCCTTGTACGCGCTGTTCCGTTTCTTCATCACCCTTGTACGCGATGTTCCGTTTCTTCATCACCCTTGTGCGCGCTGTTCCGTTTCTTCATCACCCTTGTACGCGCTGTTCCGTTTCTTCATCACCCTTGTACGCGCTGTTCCGTTTCTTCATCACCCTTGTACGCGCTGTTCCGTTTATTCATCACCCTTGTACGCGCTGTTCCGTTTCTTCATCACCCTTGTACGCGCTGTTCCGTTTATTCATCACCCTTGTACGCGCTGTTCCGTTTCTTCATCACCCTTGTACGCGCTGTTCCGTTTATTCATCACCCTTGTACGCGCTGTTCCGTTTCTTCATCATGCTGATATAACCGTCTCCTTCCTTCGCAGCGGCATTGGGCGCGGCGTGCGTCCTGCTCTCGCCAGCCGTGTACTTCGCGCAGAGCGAGACGTTCCTGTACGCACTGGAGGCGCTGTTTCGCTTCTTCATCACACTGATATTCTTCCACGCGACAGTCACGATTGTGGAGACGTATCCGGCTAGTCTGAGGTGAGAATTAGTCTGTACTACCTGTAGGCCAAAGGTGACAGATGTGCTGTTGTCTTAAGGGTCCGTATAAGGCTAACTAGCGCCGCCAATGTTAAAAAAATCATATCTTCTTTTAGAAGAAGTTTCTGGAAAAATCCTAAGATGAGCCTATGCGCCATGCTTTTGTAGATTTTTAAGTGTAGATACTTCAAAATTTTTTAGCTTAAGACTAGAAATTGAGTTTGGTACCCACACTTAAAAATCTAGAAAAGCATGGCGCATAGGCTCATCTTAGGATTTTTCCAGAAACTTCTTCTAAAAGAAGATATGATTTTTTTAACATTGGCGGCGCTAGTTAGCCTTATACGGACCCTTAAGGCACTGCGCAAAGAAAAATGCACAAAATCGATCAAAAATAGTACACATACACAGTGGCGGATCCAGGATTTTGGTTTGGGGGGGGGGGGGGGGGGCTTGAAGCCAATGAGCGTAGGTTTTTAAGATTTAAAAGTATACAAATTTTATTTTTTTAGAGGGTCTCAGAAGCCCCCTCATCGCGAGTGTAAGTTTTTAATTAAACGGTTTTTAAACGGTTTTTAAACGGTTTTATTTAGCTCACCCCGTTTGTTTTATTTATTATTCTTGGGTCTTTAGTAATTCAAACACCCTCTTCCTGTCAACCGATTAATCTGAAATTTTGTATACACTTTGGATTTTGGTGACAATACAATTATGTTTATTCATTATCATTATAAATTCAAGATGGCCGCCGCTACAAAATGGCGGATAATTTATGTTTTATTAATCCCATCAATATGGGTATCAAATGAAAGGGCTCAACAAGCAGAATACAATATACTATAAAAATTGAAATCCAAGATGGCGGCCGCTACAAAATGGCGGATAACGTAGGTTTTATCAATCCCATCAATATGGGTATCAAATGACAGGGCTCAACAAGCAGAATACAATATACTATAAAAAATTGAAATACAAGATGGCGGCCGCTACAAAATGGCGGATAACGTAGGTTTTATCGATCCCATCAATATGGGTATCAAATGAAAGTGCTCAGCCAGTATAATACAATGTACTATATGAATTAAACAGAATGCGAAATAAAAACTAAAAACTAGAAAATAAAAATAGGTAAAAAAACTTTTTAAGTTAAACGGTTTTATGTTAAACATACATTGCAATGTTTAAGATAAATGTTCTAAAAACCAAAAAATAATAAAATAGATACAGTCGTGGGAATTATAAACATATGCATAGACTAGACTAAAATAAAACCGTGGGGCACGTCAACTGCCTAATTATAGTGTAACATTACAAAACAAACATTTTAATCAACGATTGTAGACAATTGACGTGCCCCACGGTTTTATTTTAGTCTAGTCTATGCATATGTTTATAATTCCCACGACTGTATCTATTTTATTATTTTTTGGTTTTTAGTACATTTATCTTAAACATTGCAATGTATGTTTAACATAAAACCGTTTAACTTTAAAAAGTTTTTTTACCTATTTTTATTGATAACATCATCCGCGCAGGCGCGCGCATTGCATATAAACTGTACATGCCCATATCTCGGCAACCCCCTGACCGATTTGGCCCATGTTCGAACTTAACAGCGAACTAAATATTATTTTAATTTAATTTACCCGTCTACCAAATTTCATGACGATCCGACTCGTATTGGGACTACTCACGCACAGTTTGAGACTAACCGCCGCGTCGCGAGGGCCGTTTCGCTCTCGATGATTAGGGCCTCCGAATGAGAACCGACACTAGTCGGCTACACCGACAAAATAAAAGTGAGTAATACACGTGATTCAGTAGAAAAAAACCGGCCAAGTGCGAGTCGGACTCGTGCACAAAGGGTTCCGTCATCTATAAAGACGGCAAAAAATTCACGTTCGTTGTATGGGACCCCCCTTAAATATTAATTTTATTCTGTTTTTTAGTATTTATCGTTATAGCGGTAACAGAAATACATCATCTGTGAAAATGTCAACTGTCTAACTATCACGGTTCATGAGATACAGCCTGGTGACAGACGGACAGCGTCGTCTTAGTAATATGGTCATTTACCCTTTGGGTACGGAACCCAAAAATGTGCAGCGCCTCTATTATCAAAAAATTTCACTCAACCTCCGAGCGTCTAAACACTCGAAAATAGCTCTTATTGAGATGAATAGTATTTTTTTTGACATTCATAAAAACTGTTATTTTTACGGTGGATATTTTAGATAATACAGGGGCAGTGCTTACGAAAGATTAAGATTAAATTTTATAAATATATATACATGGTGTTACAAAAGATGCTAACTCTTTTTACAGGGTAATAGCACCCGGTGATAGGGATCACAACCTAATTTTTTTTTTTGTTCTATGACGTTCTGTTGATTTTTAAATAAACAAAATGTGAACGCTGTGGCAGGAGAAAAAAGACTTTCACAATGTTTTAACAACTCAAAGCTATGCAAATGCACCTACACGCACAAACATATTTATAAATTTGAGCTAATAACAAAAACAAAAAAGTTATGAATTTTTTTCAATTTTGAGGTTATAAAATAAAAATTGTTTTTTTCAACTTTTTTTTACAGATTTGACATCCTGTTGACCAGTAGGTTACACCCTGTAAAAAAGAGTTAGGATGTTTTGTAACACGTTGTATATTTTCCCTTCACAGATGCATAGCGCACGGTCTCCTCATGGCGGCGGCGTACGTGGGTGCACTGGTAGCGCGCGAGGTCGGCTCGCTCGGGGCAGCCTCCTGGGTCAGCACCATCGTGTGCGTCCTGCTGGCCGGCTGTCTGACCGCCGTCGCCTCCAGGATCAACAAGAGCCAGAATTACCTCTTGTAGGACGTCAAAAGGTGAAAAGAAACAATAAGAACTTGACCGAAAAGTAAAACGTAGAATGAAACTGGAGAAATATGTGATGGAAAGAAATTGACCGAAAAGTAAAACATAGAATGAAACTGGATAAATATGATGATAGGAAAGATATTGTGATAGCTGTGTTTGTCGCCGCCGTCGGTAGGACGTTAAAACGAAAAGAGTAAGAAACAGAAAAATACTGGACCAGATAGTGTGTTCTGATTGTTTGACTGTCGCCGCTACAAAGAACAACATCTAGAAGAATCGTCAGCACCATAGTTCTCCGCAGATGCATAGCGCACGGTCTCCTGATGAGAAAGAATATGAAACTTGTCAAAAACTGGACCGAAAGTGTTTTAAGACTTGATTTGTTTGATTGTCGCCGTCAGAGGGCATGCTTCGAAGGTCAAGACGAGCCAGAAGTAATTCTCCTCATGGCGGCGGCGTACGTGGGTGCACTGGTCGCGCGCGAGGTCGGCTCGCTCGGGGCAGCCTCCTGGGTCAGCACCATCGTGTGCGTCCTGCTGGCCGGCTGTCTGACCGCCGTCGCCTCCAGGATCAACAAGAGCCAGAATTACCTCTTGTAGGACGTCAAAAGGTGAAAAGAAACAATAAGAACTTGACCGAAAAGTAAAACGTAGAATGAAACTGGATAAATATGATGATAGAAAGAAATTGACCGAAAAGTAAAACATAGAATGGAACGAAAGTAAAGACTGTGTTTGTCGCCGCCGTCGGTAGGACGTCAAAACGAAAAGAGTAAGAAACAGAAAAATACTGGACCAGATAGGGAGTGTGTTATTTGACTGTCGCCGCTTCAAAGAACAGCATCTAGAAAAATCGTCAACATCATCAGATGCATAGCGCACGGTCTCCTGATGAGAAAGAATATGAAACTTGTCAAAAACTGGACCGAAAGTGTTTTAAGACTTGATTTTTTTGATTGTCGCCGTCAGAAGGCATGCTTCGAAGGTCAAGTCGAGCCAGAAGTAATTCTCCTCATGGCTGCGGCGTACGTGGGTGCACTGGTAGCGCGCGAGGTCGGCTCGCTCGGAGCAGCCTCCTGGGTCAGCACCATCGTGTGCGTCCTGCTGGCCGGCTGTCTGACCGCCGTCGCCTCCAGGATCAACAAGAGCCAGAATTACCTCTTGTAGGACGTCAAAAGGTAAAAAGAAACAATAAGAACTTGACCGAAAAGTAAAACGTAGAATGAAACTGGAGAAATATGATGATAGAAAGTAATTGACCGAAAAGTAAAACATAGAATGGAACTGTATAAGACTGGGACGAAAGGAAAGACTGTTTTTGTCGCCGCCGTCGGTAGGACGTCAAAACGAAAAGAGTAAGAAACAGAAAAATACTGGACCAGATAGGGAGTGTGTTATTTGATTGTCGCCGCTTCAAAGAACAACATCTAGAAGAATCGCCAGCACCATAGTTCTCCGCAGATGCATAGCGCACGGTCTCCTGATGAGAAAGAATAGGAAACATGGCAGAAACTGGACCGAAAGTGTTGTAAGACTTGATTTGTTTGATTGTCGCCGTCAGAAGGCATGCTTCGAAGGTCAAGTCGAGCCAGAAGTAATTCTCCTCATGGCGGCGGCGTACGTGGGTGCACTGGTCGCGCGCGAGGTCGGCTCGCTCGGGGCAGCCTCCTGGGTCAGCACCATCGTGTGCGTCCTGCTGGCCGGCTGTCTGACCGCCCTCGCCTCCAGGATCAACAAGAGCCAGAATTACCTCTTGTAGGACGTCAAAAGGTGAAAAGAAACAATAAGAACTTGACCGAAAAGTAAAACATAGAATGAAACTGGAGAAATATGATGATAGAAAGTAATTGACCGAAAAGTAAAACATAGAATGGAACTGTATAAGACTGGGACGAAAGGAAAGCCTGTGTTTGTCGCCGCCGTCGGTAAGACGTCAAAACGAAAAGAGTAAAAAACAGAAATATACTGGACCAGATAGGCAGTGTGTTATTTGATTGTCGCCGCTTCAAAGAACAACATCTAGAAAAATCGTCAACACCATCAGATGCATAGCGCACGGTCTCCTGATGAGAAAGAATATGAAACTTGTCAAAAACTGGACCGAAAGTGTTTTAAGACTTGATTTGTTTGATTGTCGCCGTCAGAGGGCATGCTTCGAAGGTCAAGTCGAGCCAGAAGTAATTCTCCTCATGGCTGCGGCGTACGTGGGTGCACTGGTAGCGCGCGAGGTCGGCTCGCTCGGGGCAGCCTCCTGGGTCAGCACCATCGTGTGCGTCCTGCTGGCCGGCTGTCTGACCGCCGTCGCCTCCAGGATCAACAAGAGCCAGAATTACCTCTTGTAGGACGTCAAAAGGTGAAAAGAAACAATAAGAACTTGACCGAAAAGTAAAACGTAGAATGAAACTGGATAAATTGTAGAAAGAAATTGTCTTAAAAGTAAAACATAGAATGAAACTGGATAAATATGATGATAGAAAGTAATTGACCGAAAAGTAAAACATAGAATGGAACTGTATAAGACTGGGACGAAAGGAAAGCCTCTGTTTGTCGCCGCCGTCGGTAGGACGTCAAAACGAAAAGAGTAAGAAATAGAAAAATACTGGACCAGATAGGGAGTGTGTTATTTGATTGTCGCCGCTTCAAAGAACAACATCTAGAAAAATCGTCAACACCATCAGATGCATAGCGCACGGTCTCCTGATGAGAAAGAATATGAAACTTGTCAAAAACTGGACCGAAAGTGTTTTAAGACTTGATTTGTTTGATTAATGATGAAAAGAGTAAGAAACAGAAAAATACTGGACCAGATAGTGTGTTCTGATTGTTTGACTGTCGCCGCTTCAAAGAACAACATCTAGAAGAATCGTCAGCACCATAGTTCTCCGCAGATGCATAGTGCACGGTCTCCTGGAGAGAAAGAATATGAAACATGGCAAAAACTGGATCGAAAGTGTTTTAAGACTTGATTTGTTTGATTGTCGCCGTCAGAAGGCATGAACATGTTTCGAAGATCAAGTCGAGCCAGAAGTAATTCTCCTCATGGCGGCGGCGTACGTGGGTGCACTGGTCGCGCGCGAGGTCGGCTCGCTCGGGGCAGCCTCCTGGGTCAGCACCATCGTGTGCGTCCTGCTGGCCGGCTGTCTGACCGCCGTCGCCTCCAGGATCAACAAGAGCCAGAATTACCTCTTGTAGGACGTCAAAAGGTAAAAAGAAACAATAAGAACTTGACCGAAAAGTAAAACGTAGAATGAAACTGGAGAAATATGATGATAGAAAGTAATTGACCGAAAAGTAAAACATAGAATGGAACTGTATAAGACTGGGACGAAAGGAAAGACTGTTTTTGTCGCCGCCGTCGGTAGGACGTCAAAACGAAAAGAGTAAGAAACAGAAAAATACTGGACCAGATAGGGAGTGTGTTATTTGATTGTCGCCGCTTCAAAGAACAACATCTAGAAGAATCGCCAGCACCATAGTTCTCCGCAGATGCATAGCGCACGGTCTCCTGATGAGAAAGAATAGGAAACATGGCAGAAACTGGACCGAAAGTGTTGTAAGACTTGATTTGTTTGATTGTCGCCGTCAGAAGGCATGCTTCGAAGGTCAAGTCGAGCCAGAAGTAATTCTCCTCATGGCGGCGGCGTACGTGGGTGCACTGGTCGCGCGCGAGGTCGGCTCGCTCGGGGCAGCCTCCTGGGTCAGCACCATCGTGTGCGTCCTGCTGGCCGGCTGTCTGACCGCCCTCGCCTCCAGGATCAACAAGAGCCAGAATTACCTCTTGTAGGATGTCAAAAGGTGAAAAGAAACAATAAGAACTTGACCGAAAAGTAAAACATAGAATTAAACTGGATAAATATGATGATAGAAAGTAATTGGCCGAAAAGTAAAACATAGAATGGAACTGTATAAGACTGGGACGAAAGGAAAGACTGTGTTTGTCGCCGCCGTCGGTAGGACGTCAAACCAAAAAGAGTAAGAAACAGAAAATACTGCACCAGATAGTGAGTGTGTTCTTTGATTGTCGTCGCTTCAAAGAACAACATCTAGAAAAATCGTCAACACCATCAGATGCATAGCGCACGGTCTCCTGATGAGAAAGAATATGAAACTTGTCAAAAACTGGACCGAAAGTGTTTTAAGACTTGATTTTTTTGATTGTCGCCGTCAGAAGGCATGCTTCGAAGGTCAAGTCGAGCCAGAAGTAATTCTCCTCATGGCGGCGGCGTACGTGGGTGCACTGGTCGCGCGCGAGGTCGGCTCGCTCGGGGCAGCCTCCTGGGTCAGCACCATCGTGTGCGTCCTGCTGGCCGGCTGTCTGACCGCCGTCGCCTCCAGGATCAACAAGAGCCAGAATTACCTCTTGTAGGACGTCAAAAGGTGAAAAGAAACAATAAGAACTTGACCGAAAAGTAAAACTTAGAATGAAACTGGAGAAATATGTGATGGAAAGAAATTGACCGAAAAGTAAAACATAGAATGAAACTGGATAAATATGATGATAGAAAGAACTTCACCGGAAAGTAAAACATAGAATGAAACTGGATAAATATGATGATAGGAAAGATATTGTGATAGCTGTGTTTGTCGCCGCTGTCGGTAGGACGTTAAAACGAAAAGAGTAAGAAACAGAAAAATACTGGACCAGATAGTGTGTTCATATTGTTAGACTGTCGCCGCTTCAAAGAACAACATCTAGAAGAATCGTCAGCACCATAGTTCTCCGCCGTCGCCTCCAGGATCAACAAGGGCCAGAATTACCTCTTGTAGGATGTCAAAAGGTAAAAAGAAACACTATGATGGTAGAAGGAACTTGACCGAAAAGTAAAACATAGAATCAAACTGGATAAGACTGGGACGAAAATGAAAGACATTGTGATAGCTGTGTTTGACACCCACAAAACCTTGGCTTGGATTGGGTTTGGCCGCCACTTCGAAGATCAAGTTGAGCCAGAATTACCTCTTGTAGGACATCAAAAGGTAAAAATAATCAGTATGATGATAGAAAGAACTTGAGCGAAAAGTAAAACATAGAATGAAACTGGAAATTGACCGGAAAGTAAAACATTGAATGAAACTGGATAAATATGATGATAGAAAGAAATTGACCGAAAAGTAAAACATAGAATGGAACTGTATAAGACTGGGACGAAAGGAAAGACATTGTGATAGCTGTGTTTTTCAGCCGTCATTATGAAAAAAACATGAAACATGAAAAAAAAACCGGAAAACCGGACATTGCATAGATAAATTGTGCAGTGCTGGCAGCCTTGAAGAGTCATCTTCAAACATCAGAAAGAATAGTAAACATTGCAAAAACTGGGCGGAAAAAGAACTTGCGGGACCATGAAAAGTAGGACGTTGCTTATATGCCAATGAATGACATTGTAAAACCAACAAGCACAGTCATCTCTGTTATGCTACTGCAACACCTGCGTTTAACGCTTTAGTAAGCGCGCTAAGTCGGGCATTACGCAGATGTAGCCAAGAGTTAGTGATGGCTTACATCTGCGTGACGTCCGAATTAACGCGTTAAGTTAACGCGCTGGTGGAGCACTAGCGTTAAATACAATTTTACGTCTGTTTTAGAACGAGCTTTGAGAGCCGTGTCTAGTCTAGGACTGATAAAGGTGCGTGACTGAAGATTCCAAGACATATAACTTGCCTGCATAGAATCTAGACACAAATAAGCGAGTAAATATCTAGATCACGAAGCGTGGAAGAAAGTATTTCCCAAGTTTGGTTAAAACGAGAAGTCTGATAAACTTGCCAGAAAAACGAAAGAAACTAAAATACTCGTCTTCTAACACTACTCACTGTACGTTTTAATTGAAGCAATATTTTTGTCCAATGCAGCAATGTTTGACGACAATGTATAAGAATTTATTTTTATCCTACTTTAACTAATTTAGTGAAAATACAATAATGATTTTAATTTATATATGTTGTGCTTTTATTCGATTGTAATTATTGACGAATATAATTTATGTTTAGGCTACTTTTAGTAGATGATGGTTGTGTTCTGGATTTAAGCAGGAAAAAAAGACAAAAATGACGAATAAATACGTATAAAGAAATAAAAACTAAATGCTTGATCGTGCCGCATTTGTACCAAAAGACTCTTTGAAACTGTTTAAAAGGCACATTTTCATTTCAAATTCATTGTCGTGTAAAAAAATGAGGATATATTTTTATGACACCTACTAAATTAAATATTTTTATAATTAAATACATATGAATTGCTTGTGTAGATGTAGATTTAATTATAATTGAATTTATTTTCGACATATCATTATAAAATGCGCTAGCTAATTCTTAGGACTTAACATAGGCTCACTTCCACTATAAAGGTAGGTATATTGAACAGCAAGCAAGGCCTTGTCAAGTCTTTTCGATCTCGATTTTCAACAACGCAAGATTTAACATTACGTAACCGAGAGAGATGTATTTGTATTATGCTATAGCTGCTACTGTACTTTAGACTTAGCGCGAAAACTTAAGTTTTAGCGCGCTAAGTCGGGGATCAGGCAGATGTGGCTAATGCCCCGTTAAAACGGGTCGATTTTCGCCGCACAACTTTCGAAAATCGACCATGTAAATGGCAATTTGGCTAGGCCGCAGACTAAAATCGACCGGCCGCATGCGGCTGGTGACTAAAATCGACCGTGTAAATAAATGCTCAGTCGCAGGCGATTATAGTACATTTTAAGTCGACATTAGATTTTTGTCACCTGCTATTTCGACCTAATCCGTGTAAATGGGGTTGCGATTCGATTGGTGACTAGCCGTGCGGTGAAAATCGACCCTTGTAACGCCCCATTAGAGTTAAGGATGCTTCGCCACATCTGCGTAATGCTTAACTTAGCGCACTAATTAACGCGTTAACGTACCCCTACAGATGGAGCAGTAGCTTTAAATTAAATTAGCCAGATTTGACAACTGTTTACAATAAAATTCCAATGAAAAGCGGCAAATTTACACTTGACGCGTGATCCCGCGCAAAGAGACGTTTTCAAAGCACAAATTGGAAGCAGTTCATAGATGGCTCTTACAGGCGTGGCCATAGAAGATAGGCCATATGAAGTGCTTTGAAAACGGTCCATCGACGTCATGACTGATGACGTCATGACTTTCTGCCTAAATGACCACCTTATTCAAAGGGTGCTATAGAAAAGTATTGTATACATTAGAGGTGTTCCTACAACTTTTCCTATAAGGGGCTAACCTCGAAGCGCAGAAATGTTAAATATCAATGAGCCGTTTTCAACACAAATTCACAAAGCATTTCATAGAGTGCGCCCACAGACGTGGCAATAGAAGACCCGGAAAACGGCTGTCAAAATTAATCTGTGATAAGCGAAATTTGACAGCCGTATTCCGGTTTTTTCTGTAAACGCCATCTATGGACTGCTTTGAATTTGTTCTTTGGAAACGGCTCGCTTTCGATTGCGCGTCGGTGTGAAGCTGACAGTAAAACCTATGAAAATGTACATATTTCGAATACATTATAAGGCTGAAGTAAGTTTAGTATATCATGTAGAATTGTAGGTAGGACATTTTGTTAGAAATACAAATACAACCTGTAGAGTTCCGAAAGCATGCTAAGAATGATATCCAGTACAATGGCCCGTTTTCAAAGCACAAATTCATAGCACTTCATAGATGGCACTTATAGGCGTGCCCATACAAGAACCCCACCACCAACAGAACAAGACAGAACAGAACAGAAGAGCACCGGCTCATTGTTTCGTTTGGCGGCTTCGAAGGACGAGATAGCCAAACTGATCGCCAACCTCCGATAGGAGACGGCACGCAAAGAAGAAGAAGATACAAGAACCGGGACGCGACTGTGAAATTTAGCTTAGCACAGATTAATTTTGACAGTCGCGTTCCAGTTCTTCTATGGCCACGCCTGTTAACGCCATCTTTAATTGTTTTCAATGTGTGCTTTGAAAAATACTCATTTACCTGTCACGCAGGTTGTTTTTATTTATATCTGTGAAAATAGTCCGTATTTAGAGATTGAAAATATAAAACCAGTCCCTAAAAATATTTAGCCACATTTACCCTAGTCAAATATATTTTGCCCATAATTTTAAGCAATATAATTTTGTTCTATTTTTCAATAACTATTGGCAATCAATTTGATGTAAATAAATAAACATATAATTAGGGTTAAACGCTTTTTCTAAATCGGCAACTTTATAAGTACTACATGAGTAATAAATGATTATAAATAAAATAGGGGTGCGTTCCAAAAGATGTAAAAATTTACGGAGAAAAGAATTGGGCTGTGCCAAGAAAGTCAGGAAGGGTTCTGGGTTAGCTAGACCGTAGGTACCTATGGGTTTATAACTATATATATCTCACTATACGTAGATCAAAAGAGTTAGATAGATATAGTCTCAAGTCTGTAACGCAATCGCGTGTCGATAGGTTCCTAGTAGAAGGACAAAACTGGGTCCTACATACAACCAGCGAAGTAATCCTCTAGACTAGTATTAGAATATTCTTTACTGTACTAGAAAAACATTAAAAGGTTTCCAGTTGTAGGCTTCAGTTACGATTCATTAATGCTGTCTGTCCTTCTAATGTTTTTCTACTATGGCAAAGAATATTCTAATTCTAGATGATTATTTCGCTGGTTGTACTGGGAACCTATCGACACGCCATTCTGTTACAGACATAAGGTTGATTTAGGAACACTCTCAGGTAAAATTAACTCTACGCCGAGTGATTCTCGCAAGTTTTGGAACGCTCCCTAGGTTTATAAAATACGGAGGCAGCCTTTTCAGTTATTATTTTTAGTAAAATGCTAAACAGTCAAGACTGATACCAAGTATGATGCATTGAGATCGAATTGTGTATAATCCGTGCGGGATCAGAATGGGATAATACCTTTTGGTACTGAGAAGCTCGCGGTCCTGTAGCGTCAGCATTTCGGCAAACTCTAGTTGTCTATAGCAAACTCGCGTCAAAACTTGCTTGTGTTTTCTGTGCGCGTGGGTGTCTGCTCGAGTTTTATCACATTTTATTAAATTAATGCAATAACATTGAATCCTTTTAGATTACAAACATTAAACATTTTTGTGTATTTCCAATTTCATAACCCTATGATAGAACGTAGAACTAAAATTTTTTTGACTGACGCTACTCGAGAACCGTCATTTTCGATTCAGTTCCCATTCTGATTCCGCAAGGATTATAAAGACGACGTGCTAGCTCAGTGGATAAAGAGCTGTTTTCTCAGCCAGGAGGTATACTCAATACTTTATTGCAACCATAAGTGTATAAGATCTTAAATAACATTGTAACATGTGAGGAATTCTGTGGACCCTGTCGGGCACAGCAAAACTTAAAAGCTAGGTAAAAGAAATATCAGGTATCAGGGGCTTAAGAATGCCCTGGACAAATGCAGCCCTCTCGCTCGTACTTATCAGCATTTTATTTGATTGAAAACTGTGTCCAAAGGTAGATAGCTTTATTATCTATGTCTGCAACTATATTTTATCGTCCAAAGTTGAAAAATTCTCTTTAATCAAAAAACTTTTGAAAATTGCGAGCGAGAGGCCTGCAGTGTTTCAGGGGCTTCGTGAACGAACTTTTGTTATTAACACTCATTTTTGAAAAAAATCTTCGTCACTTGTTTAATACAGAAACATGATCTCTAAACATCTCAATGCATTCATATGTTGAGTAAAGCGTGTGTGTGTAATCTGTGTAAGGACTGATATAATTATTGTATGAAAAAAATACTATATTTCGAATGGCTGTAAATATTTGTGAGGATCGAAATAAATACGTTGACATTTGCAATATGATTTTGTGGTTTTATTTTACGTCAGGTTATTTATTCAGGTTAGGTTATTTATCAGGTTAGGTTATTACAAGTTATTTTTATATTAAGTTCATTGGGGAATCATTTACATGGCACACCATTTTTACAGAGCATTTTTTACATTAAAATTATAAACGAATGGAGATCTTATCGCTTTGTAGCGATTTTTAACAGAAAACCTTTGGATTGGACTGCCTTTTGACGCTATTTTGTCAATATTGACAAAATTTATGAAATTAATTCTCTTTTAATTCGCATGCATGCTTTCATGCATTTTTTTTTTGTTTATTGCTCTTTTTTTTATAAATTTTGTACTTATACAAGGTGTTAAAAGACCGCCAACAAAGCGGGAAACCACGTATTGTCCTCATGATTAAGAACATTTTTGCTCAAGCAACTATGCCTGGGAAATTATCGGTTTCCGAGATAATAAGGTTCAAAGTCGGACTTTTCAAAACTTTTTTTTTGCACAAATGTATTCAGTATCTAGTTCTTAACATACCTTCTCTAGAAGCCATATCAAAATTATGAATATTTCTTACAAAAAATGACGTTAAAATTGCAACCCGCAATGTATTCTAAACATCGGTACTTCAGTGCGTTACATATCCATTACGTGATAAAATATTTTTCGAAATAATAACCTAAAAAACCAAAAACATTTCCCAGCAATAATTTATGGAAAAAATACTGTTTTGGTGGCTAGTATGCGTGGCTTTCGGGTTTGTTGGCGGTCTTTTAACACCCTGTATATAGCCTCCCCTGTAGAGGGCTACCCTTGAACGCTATTTTTCAATATGGGGCAATTGACAAAATCCAATATTTCACGAATGAAGACACATTTTATATTTTTATTGTACAAAATAGCCTTAACTTTGAATAAACATTGCGAATTCAAAGAGAAATAATTTAAAAAAACTCCGTCAATATGAACGCAATAGCGTCAAGCGTCAAGAGACTGAGCCAGAAAATACAACGAGAAAATGCTGTAAGGTATAAAAATAACTCTTGTCATCAGACATATTCTTATTCTGTATACTGATATTACATACACAACCTATTGTTCCGAACGAAATGGTCGTAAGTAGCCCTTGATTATTCCAAAATTCTTGCTCTAGTATTTGACGATTCTGAAAAATAAAAGGAAATGTTAGTGAGAAACTTGCTAGTATCACATTCACGTGTATTATTTTTATGGTCGAACGCGCAAACGGCCGCTTATAAAAATAAATGTTATTTTTATTTATATTTTCTCGCAAATAAACAGGTTTTAAAGACTAGCAACTGGGCGGTTTTTACAGAACAAGCACAGTAGTATTATTGTAATTCTAGCCAGTTAAGGATGGTATAGGTGCTGGGCAAGCCTACTCCATCTATAACAATGCCCAAGGGCGTCGCCAGCCGATGGCGCAGGGGGGGCACGTTGGTTTTACCTACTACAATATTCATACTTTTCTCATTCTCTATGAATGAGAAAAGTAGGTATGAATTGTAGGTAAAGTCGACAGCACATGAAGCTTTTCACTTGTACTACGAGTCTTACATCTACAGCCAGAGCGTAGTTGAGCGTACGGAATATTAGGAGTGGAATTGGTGAATTCATTCGAGTTTCGACGTACGGGAATGATTGTTCAAGGCTTGAACTTCAAGCAAATTAACTCAAAGACTTAGGACTTTGGTTGCATTATATTTGGCAACTTTTTTAGAATCTCTAGGGGGGGCAGCTGCCCCTCCCTGCCCCCCCTTGGCGACGCCCTTGACAATGCCCCAGGCATTGCAGCGCCGAGTGGTCTTTTCACCCATCTAGTGTGAGTGAAGGTGCCACTGGACGTTGTATAAATCATCTCATTACGTAAATGCAAAGGCCTTATAGCTAGGTCAATACTTACATTTCACTGCCGTTGTTATCAAATTGGATTCTATATCTCTTTCCAAGTATTGTAGTGGACACCCAGCCATCTCTCGAACCCGAAACCATGAGGCGAATGAAATCGTCTAAAACTAATTGTTCAATGTCATCGAATGCTCCTAGGAACCACATTTCAGTATACTCTGCGCTTTCGAAGAATTCTTTCAGGTATTTTTTTAATAGTTTTCGGAGATACAATATTCTATTCAGCGTTACGTTGTTTGTTTCAGCCTCTTTGATTTTTGCCTTTTTGACTGCAACAAGATGTATCAGCCTTTCTTCATAAGTGGTATTTTCTTTTTTGACTGCAACATTACATATCATCATTTCTTCATCAGTGGTATTTTCTGTTTTGACTGCAACATTATCTATCGTAATTTCTTCATCAGGGGTAGTCTCTGTTTTGACTGCAACATTACGTGTCTTCTTTTCCTCATCAGTGGTATTTTCTGTTTTGACTCCAACATGACCTAACATCATTTCTTCATCAGTGGTATTTCCTGTTTTGTCTGCAACATGACCTAACATCATTACTTCATCAGTGGTATTTTCTGTTTTGACTGCAACATGATCTATCGTCATTTCTTCATCATAAGTATTTTCTGTTTTGACTGCAACATTATGTATCATCATTTCTTGATCAGTAGTATTTTCTGTTTTGACTGCAACATGATCTATGAAATGATTCATTTCTTGATTGGTGGTATTTTCTGTTTTGGCTGCAACATTATGTATCATCATTTCTGCATCAGTTCTTTTTAAAAAATCCATATTTTGTGATTCATAGTGGTTGGTGCTTTCTGTTTTCACTTCAACGTTTTCCAACTTAATTTCAGTGTTTGTTATATCCTCTTCTGTATCGTCGGAACGCTCTTGTTTTATTATTAGAGCGTTTATGAATTGATTGCTCTTACAAATTGCATCCACTGTAACAAAATATGGCGTGTTAAAAAACATCTGCTGGCTTCACATGAGCGACCATTACACCGCCTATTTATAGCGACATATTTTACACCTCACTGCTTAGTTGGCTCCACACGTATTGACTTGTCTTTCTTGTGGGCTAGGCCTATTAAGCTGTCAGGATGTTATAGGTGCTGGGCAAGCCTACTCCATTTAAAACAATGTCCCAGGCACTGCAGCGCCGAGTGGTCCCTTCACCCATCTAGCGTTAGTGAAGGTGCCACTGGACGCTGTATAAATCATCTCAAGGGTTAAAAAATATGACGCGCTACTTAAAAATACTTTACGTCTGTGATTCCTGCTTGGAATATGTAGATCACTACTTCAACAAAGGCCAAAGGTATGTAGTGTGGGTAGGACGGTCAGGGGGTTACCCTTGACGCTATTGCGATCAAATTGAAAAAGTTTTAAAATTAATTTCTCTTTGAATTCGCATAGTAATACTTTGATTTTAAATACTTTGTAATGTTTATTCAAAGGTAAGGCTGTTTTTTTTATAAAAACACAAAATGCGTCTTATTTTGTTAAATATAAAATTTTGTAAATTTCCCCATATTGCGGCCGTATTGGAAAAATGCGTCAAGGGAAGAGGGGCAGACAAGACGATGTAAGCTTAGTCCATCGGCGACCATTGGGTAAGAAACCCAAAAAATATATATTCACCTTCATCATGAGGACTTTCTTCTTCATCATCATCATCAACTGGCTCTCCATCCACCAAATCATCATTGGTGATCAAATACACGTGCTCCGGGGCTTCCTTGTACACGACTAGTTGTCTGGAATATAAACAGTCTTATGATCGATTGGAAAGTACCTGATTCCAATACTATCCCACTTCTTCTTCCTACTATCGTACTTTTAATTTTTTTTAACATATTACTGGAGAGTATACGAAATGTCAACAATTTACACAGTTTTACACGCGAACTTTTCAATTTCTTACTAGAAAAAAACTATTATAAGGTGACGGCATTCCTAAACGAGTATGCAATGGGTCCGATTAACTGACAGGTAATTATATTGTGAATACTTTTGTCTTTGTCATGCCTAAATGGTAAAATTATATTGATACTTATACAATAAGAACACCATTGTCCTACACAATAAAATGAATTTAATATCCTGCTTCCTACTAAAAATATCATAGTTACCTCATAGGACGTATCCCTTCACTTTGGGTCTGCAAAACATACTCATTACAATGGCAAACTTCCAGAAAAACACTCATCAATTCAGGATGAATGGAGCTCCTTTTCCTAGTATACTTTAGATCCTTCTCTCTAATACATTCCACCATTTGATGCACAGAAAATCTGTGCCCATCTTTTAATTTGGGACTCATTTTCAACTCAATCCTTCTATTGTCTTTTACGAAGGTTAATATGTCTTCTAGAGCCTGCATTCTGATCATCTCATCAGTTGGCTTCAGTTTCCGTATAGGATGGCGATGCTGGCTGTTGTTTTTATGAATCTGTTGGACCAAGATGTCGTATCGGTCCATTTGGCTTGGTTTCGATTTCATTTGACTTGGTTTCGTTTTAATTTGACTTGGATTCGGTTTAATTTGATTTGGTATAGGTTTATTTGGTTGTCGTTGTTGTTGTCTGAACAATGCCACGTCTTGTGGTACGACCCTTAGTGCTGGATTTGTTTGAGTGTGAGACTGTTGACTTGCTTTCATTGCCTTTTGACGTTCAGCTTCTTCAGTTTCGTGGCCAAGACCTGCCCCTGATTTCTGTGAATAAAATTGATGAAAATAAGATATGCTCAGCTGTAAAATTATTAATTATTATAAGTATAGATTAGACAGGGGCTTAAGTCTATAACGCAATGGCGTGTCGATAGGTTCCCAGCAGAAGGACAAAACCGTTTTTTTTTCGTTTTTCTCCTGGAACCAGCGAACAAATCCTCTAGTTAGAATGTTATCATTTATGGTCAGAAATTTCCAATCAGTCCGTAGACTAGTTTGATCCTTCTTTGAGGATCTCTGTTCAGTTTGAGTAGTTTATAAACTACTGAGGTCCATAGTATCACGCCTTTTCAGACGTCTTATGTAGTTAGGCATTGTCAGTTGTACTGCGAGACGGTTCGGGTGATTTGCTAGTCTGTGCTTGTATCTATCTGCGTGTATCCTGATTTCTTCTGATATTGTGTTCATATGTAGATGTTCGTGAATTATTTGTAACAGCAATATAAATTGTAACGTATTGTTTTATCGTAATTTTTAAAATGCGTATTGTTGTAAATTATTTTTATTATTTTTTGTTTTCCTTCTGTATTCCGTAACCTGGCAATCCGTTTGCAACAATGGGCCATTCACTTGTCTGTTTAAATGTCTATCTGAGAAAATGCATCCAGTGAGCCTTTTGTACTAAATAAAGACTTTTTTATTCTATTCTACCAACCACTTACAAATTGGAGATTTGGTGCAAGGGGCTCTTTCAGGCCATCTCCGGTTCTACCCAGCGCTCCGCCCTTCCAACCCATCATCTGCATAATCCTGCAATGATATTTATGTAATTTTACCAGAGTTTTCTATTGTCTAAACGTTATTATGTAGGTTCACTTTTATTTAGGTTGGGATAGACAACAACGAGTAGGGAAGATGGCCGGCGGACAAAGGCAGTGACAGATATTGTTTATTTCGATAAGAGCTATTTTCCTGCAAATAAACCCGTTTTGTTTGAGGATTAGCAACTGCTCGGTTGGTTGGTGGGTCAAGTTGGGGGCGGGTTGTAGGCGTTGGGGTATGCATGGGGGTGCTATGGGAGGCCTATCCACAATATTTCCTTAAAAAAATTTTTTTCCTTAAAAATGTTTTTTTTGGACTTAACTGGGTCGTGGGGAAACCAGTAACTGGGTCGCGATGGGGGCGTTTTTTTTTTGACGGGAATCGATTGGGTAGGTTCCTAGGAAGCAAAAAAGTCCCATGATTTGGTGCCCAGAAACGAATCATTTACGAGTTTTGAGGTCTTCAAATTGTGAGTATGTTTTTTCAAGACATTATAACTCGTAAATGATGCGTTTCCCTGCACCATGTCATGGGTCTTTTTTGCTCTCCAGGACCTACACAATGCGCAGTTTTTTTGTTGAAAATTTTCTTTTGTTTAATTGAAAGTCCTCGGCCCATAGGGCCCCCAACGCTACACCCCAACCGCTCGGTTTTTTTTTCACACAGCAAGTGTGCTTATTCTGTGAATAAGGCTGGGATAGAACGTATAGATCTATGGGTTTATAACTCTGTCTATCCCATTCCACGTCCGCCGTGGTCATCTAGCTTAACCCAGCCTTATGCTATGCTTGCTCATCAGATAACAGAACATACCTTTCAGCCTTGCTGCTCTCCACTGGTTTAGAAATACCTTCAAGGAGGCTTTTTTTCATATTTTCAGCTGTTATCACTTTTGCGCTGAATTGTTTTTTCGTTTGGTTGGCACTTTGCACTTTCTGAGGTCTCTGGCGGCTTGTGTTGGGTGCGTTTGGACTTCTGTCGTTCCTGTAATTACGATCTATGCTGCTAGTGTCTTCTCCTTGGTAACTGTTGATACCGAATTGGTAAGCAGCAAAGTAGTTTGGATCTTGTACGGGCTGTCGCGGCCACGGCAAGGATTCGCGGTTATAGTAAGCCATAGCGATTCTTTGGATTACACTTTGTTACATTCAATATAGTCTGCAAACGTAAACACTAATAAGCAAGAACAAGGAAAAGGAATGCCAGAAAACATGCATGCAAAATCAGCAAAAACAAAATTGTGTTTATTTTGACGTTTGTTTTTTTTTTTTATTTTGACAGCTAGCTAGTGGCTGCGTTCTGAAATGCCCATATAAATTCGGCTTCGTTCAGCCGCAGTTTCATGGGATTCTTGGACCCAGCGAACGGAATAAAATATTTGAATCTGACCGAATCGCGGTTGGCTTTGGCAAAATTAATAATAATTATCTCATTTATCGAATAGAATAATTTATTTACAAGAAACATCATATTTACTTTTTTTAAAGAAATTAAGTGAAGGAAATGAAGCATTCGAAATAGACGGCTGCACAAACTTAAAACACTGAATACGCCATTTTTCAAAAAAAATTTTTTTTGCATTTTCGGATATTCCTTGTTATTTTGCACCTAAATCAAAGACTCTTTTTTACTTATGACCGCTCATTCTACTTACTTTAGGTGCAATAAACACTGAATATCCAAACAAAATAATAAAAAATCAAAAAAGCAAGCTTAGATCACTGAATATCACAATGACCAATTAAGAACACAGAATATCCTTGGATATTCTGGGTTTTATGCTAGTTAATTGGATATTCTGTGTTATTTGTCAGTTCTTCTTATACCACACATGCCTAAAATTAAAGATGCGTTTTTCATCAGAGTAGCATTTAACGAGACATTCGCCTCTTTAAAGAAAAAATCTATGGCCTACTGCATTTTGTGGCACGAGGGCATGGCTGGGAGAGACGCGCCCCAAATAATTGACGCTATAACGACTTTTTTGAGAGAGGAAAGGGATGTTCAAAACTTCGTTATTTGGATGGACAATTGCTGTACTCAGAACAATGGTTTTTGTTCACTGCTATGGTAAATATTTTAAATTCCAGTATAGTAGGCCATAATCTGCAATCGGTCACTTTCAAATATTTAACCAAAGGCCACACTCATATGAGTGCAGACGGGGTACATGGTAATATAGAAAAACAGATAAGAAAAACGAATTTGTACAATTTCCGTGTAAACGTGTACGATTTTCGTGACCTGATAGAGACAATGAAAAAGGCCAGAAGTAATATCCACCGACTACTAAAAGGCTTAAAACAAGACCTGCTTATCCTTATAATAAACTCATCATAAAATTAATCGTAGTCTGAGGCCATCGGTTTATCAAACGCGAAAGTGGTGTCCTCCGACTACGATTAATTTTATGATGAGTCTATTATAAGGATAAGCAGGTCTTGTTTTAAGCCTTTTAGTAATCGGGTTTTAGTTTTTAACTTCTATTTTTTTTTAGCTGTTTAGTAAGTCATTTTGGACGATCATCCAGAATAGAACCACGGAGGGCAAAAAAAAAACTCATTTTGGTATTTTTTGTTCTATTTGTTATGTTGACGCTACATGTGTTAGGTATACATTTTTGAAAAGGTCTTTTATAGCCCTTTCATTTGATACCCATGAAGATGGTATCCAATAATTTTTATATTTAGGTCCGCCACTTTAGGGCGCAGCACAGCCGCCATCTTGTTTTTTTTTTCAACATTTAACTATCCTATGTTACCTGGGTGATTAAGACAAATCCAACGACACCTCATTTGTTGAAATCGGCGAAATTAAAAAAGTAGTTTAGGCTCTGCGAGGGAACAGATGAACACACAAACATACACACATACATACATACACACACACACATACATACATACGCTGCTAAAATCATAACCCTACTTTTTGCTTCGCGTAGTCGGGTAAAAAACAATAATAGACAAACTCGTCAAATTAATGCCAACAACCAGAACTTCTTTCTGGAAAAATATAGCTGAAACACAAAATGCAGTTGATTTAGTTGAAGGCGGAGAATACATTTGTGAAAACGGTGAATAAACATTAAAATATACCTATTAAATTACGTCTTTTATTTTACTCAAAGTAGATAGGTAAGTAGTGGATTTTTCTTGTAGTTCGCTAGATCCTTTGAAGGTCATGTAGAACAAAAACCATTTAAAAACACAGAAATTTTAATTTATAAAAAACATGCTAGCACTCTACTCGGTTACAGGTATCGTCACGAGTTATGAGCGCTCGACGAAACTGGTGGGGATTTCTGCGCAAGTGTGTACAATCGCGCGCAAAATGTCTAATATCCACGCGGGATCTAAGACTTACGCTGAGCTGAACTAAAGTTGAGTGAGATAATATAAAAATCGAAGAAACTGACTAAACTTAACGATTTAAAGTATTCTTTGCGGATTTTGGACACGTTATATTTTGAATGGTTTTCTATACAAGAATCCTGAAATTACGATAAAACGGGTGTACAATCAATGAAAAATAATCTCAATCCAATATGACTCAATAACTTTTTTGAATCTTTCTGAACCGTCTTTTTAAAACATTTTGTTTCGGCATTCTTTCTGCGAGGAAATAAAACAACGTTGTGTGCGAATGTACCCCGAGGCTAGAGCGACTGATCTACCAATCACGCGCCCGCGCTCGCCGGCGACCGCGCCTCTCCGTCGCCCCCCGCGTACCCCACCAAACAGACCGAAAAAATAAGTTCTGCGCATTCAAGGTCAGCGCTCATAACTCGTGACGCGACCTGTACGAGTTTGTAAAAACAAACGAGCGCGTGAAGCGCGCCCAATGGGTTTCATGTTATCTGGAAATGAGTATTTGGTTAGTTAGAAATAAGAACTCAAATATTTCAGGTTTATTTAACTTTAATCGTTCATTATGAACTAAAGTAGGTACAATTAAATCTTACAGTTACCAACTACAGTTACAGCGGTCCTCTACACTCTAGTTATGTTTGAATATTATCCAGTTACCCTAAAGGACCACAGCTTTGACAGATGTATTTTTGGTCTTCAAAACTATATCTAGTTGGTTTTAATGCGATTTGATTGAATATAGGAAAACAAAAATCGAATACTTAAGAAAATACTGAATTATATATTTCGGATGCTGTTTGTTAAAAAGTATGCTATATATTTTTTGTAATGCTAAAATGGGTATTGGATATTGAAAAAAAAAACCTCTTACAAACTAGTATGTGTTATAATAATAAATGGTTTTTATTTATATTTTTAAAAGAAGAAAAATTAAAGACTTATAACTAAATATTTTTTTTGAGACAAATATTTCGTTTACTGTGTTTTTTTTTAAAGTCAAAGGTGTTTTTTTTGTTATAGTTAAAAGGCGGTTTTTAAATTTTAAGTGTTTAAAAGACAATACAATCAACTGTGAAAACTCAAGTGTCCATTAAAATGTATACGTAAGTAATACGAAATATTTCCACAAACATTTTTATGATTTTTATAATTTTTTTGTTTTTTTTTACCTTTTTTATTTTTTTTCTGCGCTCTAACCCGGAGTGGGATAAGGTTACATAACACGACGACGACATACCTTTACATGTTAAAATTCTTATTAAAATTATAATTATTAAGTTTTACTACCAAATCAGTGACAATACTAGTTAAAAGTAACCTAGGTTTAATTCCAAAGCTCTTCTTTTGAAACAATGCATCGAGAAAAGCTTTAATTCTTAACAAATACCGTAAATCCGAGACCAATTTTGTCTACATTCCAAAAGAATCGGTAGACAAAATCCCAATCGAAAAATCCTTAAAAAACAAAGCTCCTTACGATTTGTCAAAGCTAAAGTCGTAGAAAAAACAATAATACATAATACCTACATGATAATAAAGTACTAAACATCTAAAATACTATGACTTGTAAACGCGCGATAACTAGCAAGCTGCGGAGAATCCTCAAGTGATGAAGTTTAAAAAACTGTGCTCATTCGAAAAATACTGCTGTTTTGCTTTACTTACTAAGAAAATCCCTTGACAGTCGACAGGTATTGTGTTACTTTTCTTTGACGGAAATTTTGGTGGTTTTTAAAATGTTGTAGCTAGTACAAAAATTTCAATCGCTTTTGAATGGGTCTCTATTTTGAAGCAATGAAGTTCAAATTATGATGGCAATATACCACATAAAAGTTTTGGTGGTTTTTAAAATTATGTGGTAGGGCTAGTCCAAAAATTTCAATGGGTTTCGAATAGGACTCTATTTCGAAGCAATGAAGTTCAAATTATGATGGCAATATACCACATAACGGGTTACACGTTGGCTCGCGAGACGGACATATTTGTGCCTGCAGCCATTGTACTTTTTCCCCCTGATCAGTGTTAAAAGTGATTTTTCCACCGTCTTACCATGCCAACCGTCTCGGGACCGTCCTAGCGTGTTGGTTACATGGTGTAGTGCAAGAAGACATATTCTGGGTTGGCCAGCTCCTTAGGCAGCACGGGAGAAGCTGGTGCCAGGATCTGGAATCCCATGAACATGAAGGTGCGGAGAAGGATCGCGCGGTCCGGGCGACTCTTGCGCACGCACACGATGCAACTGTTGGGTGGAGAAAAACGATGTTATTTTATTTGCGTGTAGAGTAAGGGCGTGTAAACTCTAATAACTAGTGGTTCGCCCCGAACTATGAACTCGCGACCCCATATAAACTTAACAACCCCATATCTCAGCAACCCCTCGACCGATTTGGCTCATGTTCGAACTTAAAAATTCTCTTGGCCTCATTTACCTGCCTACCAAATTTCATAACGATCCGACTAAATTTACTCAAGTTATCGTCGAACGAACATTCATACATACATACATACATACATACATACATACATACAAACGCCGGATTGTTCCAGTAGACTCGGAGAACTTCGCTCGCTTCGCTCGCTCGTTCAATAATAATAACCCCCGTGTGGTTCCCGGGAGGTACAGAATTGGACCCACCCCTACAGTCATTGCTCTTGATTTTCCACTCGTTTTTCAAGATTTTCAGATTTTTCTTCTAGCCTTTTTAGTTTTTCGCCAAACATTCTTTGAATGTTTTCTGTAACTTGTTCGCCGCTTTTTCTTATTTCAAGTTAATTAAATCGAGTCCACGCAATGCCAGTTGTTACAAAGGCTTTATCTGTCAGTACCATACTAGCAACTGTCATTCCGTGGATGCGAATTAAAAATTTCAGTTTAGAGTTTGGCTCTACATGAGATCTGATAGCTTTTTGACAGTGCAAGGTGTATGGTCTCGTCTTGGCAAATTTTTTTACCTGAAAATGTTTTTGGTGTGATCTTAATATTCTGTTTGTTTGTAAGTTTGTAAAAACGGAACTTGAAGCTCCGTTTTGAAGCTCTCTTTGCTGCCCGAAGACATGACTTCTGGAACTAAGGGGCAGGTGCAGGTACACGGTGTCACCGCGGACCACACGGCATGCCATCCACCCACCCGTCCACCTACCCATCCACCGATCCACTCATCCATCCAGCTATCCAATTATTTTTTCTCCTGTCTTTCTTTCTTTCTTCCTTCCTTCCTTCCTTCTTTCTTTTTTTCCGATCTACACGGTGGACTCTAAGTCGATAGCGGAACTTTAGTTAGGCTGTCTACTGATCAATACAAATAACTTGTACTAGGTGGCGAAAAAAATGGATCGAAAAAAATATCAGCTGTTTCATACAAACGGTCCACTCAGTACTGCGCCAAATGTATAACAGCTGATAACAGCTGATATTTGTTTCGCTCCATTTTTCCATTTTTTTTGTATTGATCAGTAGAAAGCCTACTTAAAGTTCCGCTATCGACTTAGAGTGCACCCTGTAGAAGAGATGGACTGGGGCCTTAGCCTGTAACACAATGGCGTCTCAGTGGCGTCCTAGGTAGAAGGACAAAACCGGGATTTTTTCGTTGTTCTCCTACAACCAGCGAACTAATCCTCTAGGATTAGACTCTTAATATTCTTTGCTGTACTACAATAACATTAAAAGGACCGACACTGGACCGACAGCATCAATAAATCGTAATTAAAACCGTCAACTGGAAGCCCATTTTGTTACAGGCTAAGGGCCCTGATGATGATGTCACATACTTGGTGCAGGCGAGACGCTCCTCGGCGAAGTCCAGCAGAACCATGAAGCTCTCCTTGCTGCCCGAAGACAGGACACCTGGCAGTCGGAGGTACACGGTGTCACCGCGGACCACCTGGAATGAGATAAAGATAAGATAAAAAGGAAATGGAAGGGAAAATGGCGGCGGTTAGTATTGCCCAAATGGCTCATCGCCACTTAGGCCCCTAAGATCAATCACAGTTTTAACCAAAAAGGCTAGTTTAAGGTGAAATACGTCTCACAACTAGCGCCGCCAATGGAAAAAAAAACATATCTTTTTTTTGGATGCGTTATTAGCAAAAAACGCTCCTGCGATTCCTCAACACGAGGCTTAACTATTTTTAGGACCTAAGGTTTGGATTCCAGATCCTAGAACTTAAGAATGCAATCGATTCTCGCCAAAAGTGGCCACTTTTGGCGAGAATCGATTGCGTTCGTAGGAAATCCAATCCTGGAATCCAAACCTTAGGTCCTAAAAATAGTTAAGCCTCACGTTGAGGAATCGCAGGAGCGTTTTTTGCTAAAAACGCATCAAAAAAAAGATATGATTTTTTTTCCATTGGCGGCGCTAGTTGTGAGACGTACGTCGTCTTAAACCCTATCTATCGATTAATTATCATACAAAATGCGAGGTTTAATCTATGGTCTGAGTTTAAACTGTGACTGATCTTGCGGGCTTTAGTGGGCCTTCTTGCTCTTGAAATGCCTCTCCATCACTGGAGGTTGGCAGTCAGCTCCCTGCACCGCTCTCTGTTCATGGCTGTCTTGAATAATTGTTCCACCGGTTTTGATGCCAGTCCATTCCTTGATATTACACAGCAATGTCTTTTTCCTCCTTCCTGGTCTTCTTTTTCCCTCTGTTAAAAAAGTACCTAACTCTTTTTACAAGGTAACCTACTGGTCAACAGAATGTCGAAGTTGTAAAAAAAAGTTGAAAAAATCAAAGTTTATTTTATAACCTCAAATTCGAAAAATTTTCATAACTTTTTTGTTTTTGTTATCAGCTCAAATTTAAAAATATGTGTGTGCGTGTAGGTGCCTTTACATAGCTTTGAGTGGTTGAAACATTGTGAAAGTCAATGCAAACAATATTTAAAAAATACTTTCCTCCTGCCACAGCGTTCACGTTTTATTAATTTAAAAAGCAACAGAACATCATAGAGTAAAAAAAATATTTAGGTTGTGATCCCTATCACCTGGTGCTATTGGTAGTAAAGTACCCTGTAAAAAGAGTAAGGTACTTTTGGATTAGTGTTACAACACCTTGTATTTTGCCCATCATTATTGTATTGCCACTTGCTAAAGTGAAGGAAAACATCGACGAGATTGGCACCTGCATTAAAAGGATTTGTTTTAGTTTGATAATGGTATCCGTTTATTCTTTTAGTTTAGTCGTCTTTCCTAAGGGCTAGGCTGACTAAGCTGTCAGGATGGTATAGATAGGTGCTGGGCATTTGGGCAAGCCTACTCCATCTAAAACAATGTCCCAGGCACTACAGCGCCGACTGGTCTCTTCACCCATCTAGTGTGAGTGAAGGTACCACTGGACGCTGTATAAATCATCTCATTACGTAGATGCAAAGGCCTTTATTTAGTGGTATAAATAGTTTTCGATCGAAACACGATTTAGAATAGAATAGAAAAGAGTTTATTTTACTGACCACAAATTACAACTTATAGAACTAATACATGTATGTACTTAGAATTAGGTATTTACTACTTAAAAATACTATTCAGATGGGACGACCTACACATACATACCTACCTAACCCACAGTACCCACATGTACCTACCCAATTTCCACTGAGTGGTCAGTAAAAAGGGCTCTGACTCAGCGTGTGCTATGAGACGGGTAGGTAGCTACCCGTGCGATTTCCAACAGAATCGTATGGAAAATCAGTGAGCAAGGGTCGTTGGCCCATTTACATACGCGGACGCGTGTATTTATGTACACATTGTACACACAATAAATAACGCTGGCTGATATGATAGTGGTAGCTATGAAGTAAACAGTAGGAGCATTTGCATCAAGTGTGCACTTTGAAGCTGTATTAGTTTTCAAATAAATATGCATTCACATTTTTAAATTTAAAACTCAACAGAATGTCATAGAGAAAAAAAATTGGTTGTGCTCCGGGTATCACCGGGTGCTATTACCCTGTAAAAAGAGTTAGGATCTTTTGTAATACCTTTCATTTCAGGTGAAACTGATTGCCATTGATTTTAGACAGTTAGACCTCTAAGGTTAGAAAGGCCTCACAGATTCCTCTTATAAAACGCGAACGAGTTATATGTTCATACGTCACAAGTAATTATGTAATTCCGAATAAAAATAACTGTACCTACATTATTACGATGATATAGTTTTTAGGTCAAGTACTTGATAAATGTTGTTATTAATAGCTAGTGTATGATGTAAATGTAAACTATAGGTACCAGGCCGTTTCAAGTGTTATGTGCCCGCTGTAGATAATGACACATTCTTGATAGATTAATGAACTTACTATGTTTTTATCGCAACTATGATTTTTAGTGATTGTTATTGTGACCAAGCTACTCTTGTTTTTAGGATTACGTACCTAAAGGGTGCTAACCAACGTGGCCCTAACCTATTTTCAAAATGGTTATACAATATCTTTGGATATTGTAATTGAATGAGGGAGCGAAGTTCTCAGAGCCTACTGAATGAATGTTCGTTCGACGATAACTTGAATAAATTTGATCCAATTCCATTGTATTTCCAAGTGTATTCCATGCCTGTATGTGTAAGCCTAATTATTGCAACTACTCCTAAAGATCAAAAGAAAGAGATGTCCAGACGGGTTTTCTTGCTGTCTTTCCCGGTCTGTGTATGTTAGAAGCAACGTAGATTCAGTGCCGCCCAATGCTAAATAAATTCCACAAAGCGATTTGGCACAAACACGTGTGTTTTATTCCTTTTCTACCTAGAGTGTCCCACGTTAGGCCCACAATATCTAGTAAGTCTTCCTTATTTTTATGCCATAGCTCTCCCGCTGATGCTCGGAACCTCGTTATTCGACATATAAGTAAGTCAAAAGTATACTCACAGCTTCCCAGTGCGAGGCGGTGTTCTCGGTGAGATAGATCTTGAAGTCAACCTTCACCGGCGCCTGCGCCTTGCGCTCGACGATCTTCGCGATGGTCTGTGGAGGGGAGGGCTGTGTCAGTAACACATCATCACCGTTGTCTGTGGTCATAGGCCAATACTTTGACAACTCATTCTGTACAATTACCTTGTGTACTTTACCGCTAATATAAATTGCATGTGTTTGATATCCAAAATGCAATCTAATAATAATTAATTATATTCCCAGTCACTCTTAATAAATGAGGATATAACAATCATCATTAGGCTATTGGATAACTTTAGCTTCTATGAATATTCCTCTAAAGAGGGATCCTACTTTTTCTTGAACAAAGTGTTACAAAAGATCCTAACATTTTTTACAGGTTAGTAGCACCCGGCGATATGGATAACAACCTTTTTTGTATGTTTTTTATATTATATGAATTTATACAGGGCAATTTTTAAATAGCTTTTAACCTCAGACACGACATTCTAAATGTGATTTCCAACAACTTTTGTTCTAGAACTTTTCGAAAAGCTCGATACGTTTTGTTTGATTAAAGTTAAATCCTTAAAAAGTGTGCATTTCTACCATACCAGCGCTGCCTGCGAGGCGCGCTCCTATTTACTACTCTAAGCAAAAAAAATGTGTTAAAAAAATTTTTTTTTTTGTATGCAGAAAAAAAATTGCGCTTTTACCAAAGTCGTACAACAAAAGTTTTTGGAAATCACATTTAGAAGTTGGGGTGACTGAGGTTAAAATCTATTTAAAATTTGCCCTGTATAAATCCGAGCCCTAATGTTGAGGTAAATTCGGAAGGCAAAGTTTTTTGTTCGGAAGTCCGTTATTGGCTTAATCTTATCTTTAGACAATATTGAGAAACTAATTTCAATATTTTTTATTTTGGTTCAGTAGTTTGGATTTTACAACGTTTCAAAGATACGGTTTTATGACGTCACGCGACGGTCTGCATACTGTTGGCGGTCATAGGAACAAAACATTTTCGCGCATAAAAACAAAACTGCTGGACCAAAATAAAAAATATTTAAATTAGTTTCTCAATATTGTCTAAAGATAAGATTAAGCCAATAAGGGACTTTCGAACAAAAAACTTTGCCTTCCGAATTGTGCTTGGTGTGTAAGCTTACCTCCTCGCGTTGCTCGCCGAGCCCGATGTCCCTGGGCACTAGTGTCTCCGCGCTCCCGGACAGCGAACCGCCGCATAGCAGCGCGCTCAACAAGTCACCTGCGGAAACAACGACCATTGTCAACAACATCATCGCTGTTATACTCTTCACGGGAGGACGGCAGGTGGAAGTAAAAGAATAAGTAGGTACAATCCGCGCGCGATGAGAATGGGATGCGACCTTCTTCTTCTTTGCGGGTCGATGGCAGACCGATTTGGATAATTCTTGAAAAAAAATATGGACGGGTGTACAACGTGTTACGAAAGATCCTAACTCTTTTTGCAGGGTTTAACCTACTTACTGGTCAACAGGATGACATTTCTGTTAAAAAACTTTTTTTTTAAGTTTTTTGCTTTTGGATTTTGTTTAAATTCACACACACGGTTGTGTGCGAAGGTGCATTTGAATAGTTTTAGGTTGATAAAACATGGTAAGAATCAATGAAAACCATTCTAAATAAATTATTTTCTCCCGTCTAACACAGCACAGCGCTTACATTTTCATCATCATCATCATCATCAGCCCACCTCTGCCCACTGTTGGGTATAGGCCTTTTTCCCCAACATACATACATTCGCTTACATTTTATTGATTAAAAAATCAACGGAATGCCAAACGAAAAAAAAAAAAAATTTTACTGCTAATACCCTGTAAAAAGAGGAGGTACTTCTGTAACACCTCATATTCTCAGAGAAGGCAGGGTGTGTATACTCACATTTGTTGTCGTCGTGGGTGGGGGTGGAGGGTGTCGCGGGGCTCTCGGCCCCGCCGCTCACCCCTCCGGGAGGTGCCGAGCTTTCCGCCGGTGCATCAGGACCACCTGCGGAAGGAGCGTCGCTTTACTCAACTGTTTCTAAAAACGCAAACCGTCTAAAGGCCGATTTACACTTCACTATCTACAAGAAGTTCACTATACACAAGTTGCCACTATCTAACACCACAAGCGAGTTAAGACGCCATACGTCTCACAACTAGCGCGGCCAATGGAAAAAAAATATCTTTTTTTGGATGCGTTTTTAGCAAAAAACGCTCCTGCGATTTCTCAACGCGAGGCTTAACTATTTTTAGAACCTAAGGTTTGGATTCCAGGATTGGATTTGCTACGAATGCAATCACTTTTGGCGAGAATCGATTGCATTCTTAAGTTCTAGGATCTGGAATCGAAACCTTAGGTCCTAAAAATAGTTAAGCCTCGCGTTGAGAAATCGCAGGAGCGTTTTTTGCTAAAAACGCATCCAAAAAAAGATAAGATTTTTTTTTCATTGGCGGCGCTAGTTGTGAGACGTTTTTCATCTTAAGTAATAAGTTTAGTTTCTTTAGTTAAGTTCGATAGACGGCGATCCTATTTTTCGGCGAGTCAAGTGCGAAGTGCCCTCCCGCGCGTCCGCCGCAACCCCGCGAACTAAACTGGCCAGCGCGCCAGCTGTAGTTTTCGTCGCAGAACTGCCACATAACTTAACTCGCTTAGCGATGTGCGTGGACGCTACTTATAACTTAACTATTAACTAGCAGTGTTGGCAAAGTATATATGGTAGTCTCAAAAAGAAATTCCCCTAGCGCGATGTAGGTGTTGCCGCGCCACCTAGTGGCGATCGTCACTCACCACAGAGGCCCGGCGCCCAGGCACAGCGAGAAGCACTCGGCGTCCGACGCCGACAAGGCGGAGCGCTTGCTGCCGGCCGCGCTTAGAGACGCGCCTTCGTCGCTGCAACGAGAGAAAAAATAAGTTATTTTCATTTTTATAGTTCCGTACCCGAAGGGTGCCAAACGGGACCCTATTACTAAGACTCCGCTGTCCGTCCGTCCGTCCGTCCGTCTGTCTGTCTGTCTGTCTGTCTGTCTGTCTGTCTGTCTGTCCGTCTGTCCGTCTGTCTGTCACCACACCAGTCTGTATATCATGATCCGTGATGGTTACACGGTTGAAATTTTCACAGATGATGTATTTTTGTTGCCGCTTTATCAACAAATGCTATAAAACAGAATAAAATAAATATTTAAGGAGGCTCCCATACAACAAACGTGATTCTTTTTGCTCTTTTTAGCTCGATTTTGATAACGGCAACAGTTAGGTGATTGAAATATTCACAGAATATTGAGTTATATTATTCGCTTCAAAAATAAACAATTAAATTAAAATAAAATTAATATTTAAGGGGGGCTCCCATACAAAAAACATGATTATTTTGCCTATTTTGTAGATAATGGAACCCTTGTTTTTGCAAATAGGCCAGCTGATTTGATAATAATTGGGAAACTCTTGCCCAGCAAAAAAAAAAACCAAAGACATTTTTCATTTGGTGTGCGTATTTTTTTTTTTTTGGAGGGTGTTTCAGAGTTTGAGTCTAAAACCACAGAAATATCAGCTTAGTTTCACTTACTTGGCAATCTTCATAACCATTTTTCATCCAAAGAACGGAAAACTACCTACAAAAATATCAACACTAGATAGAGCTCGACTAAAAATATCAATAGCAGCAGATAGATCACATAAAACGGAATGTTTCACCAAAACAAAACAAACTTCTTTATCACATAGGACGGTCCAAGAATTGACAGAAATCTTTCCTCAGTATTTTCCTAAAGAAAATCTCTGGTCTGATTGCCATACACGGCATAATATGCTTTTTAGCCGATTTATTTAAAAAAACCTAGCGTTTTGGGTAAACGACTGGGTTGTCGGGTATGCTACAGTCTACTGTTGGGATAAACACGTTGAGATACCCCAAAATAAAGACAGCGTTGCCAAAATACTAAAATAGAATGTTGTTGTATTTGAATGCACGATGAAATTGTAGGGTGACGGCGTCTGTTATGGGCCCTCTCGGTTTAGAAAGCGAATGTTGACAAAGGCATGTGCCAAATTTTTAGGATGCTACAGAAAATTCTGTGGTTGACATACATTATTAAAAAAAAAAAAAAAAAATCTTTTATCTAAGTTTAGTAAGCTGCTTTTTCACTACCTAATTAGGTTTGTTTTGTTTAACACTGAGTTTATATAAAAAAAAAAAATGTAACTTATTGCATGAACCTAGATTAATGTTTTTTGGTCTGAATAAAGGGCTTTATTATTATTATATTATTATTATTATTTATTTGTAAAATGGATTTTTTGGGGTTTCTACAAGATTTGACCAGTAAAAAGGAAAAGAAAAGAAAAACTCAAATCCCTCTCAAAGCAAATTGAGTTTTCCATTTCTGTGTTTCCTGTGAACCGTGAAGCACGAAAGCGGGGAAGAAAGTCAGATTATATCCGGCACCCAACATGTGATTTTTAACAGAGTCCGGCGAGCGTTAGGCAACGCTACATCACTGCGTCATGGCATCGCAAAAATCTACAATTTACCTGTGTTATTAACCCTTTTTGGAATTATTTTTATATTCAAAATTATTGTTATTGTTTATGTGTTTTTAATTTATATGTCAGTTCGCCTCTAAGTCTCGATATTAAAACACCATCTTTCCCGAAAAACCCAGTTTTTCAGTCCTAATCCTGCACAACCTGTAAGCATCTCGACTTTTGCGGTGCGTCTAACGTTGGCAGAGCCAAAAATAGAGAAGCCGGACTCGGGTCCTTAAAAAGCCGGACATTTGGCCCTAAAAACCGAACACACTGGTTTTTAATAAAAAAACAGTTTTCTTAATTTTATTCAGTGGTTCAGTGGACCTTTTCAGTCTCGCCACCCCTTCATGACTGTAAAAAGGAGGACATTATGGCAACCCTAGGTGCGACGTTACAACGCAGAGATTGTGGCCTGGCCCTTTTTGTAAAAACCAAAGAATGGACACTATGGACAGTATGGACACTTGAAATTTGGTACTTAGAGACTGTTGACCCTTGAAGAAATAAACCACTAAGACAAAAAGTCACCCTAAAGTACAGATTAACACTAACTGTGTCAAATGGTCAATAAAATAGATTTCACATCAACTGGCTGGATTAACGACATATTTATGGAGTGACCACTACTAGAGCGTTCACCCTATTTTTATTGCCAATAAATTGTACAAATTCTTTGCCAAATGTTTTCACAAAAGAAAGAACTTAGAAGACACAGCCGGAGTTTAAACCCTGAATAAGGATATTTTTTATATTTTATTAAACTTTTTTTTAGTTCACAAAAAGAAGTGGTAGAACTCGGTTCGATTCTCGTAAGTGGCATGTATAACTTAAATTTATTTCAAAGTTACGTACGTATTATTACACTTTATTGCACAAAATAAAAACTTAAATAACAATGGTGAGAAATTACATACAAGGGCGGACTTATTTCAATAGAAATTTCTTCCAGCTACGTTCTACGTAGTGCAGACTGTTGTGAAATGAAATAATGCTACGTATACATAGGTACTTTCCAACTGTGAACCAAAGCATGGCTAACAATCCTTGAAACTTCTAATGGCATCAACAATCTTCTTCACCCCATATTTTTTTTATTTCAAGTGGGAGACGGACACGGGGAGTTTTGACACAATAATACCTATTATGACAGATCCTCCTATTCTGAATACGTATGCAAATATTCAGCCTGTTATGGTTTCCAAACTTTTCAAAATCATTCTAATATTCTTGAACTATCAGCCTGTTCAGCTACACTGGTACTTTTGTTTACTTATTTTGTGATATTTTCTTGGCTTCGTCTTACATCCTACTTTCTCTCACTATTTTTGTACATTTGTTATTGTTTTGAGAAGAATAATCGTTACTTCATTTTGGTAATCTTGGCAGGGACTTTTAAGGTCTCCTATTTCCGCTCGAGACAGGTCTTGAACCCGCAACCTCTGGCTACCTGTGCCAGCGCTCTAACCAATTAAGGCGTCGAGCAACAGCTTCTCTTACGACATTGATTCTAACTAGTAGTTCGCCCCGAACTGTGAACTCGCGATGTGCGATGTGTAACTTTTTTCTAACATCATTCCAGCCCATTGCTAAACTTTACAACACCATAATCTCGGCAACGCCTCGACCGATTTAGCTCATGTTTGAAACCTCACACTTTACCTGTTTGTTGACAAACTTAAATCGCTGTAATTGCACTGTGATAGTAACACATTTTTATCAGATAAAGTTCTCTGAACAATATTACTCTTGTCATTATGACAATGAGCAATAACATTAAGATGTACTATATCAACATTCAACATTAACAAATGATTTATGTACTCAAAGGATACATTTAGAATGGAATGGAAAGTTTTGACTTGGTTTGAGATAGCGTCACTTTATTTAATGAACGAGGGAGCGAAGTTCTCCGAGTCTACTTGAAAAATCCGGCGTTTGTGTGTCTGTGTGTATGTGTGAATGTTCGTTCGAAGATAATTTGAGTAAAGGTTTTGTTTCTTTCTGGGCCATTTTTTTTTAATTTTGCAATCGAATTAAAGTTTACTATGACCCCCCAATATCAAAGAGAAAAATCCTCTGAACAGTATCTGCTGCCTAAAAGATTTTATTTCAGTGTTATTTTCGTGTACGAACAGTTTTTGTTTTCATGAAAGTTCCATTATAGGCGTTCAGAAACTGGTGTACACGAGCGAGGTAAATGCTTTTGATTTTAAAACAATATTTATTACCCAAAATACAAACATAACATCATTCAAATATAGCCTAAAACTTGCCATTCGAGACATAGACCCTCATTATTTATTTGCGTAAGTTATTGACAGAAGTTTATTTTTTAACTAACGCGCCACCTGTAAGTTCTGGTTTTGGAATGTTTCCCTCCGTTGCGAATTTTATCTGTGGTGTTTCGTTCGTGGCGTGGGGTGCATGTTGGTGTGTGTTGATGAGTCTGTGACTTTGACAGCTGACAGCTCCACTATTCTGTGCACACGGCTCACCACAGAGTTCGCCATTTTGTCAGTGTGGAGTGTGTGTTGAATTGAAATCAAATCAAAACATTTAAAGATATTGAGGAGTGGTTGTTAAAATATGGTTTATAATTTAAATAATAGTCTATCTTTTCTGGTCCTTGTTTAATTTCAGTCTTAGCCTGAGCCCCATACTATTGAGAAACAACACCTTTGGTCGGATGAGATTTGGCAGGCGGATAAATTAAATTAAAATGATTTTTAAGTTCAAAAATGAGTCAAATTGGTCAAGGGGTTGCCGAGATATGGGGTTGTAAAGTTTATATTTTGCAGTGTTAGCAAAAAGTTGTACATCGCGAGTTCAAAGTTCGGGGCGAACTACTAGTTATGTTTTCTCTCAATATATTTCAGTTTCGTAGTATCTATGTAGTTACTAGACTAGTATGTACGGTCAGCGACACACTAAGATACCCATGGTATGTTAGTGCTTGATGGGTCTCGCTCAGGACATTGTCCCAGGCACTGAAGCGCCCAAATGGTCACTTCCCCCATCTGTAACCCATCACTCATCAGTCATCACCCAACATGTAAGTGAAGGTGCTGCTGGACGCTGTATAAATCACTTCATTACATAGATGGAAACCCTCTGACTGTTGACAGTCGCTTGGACCGCCTTCAGAACCAATATTTGAACAGGCTATGTCCGAAAACCGGCAACAGATTGCACCTACGGATGCACATTAGTTACAAGCCGAGACATGCCCTTTTGGTAACTTTTAATGCGGGATATTCACGTACCGCGATTCGACCCGTTTCAAACCAAAATTATATGCCCTTTTGTTTCCACATAAAATATGACTGTATTTGTGAGTACCTACTATGTTCTTGTTTAGTATAAGCGAAAATGTAAATTTTATTTGTGGAAATGAATAAACATCTTCTATTCTTTTTGTATTTCGTAAACGGTTAAACTTACTTGTATTATGTCGGTGTAGCCGACTAGTTTCGGTTCTCATTCGGAGACCTTAATCATGGGTCCATGGAGTACAAGTAAGTTTAACCGTTTACGAAATACAAAATGTGCAGTGCTTACGAAAGTTTAAGTGTAAAAATCTTCTATTCTATTCTATTTTCTATACTAAGCCATCATTAGAAGAAACAAGAAGTAAGTTTCAAACGTGACTAACAAGACGATGACGCACCAGACGGACGTCATGTGATCGCAGAATTGGCACGCGGCTTGTTTACAGCGCTAACTCGATTAGTGGCGGGGGAACGGTGGTTTGCAGGGTTTCGCTGCGTGAAAAGAAAACAAGATACCCATTTATGAAATGGATGAAGTCCACAAATGATTGAAAACCCTGACCGTCGGATTGTCTTGACTTGAAATCGAATTACACAGGGTCAGTATTCGACATACCTATCCTACTCCTACTACCTACTATTATAAACGCGAAAGTTTGCAAGTATGGATGGATGGATGGATGGATGGATATTTGCTACTCTTTCACGTCGAAACGGCTTGACGGATTTGGATGAAATTTGGAATGGAGATAGCTTAGACATCAGAGTAACAAATAGGCTACATATTATCACGCTATTACACTTAGGGGCAATGTAAACCACGTATATTTTTTTCTGTAGTTCACGCGGACGAAGTCGCGGGCAAAAGCTAGTCCAACATAAAGGGGAAGGGCACCAAACAGATGGTCTGATGCGATAAGGGCAGCGGCTGGAGGAAGCATTCACCGGGCAGTTCATATGACGGAAGACCGCTCCCAATGGAAGCGAGTACGACATGGTCGCGGTCCTCAGCCACGAGGAGTCGATTAAGAAAAAGAAGATCCAACATAATCGGAGAAACTAAATCTGCAAGACTCCGCTAGCTCGGTCACGTAGAAAGAATGGGAGAGGATCGGGCAGTAAGAAAAGCATACGAAGGGCAACCTTCTGGATGCCCCAAGTATTTAATTGTAGTATTGACGATGTCTCAAAAGACTTGCAAGAACTTCAGGTGGACGATTAAGGCGCTGGGCATAGTGAATTAGCCCGCGCGCAAAAAAAATTAACAAAAACGATTCCTGTATCAAATACACTAAAAAAATCGAAAATGTTCACATATCAAACCCTAGAATTAGGTGAGATCTATCTAAAACAGCCAGTTTTGTATTGATACCCATAACAGATTGCAAGATATTTTGTTTGAAAAAAAGTGCGCCGCCTATTTTTTTTCATCAAAAATATCTTCAAAATGTTTATGAATGTCAACACGAAACTGGCTGTTTTAGATAGGTCTCACCTAATTCTAGGGTTTGATATGTGAAAATTTTGGATTTTTTTAGTGTATTTAATACAGGACTCGATTTTGTGCATTTTTCTTGGCGCGCGGGCTATTCACTATGTACAGCGCCTTAAAGGGAAGTGATGCAGGACAGAGTGAGATGTCGTCTTTGTTCGCTGAGCCAGCGTAGTAGTTAAAGTATCTGGGGGCACGGAAGTGCCCAATCCAAGACGAGCAAGCGAAGCTCAAAAGCACTACCTACCTTTTCTCAAAGCTCTTCGTCGTTTTTTTTAACCCTCATAACTTGGGTTTGGATTACACCAGATAAACAAAATTCTCGGGATATGATGTCAATAATGGACTTATTAATCATATAAAGTATCAATTTTAAAGCATAAGTATAAACTTTAGATTTTATTAACTGTTACTTAAATACATATGGCGTAGAGAGAACCCTCAACGAATTAGTCGCCCTGTAATTTTGGAACAGTCAGAAAACACTACAGAACCCTACAATGCGAACAACACGCTTTTCTTGTCCAGTTTTTATTTATTTATTTATTAAATTAGGAAAGCCAGCAGAATCCTTAATAAACATTAAAATTATAATTAGGTACATGGTTTTTGGTCTGATAAGGATGCATGTTTTTTAAACGGTTTTATTTAGCTCACCCCGTTTGTTTTTTTTATTCTTTATTCTTTCTTGGGTCAAATTTAGTAATTCAAATTTCACCCTCTTCCTGTCAACCGATTAATCTGAAATTTTGTATACACTTTGGATTTTGGTGACAATACAATTATGTTTATTCATTATCATTATAAATCCAAGATGGCGGCCGCTACAAAATGGCGGATAACGTAGGTTTTATCAATCCCATCAATATGGGTATCAAATGAAAGGGCTCAACAAGCAGAATACAATATACTATAAAAAATTGAAATCCAAGATGGCGGCCGCTACAAAATGGCGGATAACGTAGGTTTTATCAATCCCATCAATATGGGTATCAAATGAAAGGGCTCAACAAGCAGAATACAATATACTATAAAAAATTGAAATACAAGATGGCGGCCGCTACAAAATGGCGGATAACGTAGGTTTTATCGATCCCATCAATATGGGTATCAAATGAAAGTGCTCAACCAGTATAATACAATGTACTATATGAATTAAACAGAATGCGAAATAAAAACTAAAAACTAGAAAATAAAAATAGGTAAAAAAACTTTTTAAGTTAAACGGTTTTATGTTAAACATACATTGCAATGTTTAAGATAAATGTACTAAAAACCAAAAAATAATAAAATAGATACAGTCGTGGGAATTATAAACATATGCATAGACTAGACTAAAATAAAACCGTGGGGCACGTCAACTGCCTAATTATAGTGTAACATTACAAAACAAACATTTTAATCAAAGATTGTAGACAATTGACGTGCCCCACGGTTTTATTTTAGTCTAGTCTATGCATATGTTTATAATTCCCACGACTGTATCTATTTTATTATTTTTTGGTTTTTAGTACATTTATCTTAAACATTGCAATGTATGTTTAACATAAAACCGTTTAACTTAAAAAGTTTTTTTACCTATTTTTTTTTTCCTCATTTCCTCGTCGCACTTTGACGTGATGCGTTTTTTATTTGAAAGTAGGTACGTTCAGGGCTACGCTAATATAAGTATTAAATAAAATAAAAATATGCCTCTATCTAACTATTATATATCTATCTAAATATTATTTTGACTTGATAAAACCTAAACTTCTAAACGCATAACTTCTTTAAAGTGGAAGTGGGCAGGACACCTGGCGAGACGTACCGATGGCAGATGGACAAAGTCCATTGCGGAATGGCGACCCTGAGAGGGGAAGAGATCCGTTGGCAGACCACCAGCCAGATGGTCGACATAGCCCAAGTAGCCGGAAAACAGTGGTTGCGCCTGGCGCAGGATCGTGAGAGGTGGCGTGAACATGAAGAGGCCTTTACTCAGCAGTGGGTGTTAACATGCTGATGATGATGATGATGATGATGATGATGATGAAAACCTAAACAGTTTTGGGGCCCCAGTTTGTTTTGTGTTTTGTTATGACGTCACGCGACGGTCTGCATACTGTTGGCGGTCATAGGAACAAAACATTTTAGCGCATAAAAACAAAACTACTGGACCAAAATAAAAATTATTTAAATTAGTTTCTCAATATTGTCTAAAGATAAGTCTTAAGCCAATAACGGACTTTCGAACAAAAAACTTTGGGTTCCGAATTGTGGAAATATCTCACATACTCTCTTATTGCTCAGTGTGAAAATAAATAAAAACTTTTTTAACACTTATCAATTATCATCTTATCAGCACTAAAGCATTATTTGTATTCTTGTGAATAAGATTGTAAAGGAATACAGAATCCAAATAAGATCTAGATAAGAGATGAAACAAACACTTTTATCTAGGTTGTAGCTTGTAGCATCATCATTATTATTAGACACATTCACAGAGATATGAGAAAAATTATCCTTTAGTAAAGAAATTGGCCAAGCTTCTTAAAATATTTTGTGTCTTTCATGATTTTACAGCATCTTGTGGCACATCACTGAGACTAGTTTCTTCACGACATACACCTTCTTTTTAATTTTTCTACTTCTTTTCTTCAATGAGCTTACTTATAAACCACATACCTGCTAGCATGATTTATTTTGCGTATACAGTGAGTGTGAAAAGAAGGCCATAAACTCACTCCGTAACTTCCTTGTCGGCTTTTAGAATCATTTAAATGTCTCCTTTTACTAAGTTATAGTGTACAATCTAGACTAAGAGTACAAACACAATAAAGTTATAAACAAGAGTATACAGGTAGACAATACACTCAGTTTCTAGGAATTGTGTTATCTATGAGTGGTTAAAGATAATTTGTTACTGGCGTAACTTGAGCCACAAATCAACAAAGCCAGTACCTATGTGGTACATACCTACATAATTGTATTTGTACGTAATTGTATTTGTACCTAATGTATAATGTAACTGCCACATTGTAAGTTAATGCAATGATAATTACATACAGGATGCATACACAGGATGTCACTAGAACCTTTTCAAGAATGTTTAAATAAATCTAAATTGTACTGACGAAATTCACATGATTTTCAGATGAATATTTGACTCACATAATGTTAGATAGTCTATCTAGCTAACACCTAGTGTTAATCATCTACAGCAGAATACTGAGAGATAGGTATGTACGGTCGGCCACAATCTCAGATACCCCATGGCAGCTCTTATCGCGCGCGGCATAAGGGCGCCAATCGAACAAAAAGGGGTATCTGAGACTGTGGCCGACTGTACAAAGCCAGAAACAAAATTAATTCGCGAAAGTCGAGTTGCAGTACAATACATGGATTGATACATTGTTAGCTGTAATGTAAGTGATAAATGTAGTTGTCAATAAATAAATTAATTGTTGGCAGCTACTGCATTATGGCAACAACTGTATGATGTAACTTGAAAGCACATTGTAGGGATATGGTTTTGTTTAGTTATTATAATACAAGTTATTCTATGTTAATTTGAGGAGCATGCTGCAGCCCCTATGTGAAGGGGAGAAAGGCCTATACCCAGCAGTGAGCAAAAGTAGGCTAAAATGATTCTTATGATGGTTACGCCACAACACCCAACCCACACTATGAACTGTGTCAATTCACTAGACACAATTTAGTTCTCTTTCAAAGCAAATACCATCATGAAATGCCCGAGTATACAGGGCTTAAGTCTGTAACACAATGGCGTGTCGATAGGTTCCCAGTAGAAGGACAAAACCAGGGCCCTTAGCCTGTAACACAATGGTTCCAAAATGGGCTGTCAGGTGACGACTTCAATTACGATTTGCTAACGCTGTCTGTCCTTTTAATGTTTTTGTAGTACAGCAAAGAATATTTTGATTCTAATTCTAGAGGATTAGTTCTCTGGTTGTAGGAGAAAAACGAGGAGAGCCCGGTTTTGTCCTTCTGCCGGGACGCCATTGACCCGCCATTGCGTCACAGGCTAAGGGCCCAGGCTTTCCTCATTTTTCTCTTACAACCAGTGAACTAATCCTATTATAGAATTAGAATCAGAATATTCTTTACATTAAAATAACAGACAACAATACTGCCCCCGTTAGTTGAAAAGGCGCATCTAACATTTTTTCCAAAATTGAGTTATATACACCGTTGGAATCAGGAAAAAAATGCGCGTCGGCCAGTATTTTTTATTTTTCGCTATCTCGCTTCCTAGCAATTTTCCATAGTCAAAATAGGCGCTTATGCATCCAACTTTTCTACTAAATGGAAGATGAAAAGCCGAAATCATCATAAACTTAGAAGAATAGCCGCATTTACACACATACGCCTTTGATCTTCATAGTATTTTTTTATGATCGGAAGTTTAATAGGCGCTTATTCGATATCGTTTCTAATGCTTAATAGATAGGTCGCAAGTGACCATTTGCGTCCTAAACGCTAGTTGAAAAGTATTATACTTACTTAGTAGAAAAGTCAACATCTGCCACATGCGCCCTTACTACTTCGTATTTTATGTTTTTTCGATGCGCATCTGCCAAATACGTCTCAATTCTCTATAGGGGAAATAAAAGTATGGATGGTACTTAACTGAAAAGTCGCAAGTGTGCCAAAGCGCCTTTTTAACTACCGCTTCCTTAAGAAGCGGGGCTTGCGGGAGGGAAATATGTACGGGGTGACTGATCAGTTGCGTCTTGCGTCGGAGAGGCAGATAAGGCGAGGCATGTTACGCGCCGGCACCATTTTGCGACATTGCACATTGTCTTAGGTAAGATTTATACAATTTTATTTCATTTACTATTTGCATTATTCAACTCTCATTAACTTTTGAATTAGTTAATTAATTTATCACACATAAGGCTTAGGTGAAGCCGTTTATTATTAACAATGGTATTATACTTCTAAATTATCTGCCTAACGTGTAATGTCGATAGCTTGCAAAATATTGGAGCGGGCTTATACCTACTAGTGTTTTTGTTAGAATAAGGGTATAGTAACATTTATTTATTAACACTTTTAATGCACTTAAAAATATTTGATATTGCGGCGGACCTTATACTGTGTAGTGTAGACATTGCAAAAGTTATCTGTCAAACAGGTAGATGCACTTATTGGTCTAGTCATCGTGGTTTTTATGTAGGTAACTAAGAAACCTTAGGTACTGTAACCTACATATAACACAATATTTAAACCATTATGTTATTTCTAATTTCAGGCAAAACAAAATGAAGCATGGTCGAAGTTTAAACTTAGTTCACAAAGTTTTGTCTTCCACAAGTGTTCCAAGTACACCAGGTAGTACTCCACCGGAAATTCACGCTCGTCATTTAATTACTGACAACCGTCATTGTGACATAACTACGCAGCAAGATTGCGCTCTGAATGCCTGCGATGGTATCATCACCAACACCAATAAAGACTGCACCATCTCCGGCAGAACCAGCAAGATTGCGCTGAGCAATGGTTGAGATAAAGTCAGTCTCTTATATCACTCAATAGCTTTAGACAACCTGTAAACCAAACACACACTTATAGTTAGAGAGCTGGTGACCAATCGAGATATTTTTTCGTACAAGGCTGGGAGTTAGTAGGCTGATAGAGTAGACTTCGCTGAGTCTGGGAAAAATATTTTTTTGGCACGGTCGCGGTTGAAAGTTAGATTTTTTCGACTTTGAAATTTTAAATGTATGGGTTAAGTATATTTTTTTTGTCGTACAAGGCTAGAAACTTCTAGTTTAGTTG